>JASPKZ010003868.1:4680000-4850000 GCA_030220185.1 Diploptera punctata | reverse complement strand
ATTTCCTTTATCCAGGTTGGCTTTGGTCTGCCACGTTTCCCTTTTCTAAGAGGTATCCATTTCAATACTTCTCTGTTTGTTTCTGCTTCTCTTCTTCTCATTATGTGTCCATACCATCTTAGTTGGATTTCTTCAATCTCTTTAACAATATCCTTTTCCGATTGAGGGTCTTTCCACTTTTCAGCGGTTGCCCTTTTACCAGCCGGCTGCTGGCCCTTCACATCCACATGTGTCAATCACAGAGGTAGATGATCAACAGCCAGTGTAGGGGTGACATGTGGTTAGCATGTCGAGTCCTCCAGCCTGTTATAGCTGGTTCCTCAACCTGAAGCCGCTACTTATTGTAGCTACACAATTGCCTCACGATGCTGGGTGGGCACCGGTCCCATACTGGCCGAAATACCATGAGAAAATTTCTTCCCCCATGGAGACTCGAACCAGCGCAAGTCCCGTAGCTCTGTATCAAGGCTTCCTACCTTAACCGCTCGGCTACGGCGCGGGACACAATATCCTTTTCTACATTCATTATTTCTCATATTGTATTATTTTTTATTTTATCTTATTTTGATATTCTTACCTATCTTCTTAAAAGGTCCATTTCTGTGACTAATAATTGATTTCTGTTGTTTTTGCTTCAACGTCCACGTTTCCGCAACATATAATAAAATACTCTTCACAATTGTGTTACATATTAATAATTTAGTCCTCTTGATTATATGCTTACTCCATAAAATAGAATTTAATATGCCAGTAGCTTTCTTTGTCTCTATTGTTCTTTTTCGGATGTCTAATTCAGATGATCCATCTATTTGAATTATTGATCTCAAATATTTAAAATATTCTACTTTTTTAATCTTTGTTCCATTTATTTGTAATTCCTCGGAAAAATCTGCTCATATATTCTGTTTTATTATAATTAATTGTTAAACCCCATCTTAGCATTCTTTCTCTAGTTTCCTGTCCATATAGTTCGCATCTTCACGTCCTGAAGTGACTACCACTTGATCATCTGCGAATAATACGTTATGTATGTATTTATTCACTTTTAATTTTAATTCCACTGATTTACATTTCTTTGACCATTCGTTAATACAATATCTATTCAAATAAAACATTAAATCTGCTACATCTTGCCTTGTGTATGAAATACATGTGATGACACACCTCTTTTAATACTACAGTGGATACCGCAGTCCACTAGGTAAATCTGTATATATATACGTCTGTGAATCTCTCTGTCCTTTATGAACTCAAAAACTACTTGACCGATATGAATTGGGATTTTATCATCATTTAGAGATTTATTGGGACTATTTAACTCATGCCCCAAATGGGAGTCAATGACCAATCACGTTTCAATGATTTTTGATTTACAACCAATCATAGTCGTGTTTCGCCTCGAATTTATCAACTAAAGTTTATCATATTAAATAGAGCACTTCCTTTTTAACATTCTGAATAGGTCATAGCAATATATTGCAGTGACTGACCCCCCAATAAATACGGCTACCAGATTGTATATATAGTGCATGAATGTTAGCTCATAGTGCATGCGGGAGATAATATAAACACATATGTAGCAAATTGATCATACCACAAAAAAAAAAAAAAAAGAAACCAGTTTGCACTTTATTTTCCAGGAAATGATGTTGCAGAAAAATATAATTTACATATTTACATCATAGGACATCAGAATTTAATGAATACCTTTATAGTAGTAGTAGTAGTAGTAGTAGTAGTAGTAGTAGTAGTAGTATTCAAATGTTCTGAAGCTCTTGATTTGTCATCATTCGCTTCTTAATACCTATAATGTTGGTTATAAATTTCTCCACTAGGGTGCATTCATACAATATTGCGATCCCTTGGTAATAAATAATATGATCTGGTTGCAGTGATGCAAAAGAAGCAAATTAAGCGTACCAATCGTTTCGCATTTGTTTTCAAACATCGCCGTTTACATTAAATATATAAATATTTTAAAATAACTATAGTTAAATAATGATTTGTAAGTAAACAGCTTAATTTTATTCGTTAGATAGTCCTAACAAATGCCACTCTTGATTTCCAAATTCTCATTATAAATTCACTCCTCTCTTCGTGAGTCGTGAATTTATCGATAATTTGGAAATCACTCGTGGCATTACTTATGTCTATTTTAGTCTTTCAGCTCATTGATGCCGAGAAGATCGGGAGAAGTAGATTACCGGGCAACACTGGGTAATCAGTAAGGGATATCTAAAAATAATTATGATATAAAGTTATAATTATTTTTATCTTTACTCATTCAACTGAACATAAAAAACATTTAATTTATTTAGGCGTGGCAGTGCACGCCGAGTATTATCTATTTAATAATTTTGTAAGTCGATTGAATGAGACAAAGCTCAACACTGATTACTTGCCATTTTAAACATTTACAAAATACTAAGAGTGAAATTGTGTCCTTATTTAAATACTTATAGCGTGCAAGTCCATCACTGTGGTCTCGAGGTAGCGTGCTGCCTTGTTACGCAGCGGGCCCGGGTTCGATTCCCTGTCGGGACAGGCTCCTGAGTGAGGTTTTTCGGAAGTTTTCCTCACCTGTAAGACAAACGTCAGGAAGCTTAGGGGTCCAACGGTCTCCGAAAATCATCCGGCCATCATCGTTATCATTATCATCATCATCCTTCACCGGCGTGGAAAGCAACGCGAAGCTACCACACTTACAATTCCTTAGAAAAGCTGAAAAGCATTGCATGGAAATGCTATGATTGCAGTGAAAGATCTGCTCTCGTGCAGAATTACTATAGAATAGAATACTATGGAAGTAAATTTGGTTAGCAAGATCATCTTGTTTCACCCCGCTGTATTTATTATAAGAGAGCAATCTGAAATGGAAAGTGTATCATACTCTCATGGGACTGTAAGACACATTCAGCGGGAAATTGGCTCCGAGACTTCCAATTTGTTGACCACTGAATTCCACAACATGGAGTGGCTTGTTCAGACCTAAAGATGGCACTTCCAACACATACTGTGCGTCACCTTACTTATCAAGATATGAAAATTGCATTGAATTGTGACAATTAAAATAAATTTCACAAAATTTGTCAGAAAAACAGAAACCAGCCTCTAAGAACATCAGAGGAAGTGCTAATAAATAAGATTAATTGAATAAATCAGCAGTTTTTTTTATTGTACAAGTAATATATTCATAATTAACTGCTATACCAAGTAGATATATAATTTTGTAGTTGTGTTTTACTCTATTCAGTTACACTAAGACATTGGGATTGGAAATAAACATCAATTATACTAAATATATGTTCAAACATTAAATACATTATAATGGAAATGGACAGTTAATGCAAATGAGGGAAATTTTGAAGAAGTGGCGGAATTCAAAAACATAGAAACAATAATTAGCCTACAAATAGGAATGAGATGCACAAAGAAATTGAACTGAAGATCAATTCTGGAAATGTATGCTATTATGTATTGCAGGGAATCTTGTCCCAATTTATCTAAAAAAAAAGTGTAACTTAAATAAAACTGTTATTCTCCCACTTACAATATACAGATGCGAAACATGAATTCTCACTTTAAGGGAGGAGGAAATATTACGAGTATTTGAGAATAAAGTTCTTAGGAACATTTTTGCACCAAAGACAGATAAACAAACTGGCGCATGGAGATACTACATAACAGTGAGCTACATGATTTTTTATGAGAAATATTGTAGGAAAACCAGAGGGAAAGCGTCTATTAGGCAGATAGGCAGGTCAAGAATGAGGTGGGAGAATAATATTAATCATGATTTGTGGGAAGTGGATTATACAGGGGATGGCTAGAAAACATTAGGTTTGGATAGAGAATATGAAGAACTTATGTCCGCGCGGCCATCATGAATCTGCGTGTTAGTACCAATAAGTTGGAGTTAGTTGTGTTTAACTTAAAAACCATAAATTTAATTTTGTTAAATTCGCCATTCAAGCTGATTGTTAATCAGGAGTGTAAATAACTGCTCTCAAATTTGTCGACATCTGCAGACGAAACTTGGGCATGGTGAAAAACAGGGCCATGGGCTACTATCCCAGTAGTACGGTGTAATTTTTTACACTGACCGTGAAAATCTATGCATTTTATAAAACAGTAGCGATCTTAGCAGCAGCAGTAGAAGTAGTAGTAGTAGTAGTGGTTGAAGTAGTGGTATTTTATTCAACGTCGCTCTTCAACAAGATTACGAAAACTACAAGCCAAGATGATCAAGGAATATAGGAAGGCCAGTGAGAAGAAGGCCAGAACAACTATGAGGCGGAACAGGCAGTTTGTCTAGCTCGTGAAATGAAGAAGAAGAAGAAGAATTCGCTCTTTAATAGGTGAGAAAATTTGCGCTATAATTCAAAGTTGAACATGAAAGATCCGGCATATTTTGCCAGAAGCCTCTTATTACTGTTGTTTTACGTAATGGAAGTATGCAACACAATAAGAGTATGTAGAGTAAACTTTATTAGAGAAAAATGTCAATTGATGAGTTTGCAATATATCCTATGATAAATCTTCTTGTATCTTGTAAACCCATGTTTCCCTCAACGAGATTTAGGCGTTCTCCCCCTACAGGGAAGAAACTGAACCATACTAATTTAGTTACACTTGTTTTCGTATAGATGGAGTGGTCCGTGAAATCCTGTTGTGTTTATCTACGAGAGAGGACCCACATCTTTACTTCCCTTTCAAAGGAAGCTATAATCCATCGATCCCGGCTGGCGCGAATTTGAGAACTAAAGGTGAACACAGGAATCAAAAACAAATATATATGTTAACCACTAGTCCAATCGAACAAACGTATTTGTGTGAAAATTTACTTTTATGAAAATCGCAGTCCAGGGAAATACTTTGTATTAACATCCTTGAAATGTCACTGGATTCCATTAACTTGATACAGTACTTACGCCTATTTTTCCTTTCTTTGTGAATGTTAACCATCGTTAATCGAATTTCCTCTTATTGTTAGCACATAATTGCATGCTCTCGTGCTGTTTTCTCGGAATAATTATGCAATAATATACACTTAGGGAAAATAATGCATTTATAATCATTCAGCTGCTGCCCATTTTTAAAGATAAAATAAATAATAAATATTATTTAGAATACATTTTTGTACACAGTAATGACATCAGAAAGAAGAAGTGCTCTTGCTCTGGTATAGTATATTTACGGAATTTATTGAATGAATGAATGGAATTTATTGCCATTTTCCAAAAGAAAGGAGATGCATATGTATTTACATTGCGCACGGGTCTACTTGGCCGTGCATGCATTATTTTTCCATGAACAAAAAAAAAAAGTAATCATAATACATAAACAAATCCCTACATGACTACACACGTGTATCAGAACAATGAATACATATAAATAAAATCTATGTCTACAACTATATACGCATTAATGCACATCTACACTAAAACAATTAATCAGATTCCTCCAGAAACATGGGTATTTCATTTCGAAAGTGTGTTTACAGGAGGGGGGAACTGGCAGGGACCGCGGCTATTATTAGTTGGGCATGACGTACCAATACTAGACTCGGAGATAACAACGAGGAGAAGTGAGGGATGCGATTCGATCCATGAAAAATGGAAAAGCTCCTGGTCTAGACGGTATACCAGCCGAGTTCAACGGAATTTATTACATACAGGATGCATTTTAATTACACCGACAAACTGCAGGGACTGTTTCCTGACTGGAAATGGAGGGAAAAAATTCCCTATGAATAAGTGTCCATAAATGCATCGTTGCCACGGTAGATGACACTGACGAATGACCTCTCGGCCCTGTTGTATAGCCTGCTAGATCACCGGACTTAAACCCCCTTGATTTTTACCTCTGGGGACACCTGAAAAGCGTTGTGTATGCTGAACCAGTTCCTGATGTACTTACCCATCAACAGCGTGTCCGTGTCGCCTGTGACGCTATTCGGCGAGAGGCCGGAACATGCGAAAGAGTGAGGAAATCCATGATACGGCGTGTGAACGCGTGCATTGTATCCCATGGAGGCCACTTTGAACATCTGTTGTGACGTGGATGCGGTTATGCTATGTACTGTGGGCCGGGACGATATGTTGTCGTTGCACGCATATCGTTCATTTCCGGACACATGTTTATGGGACCTTTTTTCCTTCATTTCCAGTCAGGAATCAGTCTCTCAAGTTTGTCGGTCTAATTACCGTTCACCCTGTATATAAGGTATACATTATAAGGGTATAGTTAATCAAAGAAGTTGGGAAAATACAAACATAAGAGCAAATTTCGCAATAGAAAATTCACTAAGAGGGACAAATTGAATAGAGCAAATCAGGAAGAGAATTTCCACATTTTAAAATAATTATTTTCAATCGTTTTATAGTTCTTCTTCTTCTTTTTCTTCAATCAGATATCATGCTCTTAAGCCTGTTCCGGCTTCACATTTTCTCCAACCAACGTTTCCGTGGTCTTTCCAAATCTCTCCTTCCTCCAGGATTATAATCAAGAATTCTCCTAGGAATACGTCTGGAGCTCATTCTTTCTAGATGTTCAATTCATTGATCTATATATCAATTAATCCTTTATATTACTTTCAATTATTTTCTTATATCCTCATTTTTTAATTTATCTAACCTAGTACAACCATTAACTGAAGTCAAATACCTCATTTCGGTAGCCTGCAATTTGTTAATGTAATTTCGTGCCATAGTTCAAGTTTCTGATATAATAGAACTGGTATTGCTGTCACCGTATAGAACTTAATTTGAGTTTCCTTTCTGGTTTTTTAGTTATAGATAAAAATTAAGTTTATCTGTTCTCCAATTATCAACTTTAACAATATTAATTTTTGAAAGGAATTCGTTCGGTACAACTTTGTTAATCATATTTTATGAAAATGTAGTATTACAACATCTCTCCCTTGATGTTTGATAGAAATGGTGCATGCTGTATGATAGGTGGCACATCGAATAGAAAAATGTTTGTAATAATAAAAATAAGCATAGGCCTATTAAATATGTTATCACATTTGCCAAATAACTTATGTTCTGTTACTATTTTTCTAATAAATACAAAAATCTTTACTTCTTCTTCATTCAGCCCCTAGCCTCTTCCTAGAGACAGTCATTGCAATTGCCAGTTTTATTTTTTCAAAGAAATAAGTCAGCCAGTCATTTTTCATGTTGAATGGATTCAGATTTAGAAAACCAGCTATAACGGCTGAGGGAATAGAAATGCTGACCACATGTCACTCCTTACCCTCTGTATGATTGCTCTCTCTATAATAAACACATGTAGATGTGAGGCCAGCACCCGACTGATAGGCTAAGGGCCTGTTGAACCATGAAGTTATGGAGTTTCTATTTCCCTTGATTTAGTAATTTTCTAATTTTTGTATACATAGTAGGGCAATCGATAAGTAATGGCAGCACTGCTATAACAACATAAAATTATTTAGGTTATTTTGATATTACGAACTTCATTTATAGTCTCCGCCAAGTCAACTATATGCCATCAAATCCTTCCAAGACGGCGCACACCAACTACACCACCATTTCTGGATATCTCTTTCATCTGATCAATCTAGAGCAGAGCCGCCCAAACTTATTTGTATCGCGGGCCAAATGGAAGAAACATGAAGATAGAGTGGGTCATAGGCCCTGTTATAGCTGTTATGAATTATTATTCACAACATTAAATGAGCCCAATTAATCTACGGTGTTCTCCTCTACATATGTTCTCCTCTACATATGTTCTCCTCTACATACCTCTTATCATTCCGATATTCATCGTCCTATCCTTTTTTCTCTAATGCTGCTTAAAACATCTCAATTCACGTTATTTTTGGACGTTCTCTATTTCTTCTACCAAGTGGCACCCATTCATGTATTCTTCTCGGGAGTCTATCTTCTGTATGTTTTTACCGTACAATTGTATTCTTTATTATTATTATTATTATTATTATTTATTATTATTATTATTATTATTATTATTATTATTATTATTATTATTATTATACGGTGTGTTAATTTGCTATTTTTATTGTTATGCCGTTATAATATATTCACAAGTTCTTATTCCATTAATGATAGATTAGGCCTACCCTTAGCATATTTTAATTTATTAGAATGTTACAGGCCTATAAGGGCCGGATAGAAAATGATGGCGGGCCGTAGTTTGGACGGCCCTGATCTAGAGCTTTCTGGATATCAACTCTTGATTAAAATCGAATGCCTTGTAGAGGTTCTTTGATCTTTGAAAATAAGTTATAGTCACAAGGGTCCATGTCTGGTTAGTTTGGTGGATGTTCGAATACTTCCTAATTCCACCATCTAAACAAATTCTATTGAACGTCTTTTTGGAACGGTATTCCTTAATATATGTGAGAAACAGTTTATGTATTCACAAAATATTGCTATTTCGAGACTTACAATATTACAGATTTAGGGTCGCATGTTTGGACGCATTAGACAGTAAAATGCCTTCTCTGCTGAGCAAGTTGTATGCTAATACGATTTTGCTTACTCAGAAATCTGTTCATGCGATAATAATTGGTTAAATTTGTAAGCTACCTGCGGAGGTAGCTTAAATGAGCAACTCAAATTAAAATCCCGAAGGGAACCGAACGGGAACCGATGGTAATCGATGTACTTTGCTGCTTTATCCAACATTTATCCAAGATGTCGGACCTTGAAGACTTCGATCATGTTTTCGGTATACACGGAGAAGAGGAATTTGATAGAGTCTACCAAAGAATTCAACTGGAAGAACAGGAGAATCGGCGTAATATTGCGTGTCGCAGACGTGTTTGTATACGGTATTATTTGCGGGATGCAAGCATAAATGCATTCCTCTATAGCAGACGAAAATAACGGAAGTGGTTTTATCGCTGAGAATTCTGGGTAATTCGTTGCCAATATTACGAAAACGTCGAATCTCGTGCATGACCGATAAGTCGGCCGTTAATTCGTTCTCAGCAATTGCTCACGGTGAATCAGCTCACTAGTGATTGGAAGTAATTTGAGTAGAGAGTAATGTTCTAACATACGACCCTTAGTATACAACCAAGACTGATCAACAATATGCTACAAGATTACAATGGTAATCACCAAGATTTATAACATTTACATTGTCATTACTTACCAAATGCCCTAGTATTAACATAGGGACAACAGTGAGAAGTGCATGGAAAATTACTTAGAACTATACTGGGAACCAAGAAAAAAACTTCTTGCTTCAGTGCTAAACTGCATGTTGCTCTTCTGTCTGCAGTCTGAACAATGGCGACGGTTTTGTATTTTTATCGTTTCCATGACAACTACAAAAAACTGAAAATCTACGACAATGGTTATAAAACACGATCTAGACTCAGACTTTTATTTCGGATTTGACTGAACGTGTACTGAATTCCATAAAAAAGAAACAGTTAATTGTTGAGCAGAAGCCTGTAGAGTGCTTGCGTCACACTGGGACAAACTTATTCTCCGTGAGCTAGGTCATGGTAAAAATAACAGAGGGAGAGAGAGAGAGATAAAAAAAAGTGTTGCATTAGCAATTTGTCGGTAGTTCATTGCCCCGTTCCACCTTAATTACACGCGGTGTCACTTTTCATTACAGCCACAGTAAAAATCTAATAAAACGAACAAAGTCCTACAGAAAATACTACACCTTGAGGAATTACACTGGTCAACATGATTTTTGTCTCATGAGTACCAATAGTTGTACTTAATGCAGTTTTTTATCGTGTTTTCAAATATGTATTCGGAATTTCTCCATCACCCACAGTTTTTTTATTTCAATTTCAATTAATGGATTTAAATAATTATTTTTTTAATAAACGTTTTTACGTCCATTTGTCCATTGAGCGATGAGCACGGGGAACACATTCATCAGGAGATTTCAGCTATGGAAAAGAGATATCAAGGCAAATGGAATCCTAATATGCAGGCCGATTATTGTTGGACCATCAAGAGGGATGCTCCACAGACGAAATATAGCAGAAAATCGTCATTTCTTACTTTCTAGGTGAGTCCGAATGTTCGATTATTGTGTAGTTGCGAATGTAGAAAATATTAAAGTGTTTGAAATTATAAATTCCTGTCTCTCGAAAACATTGCGTGATGGAGAAAAACCGATACCATATTTGAATTCAGGAGAAAAAATACTATCAGAATCACATGTTTCTTTTTTTCTGAGACAAAAAAGTAATTTTTTCGTTGCTCAGTGTTATCTATCTGATATGTAAATATTTATAAACTTAAAAAAAAATCCATGGTCCGACAGGCCTAGAAGGCCTTTGGCTCACCAGCCGGCTGCTGACCTCATATTCACAGTATGTTAATCAAAGAGCTGGACGATCATCCAGCCAGCAGGTGACATGTGGTCAGCATGTCAGGTCCGCCAGTCGTTTCAGTTGGTTTTCTCAGCATGAAGCTATTTTAGCAACCCACATTATTCACGATGCATGTTGGATGGACACCAGTCCCATATTGGCCGAAATTTGGTGAGAAAATTTCTTCTCGTACCAGTCCAGCACAAGCCCCTAGAGCATCGTTTCCCAACCTGTGGTTCGCGAACATCCAGGGGGTTCGCAAAATATTTCAAATGGTTCGCCGAAACTTTTCCGTAATGGCGGGTTTCCAGGTTAGATCCATTATAGTTTCCTTCATTTCTGCGGCATTGTCATAATAATAATAATAATAATAATAATAATAATAATAATAATAATAATAATAATAATAATAATAATAATAATAATAATAATAATAATAATAATAACAATAATAATAATAACAATAATAATAATAATAATACATTTACATTTCATCAACATATTTGTGCAAAAAGTCGTTTTCTACATATGCCTATTTAAAAAATAAATACAGAAACAGACTTTGTGCTGAAAGTGATTTGAGACTTTATTTAACTTGTGTGGTTTCTGACTTCAAAGCTCTATGCCATGGAAAGCAGGCGCAACCTTCTCACTGAATTCAAGGAAGATGTGAGTAATTATAATGAAAACTTGTATGTATTATTACAACTAGGCCTACACGTTGTGAAACTTTTAAGCCTTAACTAGATGAACTTTATGTTTTAAATCCAATCGTTTACAGAATATATATTTTTCACAAACTATAGCTATGTCAGCTAAAGCCCGAGAATTAAAAAATAAACCTGAGTTTAGGTGAACCCGATCCCCCCCCCTTAATTTTGTTTTATCTGCTGCAAAAAAATGATTTACTAAAACTAAAATAAAAAGCTTACAAGAGTAAAGCTTTTATTTATTTTTTCCTGTATTGGATTATGAATAAACTGAAAATATCAATTAAAAATCGGGACGTCTTTATGACGATTCTATAAACTTATTAAAATATACCCTTAAGGGTTAAGTTCATTTAAGGTTATTAAACCTTTTCCTTGGAATTAAATTTTATGCATATCAACTGTAGGTATGTATATTTAAAAGTCAGTGGTTCACAAAACTCATATCGTTCTGGAAGGAGTTCGCGAGTCGAGAAAGGTTGGGAACCGCTGCCCCAGAGCTAGGAGTTTTGTTACGGATATTCTTTTCATATCAGAATTTTCTTGATCTTTTTAAATAACAGGTAAGTAATCCAATGAGTCTTAGGCAACTAGATCCTGTTGGTTGTAGATAGGGGCCATAACTGAACCTTCGGGTTCCATAAGCCATATAATTGGGTATTTAAATAACAACTCTCCCTTGAAATGTGATTGGCCATTGACTCCCATTAGTGGCATGAGTTAAATAGTCTGGGATAATTAACGTATGTAACATATTACCGTTGGTACTATAGGACCAGAGCTAAAAAAAGTGCATCGGTGCACTAAAAGCAGTCGCTTTTTTGGACGCATAAA
Source organism: Diploptera punctata (assembly GCA_030220185.1). NCBI lineage: Eukaryota > Metazoa > Arthropoda > Insecta > Blattodea > Blaberidae > Diploptera > Diploptera punctata. The sequence continues at coordinate 4,838,123 of JASPKZ010003868.1, read as the reverse complement.
TGGCTTAAGCTGCCTAAACCATAACAAATACACCAAATTAATATACACAGAATTGAATATCGCAAAAAATTATACAAAAAGTCTGCGACAGCATATATCTATCTCTTACGGATAACTCGTAAATAACCATTTTTGTCCTTCAGCTCACTGGTCCCAAGAAGATCTGGATAAGTAGATTCCTAGACAAAACTGGGCAATCAGCACGGGGATTCTAAAAATAAATACATTAATTTATAATTATTTTTTTACTTATTAAACTAAACATAAAAACACATTTAATTTATTTAGGCGTCGCAGCTCTCGCCGTGATGATGTAGTACTATTGGCCGATAGCGAGGAGATACTAAAGGACAACACGCACACTATTGAATAACACTAAGAAATTAGGACTGGAAGTAAATATCAATAAAACTAAATATATGGTCACACGTAGAAATGCATTATATAATGGAAATGGACAGCTAATGACAAATGAGGGAAATTTTGAGGAAGTGGCTGAATTCAAATACCTAGGAACAATAATCACAAATAGGAATGAGGTGCACAAAGAAATTAAACATAGGCTCAATTCTGGAAATGCATGCTATTATGCATTGCAGAGACTTTTGATGTCCCAACTCCTTTTAAAAAACGTTAAGCTGAAAATATATAAAACTATTATTCTACCAGTTATATTATATGGGTGCGAAACATGGACTCTTACTTTAAGGGAGAAAATGAGATTACGAGTATTTGAGAATAAAGTTCTTAGGAAAATATTTGGACCAAAGAGAGATGAACAGACGGGTGAATGGGGAAGACTACATAACAATGAACTATATGGTCTTTATAGGAAGTCAGATATAATAAGAACAGTTAAGTCTCGTAGACTGCGATGGGTAGGACATGTTGCGTGTATGGGGAATGAAAGACGTGCATGGAAGCTTCTTGTAGGAAAGCCAGAGGAAAAACGCCCAGTTGGTAGACCAATAATGAGGTGGGAGAACAACATGAACTATGATTTGAGGGAAGTAGATTATACAGGGAATGATTGGAAAGCATTAGCTCAGGATAGGGATGTATGGAGAGCTTATGTACGCGCGGCCATGAACCTACGGGTTCGATAATGCCAGTGAGTAAGTAAGTAAGTAAGTAGCAGCCCTCGCCGGGTGTTAGATAGTGAACAATAAATACTTTATTGTCGGGTTACATACCTTAAAAACTATAGGCTGAGAAAATAAATCTGTGAAGCTAATAAGTAGATTATGTGTGATGTATTGAGTAAGTTTGCGCTGGTAATTGGAGAATAACTGCAGTGGCAAGACAATGCATCTACTTCTCTCACAAAGAACAGGTTATAAGTCTCTCCTTCTTTATCTTGACATGCAACCCGCATTACACAACGCAACGTTAAGTATTTCACAGTCTTTTGAAGACATGTGAAGCATAATAATTTCACGCGGCTGTCAGCGTAAAGACGGTTTGCGTGTGATCTTGGAGACCGTGACTTCCACATTATCTAATCTCTGATCTTAGTATTTCATCAAACAAAATGCTATATATCTCTGTTAGTTCCCAGACACTAGGAAACATATTTTGAATATTTAACATTTTCCAATACTGTTATTTTATAATATTATAATGATATTGTGATATAACAGGAACACTAAAAAGAAATTTGAAAAATAAAGCCAGGAAATACTCTATAATGAAATTATACAAGACAATGACAGTGCCTATTATTACTTATGGATCCGAAACATGGACATGACAACACAACAATCTGCCAGAATACAAGCTGCTGAAATGAGATACCTCAGACAAATAGCAGGATATCAAAGAACAGGCAAAAAACCTAACACAGAAATAAGACAACAACTAAAAGTAGAGGAATTAAACACAACAATAGAGAAATACAGAACAATCTGGTAAGAACACTTCGCAAGGATGAGTGAGAATAGAATACCAAAAGCAGTATACAACTATTCACCACGAGGAAGAAGAAGTTTGGGAAGACCAAGGAAAAGATGAAAACAGCAGCAATTTTGAGCCGGAACAGGCTAGTAAATAAGCCTATACCGTGAAGAAGAAGAAGATATTGTGAAAAGGAAAATTAATGTCTGAACCAGGAATCGAACCGTGGACCTCTAGTTCTCCAGACTAGTGTGCAGCCCACTACACCATGCTAGACTTGGGACAGGCATTAACAATTTTTCCCACATATAAAATCTATAATTCTCGTTTCGTCCGCTGCCAAGTAGGTGTCACTACCATCGCCAACGGCCGGCTTCGTTTAGAAGTATCTATATTTGAGAATTTTATATTTTTTATAAGCAGTAGACGATTTTATTTAACATTTTCCAATACTGTTATTTTAACACAGTTCCAATAATGGATCATATTATAATATTATAATGATATTGTGAAAAGAAAAAATAATGTCTGAACCAGGAATCGAATCGTGGACCTCTACAGTAGTTCTCCAGACAAGTTTGCAGCCCACTACACCATTCTAGACTTGGCAGCGGACAAAACGAGAATTATAGATTTGTATATGTGGAAAGAATTGATAATGTTTGTGCGAAGTGTAGAATGGTGTAGTGGGCTGCACACTAGTCTGGAGAACTAGAGATCTACGATTCGATTCCTGATTCGGATATTAATTTTTCTTTTCACAATATCATTATAATATTATATTTTGAATAAACTTACAGGAGCAAAATCAATTCATAATAGGTTGTTATAATTTTTCAAATATACAGTATGATTTTTATCGTAAAATAGCAAACCTACTCGGCGTGTGTGCCGCCCCCTGCTACTCCTAAATATGTGAAATGTGTTTATATGTTTAATGAAATATTAACAAGAAAATAATTATAAATTTATACCGTACATTAATTTTATAATCGCCGTAGTAATTACCCGGCACTGTCAGGGAATCTACTTATTCCCTATCTTCTTGGCATCAATAAAGCGGAAAAACAAAATTGTATAATAATTTCCCTCGCCACGAGTGATTTCCAAATTATCGATAAATTCACGACTCACGAAGTGAGTAATGACTTATTCTAGAGAATTTGGAAATCAAGAGTGGCATTTGTTAGGACGTAATTTAACGAATAAAAATAATCTGTTTACGCTACTCACAAATCGATTATTTAACTATAGTTATTTTAAAAAATAAAATTGTAGAAAACATTATGTCAACGGCGATGTTTGAAAACAAATGAGAAACGATAGGTACGCTTCTACTGCTTCATTTGTCTATCACTGCAACCAGATCATACTATTTATTGCCAAAGGAACGCAATATTGTAAGGAGGAGCTTTCTTTAATATGGTAATTATAACACTGATAAATATTTGGTGAAACACGACTTTGATTGGTTGTAAAACAGAAATCATTGAAACGTGATTGGTCATTGACTCCCATTTGGGGCATGAGTTAAATAGTCATTGTTAATTATCCGTAAAAGACAGGCATAATATGCTGTTGACGACTTTTTTATAGAATGTTTTGAGATATTCAATTCTGTGTACATTCGCTTAAATGGCGTACGCTACCTAAGCCATAGCAAATACATCAAATGAATGTCCAAAAGGTAAATAAAGATCAAAATATAGAAATAAAAAATGAATTAGAAAAATGTAGATATAATGTACATTTAGGCCTACTACAAGATGAGAGTATTAAAAATCTATATGCCCAACGCCTACCGAAACATTACAATTTGATGAAGATTGGAACCCGGTCGTTATTTATGAACATTTGAAAAAAATATTTATATACATGAAGCAGCAAGAGAATCTACTCTTTTTAGTGCTCCGATGCAACTTTATTTTAGCTCCGGCCGTATAGTACGTACGATAATACGAGTATTGTCACCAAAAACGTCAGCTGAACACAGGTATTTTCGAGTTTTTTTATTTTGTTTTTGTACTATTTAATTTAGTTTTAATTGACGTTTTTCGAGATGGTGTGAAGAACCGGTCGTGTAATTTGTGTGTGATATTTGGTTCCGACCCTTTTGCGATCTTGTCCCTTTCTTTTAGGAATCGAACTGTGGACCTCAGTTATTACCGGAAAGATTTCTAAATTTAAATCGGGAAAGATTGGCATGCTACGAGTTATTGGTAAATCCAGAAAATTGGATAAACCTCGGTAAATTTCTGGACAAAACGCGGAAAATAAGGACAACACTCATTCATGAATAAATATATGTTATCAAAATGCAATACCATTAATTCTTAACAATTATATATAAATTAATTAGTGTATAATGCTATAGTGTTATTATTTAATTGTAATATTATTGTGTTTTCTTTATGTAATTGTAATGTTAATGTTTTTTAGTGTATAATGCTATTGTGTTATTATTTAATTGTAATATTATTGTGTTTTCTTTATGTAATTGTAATGTTATTGCTTTTTTTGTTGTTTATTTTTCTTTACACTAGTACCAATTATTACTTTATTGTAACGGACTGTCAACAGCACGTACGGCTTCCTGCCCGTGCGACCCATATTTGTAAATAATATTGTAAATATCTTACTTTTTGTCTAATAAAGTCCTACTACTACTACTACTACTACTACCTTTTGCCTGTTTATGGGGCATACTATCCTAGTTGACAGCATATAATGATCCGTTCCACATTCGGGTCCTCGATTCACTCTAACATCTTGAATATTTCTCCGTTTCCTCACTATTACATAATCAATTATCGATCTTCGACCTTAGACCTTTAGTGCGTTGTTCCCAATTTGGCATAATTAAAGTCCATATAGAGAAGGAGTGCAGAAAAATAAAATTTATGTATAATATGTTTTACAAATAATTTTTTTTTTTTGCAAATGCCCCAGGTTGTCTTTCAACATTCCTGGTGTTCTTTCCTGGCATGGTATACTTTTAACCCACTTCTGAAGTTGGGGCGCCTGGAAGGCGGGGTTACGTTGCCCCGATGATATGATGGGTGATGATGATGATGATAGTGGTGCGCCAGGAGAGTCCCTAATCCTAAGCTTAATCTAAGATGAATATGAATTATGATGATTGCGATGACCATATGATTTCGGGGACCGTTTTTTCCTGACATTTGTCTCACAGGCGAGGAAAAAGCCCGATAAAACCACATCCAGAAAAACTGTCCGGACCGGGGATCGAGCCCGGGCCCGCTGCGTGACAAGGCAGCACGCTACCTCGAGACCACAGCGGTGGACGTTTTACAAATAAATTAAATTAAACACAATAAAATAAATTGTCTCTACGGAATTCATGTATATTATTCATTTGTTTACGTTCATACTGGAAGTGCTTTGTTGAAAAAAGAAAATTGTGCAGCAGCAATGTGAACTGACTTATTCTCGCGTATTTATTAATAATGGTTTAAAAAAGTGAGTACATTTTATCATTTAAATTTAGATTAAACACTGTCTAATCTTTGTTTCAGTATTTCATTACATATTTTCTTTTATATTTATATATTCGCACCTACTTCCATTATGCCTATATACCTATAGATTCAAGGCTACGCGGACATAAACTCTTCATACATCCATATCCTGAGGCAATGTTTTCCAATCATACCTTATATAATCTGTTTCCCTCAAATTATGATTAAAGTTATTTTCCCGCCACATTCTTGGTCTATCAACTTGATGTTTTCCCTCTGGTTTTCCTATAAGAAGCTTCAAGGTAAATATTTCATTCCCCATTCGTGCCACATATCCTGGTCATTGGAGTCTATGAAATTTAACTCTTCATTTTATATCTGCTTTCTCATAAAGATAATGTAATTCACTGTTATGTAGTATTCTCCATTCGCCTGTCTGTTCTTTTCTCTTTGGTCCAAAAATTTCTTTAAGAACTTTATTTCCTCCTCCCTTCGTATACATGCAATAACTGGGAGAATAACAATTTTATAAATTTTCAGTTCAACGTTTTTTGAGAGAAGTTGGGCTATAAGGATCCCTGTATTACATAATAGCATGTATTTCCAGAATTGAGCCTATGTTTAATTCCTTTGTGCATCTCATTCCTATTTGTAATTATTGTTCCTAGGTATTTGAATTCAGGCATTTCTTCACAATTTCCTTATTCGTCATTAACTGTCCATTTCCACTATGTGTATAATTCTTCTGTACGTGTGTTTGTCATTGAACTACTCCTAAATGACTAAATCGATTTTGATGCAATTTTGTGTGTGTGTCCGATTAGGTCCATCGATGGTTTATATTCACAATTGGACCCTCTAACACCATTAGGTGTAGGAGTTCACCTGAAGTGAAAATTCAAAATTCGCTCTAGCGGTCACATTTATCTATGTTTCACAACGAAACCCTGCATATCCTATTAAAATAAACCGACGTAGGTATTATCAAAAAATGAGCGAAATCCGACAATTAGAAGTGAATGTTTACTTGAAATCCGAAATTTAAAAAAATACCTATACGACTGGACGAATTTTGACGAATGTGTGTTTCTTTGAGTGGGTCGCTGGATGCTTTAGATTTACAATTGGACCAGGTATGTGGCGCTGTGATCCGGTTATAGGATCTTTTTTATGTGAGATGTGTAGATATCTGCATTACTGACATTCCGCGCGATAACAATGTGACGTCATAATGCACGTTTCTTGAGCCAGAACAGATGGTAGTGAGGAGTTTTCTTGCTAATATATTAATTAGTGAATTTTATGGTAAAAAAAATCAAATTATATTTTTATCGTCCAGTCATGACACGAGAATGGAACACGTTCAGGCAGGACAAAGTCTACCGGGTCCGTTAGTATGTATATATATCCACCGCTGTGGTCTCGAGGTAGCGTGTTGCCATGTCACGCAGCGGGTCCAGGTTTTATTCCCAGTCGGGACAGGCTCCTGAGTGAGGATTTTTCTGTTTTTTTCTCACCTCTAAGACAAATGTCAGAAAGCTAAGAACCCAATGTTCTCCGAAAATCATCCGGCCATCATCACCATCCCTATCATTATCATCATCATCCTTCACTGGTGTGGAAAGCAACGGGAAGCTACCTTATCTATAATTCCCTAGTAACGCTACAAAGCATAGCATGGAAGTGCTATGATTGCAGTGAATGACCTGCCATCGGGCAGAATTACTATGGGTATATATATATATATATATACACACACACAATTGGATACTGGAAACAACTATCATTTTGAAGTTCCCATCAATAATATAATTTTTTTATTGAACGGCAATTTTGCTTGGATATTAGTTAATTACAGTATAGGTGACTCTGTATGTTCAAAACTCAAGAGTAAAGAAATATTCAGTATCAGATACAAAAATAAGCTAACCATAAAATGCAAGACGAAACGTTTTGCCCTGAGCCAGGTATTTGCTCGGATCAAAAGGAGAATGCTTGTGGCAGAGGCGGTCAACATATTATGCAAAATCATGATTTAACTTAGTTGACCTTCACACCAAATGTTGTAACAATACGGAAGTACTGGCGGGCGAGGGAGGCATCTCATTGTAGTGAATTTATCTGATCTGCTAGCAGGATAAAATTCATAGGCTAACATGCTTCTATACAGGGTGCTCTAAAATTCCCCTTAAAGGAGAGGAGACTGAGTTGATAATATTTAGAATTGGAAACCATGTCCGGAAATACCGTTTCCGTGCTACAGCCGTTTGAAAACATGTTTTTAACGCGACCACTTTTACAAGTAATTTATTATGAGGCGTGACACAGTACATCACTTGTTTACAATTCAACTCATTAATAACCAAAGAAACAAAATGGAAACTGAATCATGACTTGCTTTAATAATCCCGGATACACCCTCCAAAATGAATTTTTGCAGTTTTCAAAATTTGAAAAAAAAAATTGACTTTTCTCTTTAAAAAATACCAAGTCTCGGAATACTCGAAAAGGGAATTTTCGATTTAGACGAATCGGGAAGCTATTACTTATTGAGACACATGACGTACATTCAGGCAATGATTGTTTTCAAACGGCTGTAGCACGGAAACGGTAAGTTTCCGGATATGGTTTCCAATTATAAATGTTATCAACTCAGTCCCCTCTACAAGTCCTAGAAGTTTGTAAGGGGAATTTTAGAGTACTCTGTATATCCGCATCCATTACACTGGTCAACATGATTTTTGTCTCATGAGTATCAATAGCTGTACTTAATGCAGTTTTTTTTTATCAAATATGCATTCGGAATTTCTCCATCACCCACAGTTTTTTTTTATTTTAATTTCAATTAATGGATTTAAATAATTTTTTTAATAAATCTAGACTTCTTCCCGGAAAATCTTGGCGTATTGAGCGACAAGCACGAGGAACACTTTCTTCAGGAGATCTCACCTATGGAAAAGAGATATCAAGGCAGATGGAATGCTAATATGCTGGCCGATTACTGTTGGACTATCAAGAGGGATGCTCCACAGGCGAAATATAGCAGAAAATCGTAATTTCGTACTTTCTAGGTGAGTCCAAATGTTCGAATATTGTGTAGTTACGAATGTAGAAAATATTAAAGTGTTTGAAATTAAAAAAAAAAAACATCCTGTCTCTCGGAAACCTTGCATGATGGAGAAAAACCGGTATCATATTTGAATTCAGGAGAAAAAATACTATCAGAATTACATTTTTTCTTTTTGAGACAAAAAAAAGTTTCTTTTTTGTTGCTCAGTGTTATTTTATGTTTATTAACATTTGCCTGATTATATTTCTGTATCAATCTGTTTCAAGTAAAACGGACGGGGACAGACATCTTCCTCCTAAAAGCCATTGTTTTATAAAATTTTAATTGGGTGTTCATTCTTGTTTTGTATTTTAATGTTTTTCTGATTGTTCCACACATACTCTGAAAACGAGAGATTTTTATTTGTACGCCTTTATAATCTACAAATAAGGGGCATTTTGAAGAAGTGACCGAATTCACATATCTAGGAACAATAATTAAAAATAGGAATGAGATACACAAGGAAATTAAACATAGGCTTAATTCTGGAAATGCATGTTATTATGCATTGCAGGGACTCTTATTGTCCCAACTCCTTTCAAAAAAGTTAAACTGAAAATATATAAAACTGTTATTCTCCCAGTTATATGGATGCGAAACATGGACACTTACTTTACAGGAGGAAAGAAGATTACGAGTATTTGAGAATAAAGTTATCAGGAAAATTTTTGGACTAAAAGGAGATGAACAGACAACTGAATGGAGAAAACTGCACAATAGTGAGCTACATGGTAAGCTATGTATAGGAAATATAATAATAACAGTTACGTCTCGTAGACTGCGGTGGTCAGGACATGTGGAACAAATGGGGAATGAAAAAGGTACATGGAAGCTTCTTGTAGGAAAACCAGAGGGAAAACGCCCAGTTGGTAGACCAAGAATCAGGAGAGAGAACATCATTATCCATGATTTGAGGGAACTAGATTATACAGGGAATGATTTGAAAACCTTAGCTCAGGATAGATATGTATGGAGAGCTTACGTCCGCGTGGCCATGACAGAGCCAGTAAGTTAGTTTCGTCTTTATAATGGCGTAGCCCAATGTTGAGCCATAGCCTCTCCTTTGTTAGGAGTTACCAGGCCAAGTTACTTTAGTTACCTTACTTGCCCATAGATGTCTAGAATGGCATGCGGTCAAAATACCGTCTCAATTTGACATCTTGCAGGCAACTAAGACATTACTAGAACGTTGATGTCAGTAAATTTTGTTTAGAGGAATTTTTATTCAAGCTTAACCCTTAAATTGAAAAAACACAAATTTCTTCTGTTAGTTATTTGAATGTGGCGGACCGCAGTGAAAACGGAATCTTGTATAACTGATATTATTAGGTATATTGTATAATTAGACACACATTTAAGTGGTTTCTTTTTGTTCGTTTTCTTCTCCCTGGGGGTCCGTTTATCGGGCCCCAGCTGTGCTCACAACAGCAACAGGGCGCGTCCCCGGGTGGCGGATAGGGAAACGGTCGGTGGTTTGCTTGCATTCCTCCCGGCCAGAACCAGACCGGACCCGCGGGCCATTTGTGAGGTCGTCAGGACTCGAGCGACCTGACGTACTAAATAGCTCGTGCTGCGCCCACTTCAGCGGCAAATCGCGTCCCCTCGGTGGCGTAGTGGGGAAAAGGTCGGTGGATCTGCTAGTCAGTCCTCCCTTCCAAGTCCGATGGACTCGCGGACCATAAGTGGGGTCAACAGGAGACGAGCGCCCTATTACACTAAAGCTCAACTATCCCGGCCCACAGCGGGATCCGCGGCCGTCGTGGCGAGGCGGTGGGAGACTGGAGATCAGAAGCTCCTTTCTCTTAGTTAAAATCCCGAGGACCTTTGTGGGGGCACCATGGGCGATGAGCACCCTGGATGCCTACATTGCTCAGTGGGCTGTCTCACAGCAGCGGCACGACTAGGCCTAGTCTTGCGAACGGGCTGGTTGGGACAATACCGGGCGTAATGCTGGAAATTACCACCAGGTCCATAAGCTCGAGAAACGAGGAAGCGCGGTCTTTGTTGGCGGGATTAGCGCCGACTCCGGGACCGAGTGACCCAAGGACAATCTGTGAGGTCGTCAGGAGTTGAGTTCCCTGAAGTAGTCCCCGCTCGGAGAACCGAATAGGGGACTATTTGACCTCCGGAAAATTTTACCCCAGATGAACCCATGTCCGCATTTCTTGACAGTTGTATTTTTACGGTGAAAGATCGTCACTCTTTCGCCCAAGGTACTTTTTTCGATGGGAGAGGAATACGAGTAATAATAGAAATGTTTGAAGGAAGGTTAAGAAGAGACTAATTTATATTGACAGGCAGAAAATATTGCTCACCCTGCAGTCGGAACTTAAACTTTCATGGGGAAGGGAGAAGTATATTGACTCTTTGGATGGGGATGATAGAAGTGCTGTTGCAATGGTTTCATTTGGGGAGATGGATGGCGCATAACTTAACAAGTGAAGAAGGCATTAAACTGTGCCCTCTATGCGATGAACGTGAAAACTGGAAGCATATTATATAGCATTCTGTAAAGAGACAGAGCAACTTAGATTACAGTTGCTGCCGGGGAGATTTCTCAGGTCGGATCGTGGGAGAGTGGCGTGCAGCTGGGATCTTTTAGGACGGATCGAGAGTGAAGTGAAAACATGCAAATTTTTGGGTACAGTAAGGAAATCGAGGTATAGCAAATTGGAATATCTGCAATACGGATATATATGTATTGTCAATGATAATAATCTCAATATGGTCTTTGTTTTCGATCTTCAATTATATTATATAATAAGTAGTCTTGAAAAGTTGAATTGCCTGATAGTGCATTTGATGTCTTCAGTGACCGCGTGTATATGTGTGTGGGGGTGTGTATATGTATCTTTTCATGGATGAGTGTAGATGTGCATCAATGTGTATATAGTTGCAGACATAGATTTTATTTATATGTATTCATTGTTTTGATACACGTGTGTAGCCGTGTAGGGATTTGTTTATATTATGATTATTTTTGTTTTTTTTATTCATTGAAAAATAATGCACGTACGGCCAAGCAGGCCCGTGCGCAATGTAAATACATATGTATCTGCTTTCTTTTGAAAAAAAAGGCAATAAATTCCAGATTAAAATCTTTTAATTACATGCTTACCTAGAGAAATAAAGGCTTTGGTTAACATGTAAGATGTAGTGTTTCTTTAACTTAGAATTTATAGTTGATTCGTTGGAAACTTATTTTATTTTGGGACAGAGACTGGAAGATATCTGAAAGCATGAAAACTCTTACGACCAGTCTGGCGAATGCTTCATACCCATGCGCAGGCCGTCAGCGTTACTCGTTGTACTACGTGTATCACATAAAACGTTGTATTTTGTGATAATCTGTTTGTATTGAAGTTGTGTAGATAATCGACCGATACTTTTAGATTAGTAATTAGCACACATGGGAAAGATACAGAGGCAGACAGAAATACAGAGCATGATTATACGGTTCTGATGTTAGCCATGCTTTCAATTAGATGGTGGCATCTGTGTACACATGGTATGGTATAAGGTCATGGCTATAGCTTACGTCCAGTAGAAATGGATAATTGCAGATGTAAGGTACTTACCCTCTCTTTATTTCGAATACTGGAACAGAGCACCTCCTGTGTTATCTTCATGAATTCGGAACCCTGCAAATAAAAGTATTTTTGTATACATTCAGCTGTCTGTTCATCTCTCTTTGGTCCAACAATTTTTCTAAGGATTTTATTCTCAAATACTCGAAATCTTTTCTCCTTCCTTAAAGTAAGAGTCCATGTTTTCATCCATATAATATAAATGGGAGAATAACTGTTATATATAGCCTATTTTCAGTTAAACATTATATAAGAGATGTTGGGACAAAAGTCCCTGTAATGTAAAAATAAATAAATATACAAGTAAATTCTGAAATTAATTCCTGTTTCTATTGTGTGTGCAGTACAATTTTTATATGTATCAAGGATTCTATGTGGTTACATAAGATAAACACGCGAATTCCTACAACATCCATAAATAGAAAGAAAGAAAATACATTTGCATAATTATACATTGCGTACGGGCCTTCTTGGCCGTACGTGCATTATTTTTCCATGAATAAATAAATAAATAAATAAAATATATATATATATATATATATATATATATATATATACAGAATTTTAATGTTTACACATCTTTCTGTGCCTAAAGTTTTATTTTTCTTTTCCACTCGTCTCTCTCCATCCAATCCATGTCCTTCAGTCCTCTTGCTCTCATTCCAGTACTATATATATATGAATATCTAAATGGCTACACATCTACATAAAAATTAAAGAAAAAAACAATATAGACCTATATAAAATCTATGTCTACACTCCATACATAATAATATACATATACACTCATCCATGAAAATACCACGTGTATAGATACAAAAAGTCTCATTTTATATATTAATAATAACAAAAATTGCTTCAAACCAAATTTTAAAAAGAGAAAGAACCACACACATACAACTCACACATGATCGCGCTTTCATATCCCCCCTCCCCTCCCAGCAGACATCAAATGCACTATCAGACTATTTAACTTATTAGAACTACTTATATAATTGAAGATCGGAAACGAAGTTTAATCCGTAACTAACAGAACATGAGGAATTTTTACTTCTTAAAAGAATTTTCATACTCACGTACGGAACCCGATATGTCATGTTTCGTTGCCAAATATTTTTAGTCACCTTAACGCAGATTATTTCTATACCTGTACATTAAGTTAGGGATATAGACCTATATATTTCTACCGCTTTGGTCTGGAGGTAGCGCGCTGCCTTGTCACGCAGCGGGCCCGGGTTCGATCCCCGGTCGGGGCAGTTTTTCTGGGTGAGGTTTTTATCGGGGCTTTTCCTCACCTGTAAGACAAATGTCAGGAAAACTTTAAGGCCCAAACGATCCCCGAAATCATATGGCCATCATCATCATCCTTCACCGGGTGGAAAGCAACGGGAAGCTATCATACCTACAATTCCCTAGTAAAGCTGCAAGCATAGCATGAAAATGCTATGATTGCAGTGAAGGACCTGCCCTCGGGCAGAATTACTATGGATGGATGGATATATATATCCATCCATAGTAATTCCGTCCGAAGGCAGGTTCTTCACTGCAATCATAAGCAGCTTTCCGTTGCTTTCCATACTGGTGAAAGATGATGATGATGATAAGGATGACGATGATGGCCATATGATTTCGGGGACCGTTTCGGCCTTAAATTTTTCCTGACATTTGTCTTACTGGTGAGGAAAAACCCCGATAAAAACCTCACCCAGAAAAACTGCCCCGACCGGGGATCGAACCCGGGCCCGCTGCGTGACAAGGCAGCACGCTACCTCGAGACCACAGCGGTTGACTATATATATATTTACGAGACATTTTTAACATGTTACACGTCTTTGTGAGACCAGACCAACAAATTTTAAATTCCTCTTCAAACAAAACTACATCCTTAAATTTTTCTCAATCAAAACATTCCATCAACCTTGGCAGAGCTCGATCGCACGATCTTTAGTCTTCGAGGAGAAGGCATTACTTCGAGATCAACAAGGGCTGGCAGCCAAGTATATGAAGGCCGTCTTTAATTTTTCTCTGAAATTAACTTTTACTTCGCTCTGATGAGAATGAAAGTGAATTTCTTAAACAGTCCACAGTTCATTAAATTTCTAAATTCGCCTGTAATTACCTTATATCCCGTCTGAATTTGATTATTCAGACAGCATGAAAGTGTATGTCGTAAAATTTACTGTAGTAATTCCAAAAGTTTCCAACCCACTTTATGATGCCATCTAGACACAACTCCGACGAGGATAGCTTGCGTATTTCACAATTTTGTTTACTTCAAATCAATGTGTAAATTTGCGTTGTTGAAATTATAAAAAGCAGAGCTTTGAGACTTCTACAAAGCATCACAATGGCTGCTTGCTTTAAGTGCAGTTAGTAATAAATCAGTACTTCATAAATCTACTATATAGATTCAGAAAAAAAATTATTATAACCATTACGAATAATTCTTGAGGACTTGATAATAATAATAATAATAATAATAATAATAATAATAATAATAATAATAATAATAATAATAATAATAATAATAATAATAATAATAACAATATAATAGTAATAATAATAATAATAATAATAATAATAATAATAATAATAATAATAATAATAATAATAATAATAATAATAATAATAATAATAATAATAATAATGTCTTTGTCTCGTAAGCCCATGTTCTCCCTTAACAGAGATAGGCGCTCTCCCCCTACAGGGAAAATTTGAACCATACTAATTTAGTTATACTTGTTTTCGTATATATGTCATTTGAGTGGTCCGTGGTCAGCGTTCCGCCTCATACTGACATCTAGGAAACCAATGTAGTACTAGGAGGGGAAAATTCGGTAAATTTTGCTTAGAGGCCTTTTCATTCAGGCTTAAGGATCTTTTACGAGCCTGAAAATCTTCAGACTCGGGACCCACGGCTTAAAGTCCCTCCCATAGGACTTGTTCCTTGGATTTTTCCATCCTAAAAAATCCATCGACCCCGGCCGGGTTTGAACCCGAGGCCCGCGGGACCAGAGGCAAAGAGCATAACCACTAGTCCACCGCGGCCGATAATAATAATAATAATAATAATAATAATAATAATAATAATAATAATAATAATAATTTGACAAATATGCACTATATTAATATAATAAATATGAATCTTTCATACTCCCAGTTATAATATAAGGATCTGAAACATGGACTTTTACTTTAAGGAAGGAAAGGAGATTACGAGTATTTGAGAATAAAGTTTTTAGGATAAATTTTGGACCCAAGAGACATGACAGGTGAATAGAGAAGACTACTTAACAGTGAGCTACATGGTCTTTATAGGAAACCAGGTATAAAAAAAACAGTCTCGTAGACTTCGATGGACAGGACATATATCACAAATGGGGAATGAAAGAAGTGTATGGAAGCTTCTTGTAGGAAAACCAGAGGGAAAGCGTCCAGTTCGTATACCAAGAATGAGGTTGGAGAATAACATTAATCATGATTTGAGGGAAGTATATTATACAGGAGATATGGGAAAACATTAGCTCAGGATAGGTACGTATGGAGAGCTTATGTACGCGCGACCATGAACCTACGGGTTTGATAGTGCCAATCAGTTAGTTAGTTACGAATCTTTAATCATAATTAATTGGAAAGGATAATGTGTTTTTCTTGAACTCTGACAAGTTAAGGGGAACACCATTTGGACATCACAATGATCCTACCACATTCGGGTTGTTTAGCATGAATGTTTATGTGAATAGTGTGTCTTGTCTTAAATGTTAATGCTGTCTAGGAGGTGGCCCCGCATTAAGATGATTTCTCATTGGGGAAACCTTCTATGTCCTTGTGTGGTCAAAAAAAAGTATGTATGTATTCCAAAGTTCAAACATCCATGACAGACAGGTGTCGTGTCACTGTAAAGTCCGGGTGGTATGGGTCTTAAAAGTACCTAAAAGAGAGAGAGAGAGATAACACTAAAATTAAAGTGTGTTTACATGCACTGGAAACATAATCTCACATCAAAATATTTATTAGCTGCGTGAAAATTGTATAATGGTTTTGAATTACAAATTAATCTATTAATTAATTATTACGTCGGCTTGCCGGATCAGACGCGATCAATACAGAATTCCAGTCTGCGGGAGACAAAACCATACATCTTTCACTTCCGTTTCTTTGCAGATATCTCTTTCATGAAGTTTCAAAACTTTTTTCTGTAATAATTTGTGTAAGGCACTATTTAATACTTGAGGTCATGTCGCAATTCAAAGCTAGGTATGAAAGGTTGGACAAATTTTTATTTAAAAGCCCCTTACTTTGATTTGAGATCATTTGATGTAGGTGCATTGTACTTGATAGAAGTTGGCTTGCGATAGTGGTATCTGCAAATATTTTGTCCGTCCGGCGATGCACCTCTGTGTTCGATAGTGGAGTCGATTCATTTTCTACTCTACTAACACACTGTAGAATAAAAACATACCCAGATTCAATTACAAATATTTTTAAATTAATTTTTTTCAATGAGTATTAATACGTTTATCGCTGTGGTATTGGGGTCTCGTTGTTTCTTCACATGCAGCGGGCCCAAGCTAGATTCCCTGTTGAGATAAGTTTTCTGAATGAGTTTTCTCTCTCTCTCTCTCTTTTTTTTTTTGAGTTTTCCTTACCAGTGAGACGAATGCCAGGAAACTTTAAGACCCAAATAGTCCCTGAACACCATTTTGACTTCATGACCATCTTTCTCTCATATTCACCTTATTTATTATGAATCACTAAGTGAATTGTGTGTCTTGTTTTAAAAGTTCGTTTTGTCTTGGAAATGGCCCTGGAATTGAGCTGATCTTCCCTTCTTCTTCACTTCACGGGCTAGGCAAAATGCCCGTTCCGCCTCACAGTTGTTCTGTCCATCTTTTCACTGGCCTTCCTTCATTTCTTGAACCTCTTGGCTTGTAGTTAAATGCTGCTTTTGATAATCTTGTTACGTTCATTCTTTCTACATGTCTGAACCATTTTTCTTTATATTCTTTGATTTTATCATTCAGTGGATATATATTTAACTCTGTTCTTACATATTCATTCTTTATCCGATTCATTCTTGTGCAGCCTTTTGTTCTTCTAAGGAAGTTCATTTCTACGCTTTGTATTCTACTTTGTAATTTTTTGGCCATTACCCAAGTTTCACTCCCATAAAGTAATGCAGGAACTGCCAATGTTTTATAAAACTTAATCTAGTATCATATCTTGTTTTGTTCTTTAATGTCCTATGTATAGTTCCAAATATCATTTGAAATCTTTACAGCTTCATATTTAGGTTGAACTGATAATTCATCCAAAAAGACTCTCCATGTCTTTGTGTGGTCAAAAAATTGTGCATGTAATCCAAATTTTAAATATGCTCTCTTATAGGTCGTGTTCCTGTAAGGCCTGTGTCATGTAAAATTGCCTACAATTAACGTATTTAAATCGAATGTATTTATCAAATACATATAGGCTATATTCATAATAATATATAGAAATATAATAGGGCTATATTTAGATTTAAGTGTTTTATAATAATATGAATTTACTTGTACAATAATTTCAATATACAGGGCTATTCAAAAGAAGGAACAGACTTCAAACATTTATTTCGTCCAAACTATAAAAAAAGCATCACAATTCCAACTTTCCTGGAAAGAGAAAAGTTCGAATTTCACTATTTTATGCATTCAATATGAGCACCATATATTACACGACAAATACCAAAACGGTGGCTCATTTCTTGTCACACATGATTCAACTAGTCTCTAGTTAACGAATTCACACCTTCAACAATTCGATGTCGAAGATTTTCAAAAGTGTCAGGCATAGGGGGGATAAAAATACAGTCTTGTACATAAAACCCACATATAAAAATAACACGGGGTTAGGTCTGGTGACCTGGGAGGCCACCGGCGATGAAATTCACCTGCTCCTCCTCTTCCAATCCAACGCTCTGGAATGGTGTTATTCAGATAACATCGGACGTGATTAGAGAAATGCGGCCGTGATCTGAACTTCAAACTTTTCTCTTTCCAGGAACATTGGAATTGCGTTTCTATTTTTTGTACTTTGGAAGAAATACATGTTTGAAGTCTGTTCCTTCTTTTTGAATAGCCCTATATTTCAAGTTCATATAATATGTCATTAATAACTTTTAGTAGATCTTATATATTAATAAATATATTAAACTAAGAGAGAGAGAGAGAGAGAGAGAGAGAGAGAGAGAGAGAGAGAGAGAGAGAGAGAGAGAGATAGAGAGAGAGAGAGATACAATTACAAATAATTTTCAATTATTTTTTCAATGATTATTAACACAAAAACTATAATAATTAGCGTATAAGTGTTTTTAATTAAATGCAGTAATTTTATTTAATTACAAATAAAGAGGTTTCTTAGTAAGTTGTATAATTATATGGAAAAGAAGACGCAACATGCCCTTGCAATGCACTTTCAATTTAATTGCGTTTGTGAAATTGAATCACAAATAATGTCGTAATGTACAGCAGTACAAATTATAAATTGCTTAATTGGATTTGCTTCATAATATCAGTTGTATTACATTCTCTGCAATGAAATGTTAGTACTGCCGACTTTATTCTGACGTTACTTGTAAGTTAACTGAACTCTGAGATTGTCCATTTTACTCATTGGTAATTATTAATGTCGCCAATGCAATTGCAACATAATATTTCACTGCAAAGAAGTATCACCATTCCATTTCATTAACTTACTTTAACATCTAAACTTATAGGGATTAGATATGAAGAAATAAGAAGGCAGCTGAGAATCCTGGCAATAGGTGAATGGGTGAAAAAAAAAAAAAAAAAAAAAGATTTGAATGGAATCAAATTGTATCGCGCATTACACCAGATAAAACTGTACGAATAGCAAGAGATAAGTTATTTATTTTTATTTATTTATTGTTTATTTATTTATTTATTTTACCTGATGGAGTACCGGGTTGCCGGATATTGGCATCTTTTAAAAGAACTCTAAATTTACATTTGCTCTAACCTCGACTTCATTATTACCCAGTGTAAGGTATATATATTAATTGGTGTTTCTCGTATAATGTATCATATTTATATTATTATTATTATTATTATTATCGTATTATTATTGTTATTATCCTATAAAATGTTGTTTGTACATGAAATTTACATTGCTACATTTAATGCATCTTTAACTGTTTATAATTGGTAGTAGTAGTAGTAGGACTTTATTAGACAAAAAGTAAGATATTTACAATATTATTTACAAATATGGGTTGCACGGGCAGTAAGCCGTACGTGCTGTTGACAGTCCGTTAGAATAAAGTAATAATTGGTACTAGTGTAAAGAAAAATAAACAAAAACAGCATAGTGTATATCTATATTTGTCAAATATTTATTTGTATTTGTGCTGGTTGAGTGGAAGAGAAGGCCTTATGGCCTTAACTCTGCCAGAATAAATAAATCATTATTATTATTATTATTATTATTATTATTATTATTATTATTATTATAAAGACCGTAACGTCTTCTCTTCCACTTCACCAGGGTTAAATTATACATACAATAAAAATTATGATAAATGATACATAATAGATAATTATAGACTACACAATATATACTTGACAAGGGAAAAAAGAAAAATAGTAATAGTAATGACAATACTACAACAAGAACTACTACTACTACTACTAGGAAACTTTAAGGACCAAACGCTCCCCGAACATCTAGCCACCATAATCACCATTATAATATTAGCCGTGTTTAGTATGAATATGTATAAATAATTATCCTAGATTGTGAAGTTTATATCCATTTGTTATTTAAGATTTATTTTTTAAGATTGTCTAGAATTAGAATAGTTTTTTTAAGTGTATATTTTATTATACATGAATTAATCTATTTTATTGAATGGGAGGTATGTGTAATTAATTCAAGTAGTATTGTGATGACTTTTTTATTTGACTGAATAGTGTGTTTTGTTTTAATGTCTTGTTGTGTCGGAGAAGGTCCTGACATTCGGGGAGGCTCTCCATGCCCTTATGTGGTCAAAAAAGTATGTATATGTTCCATAATTAAGATCGTGTCTCTGTAAGTCCCAGGTGGCGTGTGACACATAAAGGTATCTACCTATAATGGTAATAAAAGATTCCGGGCTATGTGGCCGTGGTCTATAACTGGCGTTTCTTCCAGACGTTTCTCCCTCAACTGCGGAGGGCATCTTCAGTGGCGAGCGCTTCAAGCTGTTGCTTCCCTGTCGTAGACTCGACTGCGAAGGGAAGCAACAGCTTGAAGCGCTCGCCACTGAAGATGCCCTCCGCAGTTGAGGGAGAAACGTCTGGAAGAAACGCCAGTTATAGACCACGGCCACATAGCCCGGAATCTTTTATTACCATGATTACCGGCCGTGAAAGCCTGCATTCCACTATCTACCTATAAGTTGAGAGGTTAAACTGCTTTAAAGGAATGGGATATAAAAACTCAAAAGATATTTAATTCTGAAGAGAAAGAGGTTTAAGGGTGTTTATCAAATTTATTTTAGTTTTCATCTGATTGTTTTGAAATTTTTATCACATTCATTATGTGCTTATAGAAGCGTGTCTGTGAACTTTGGTGTTTATAAGTAGAATACTTTCAATTATGATTTTTCAAAACTATTTTTTAATATTTCCTAAAAAATGCTCTTTACGATGCATTTTAAATATTCTCTGTTGAAATTTGAGATTCAGAGTCTTTATGATTCCACTAAACACATTTGCTATCCAAAAAGATATTCATAAAGGGAGGATACTGCTTATTTTTCATTTTTTGAAAAAAAATTATCACTCATATTATTTTTTCCATCTCAATTTAAAAGAACACACGTGTCTTAGACTAGTAACTGCATAGAAAACTTGAATTAGCATTTATTGGAGAGTCTAACCACAAAATTTCACTTTGATAACATAAAAATTACATCGTAAGGAGCATTTTAAGTTTTGGAAAAAAAAAAAATGAAAAAAAAAATTAAGTAGTAATGCTAACCATATGTGCAAGGGTATTTATACTCTTACGTCACGGGATCAATTTTGCTCCTACAATAAAAATGTTTATACGAAAATTATCCTAAAGAATCAGAGTCATTAAAAAGCAAATAAACAAAATATGCATTATTTAGGCCTACCATGTTTTCAACATTTTGGCCATTCAGTCACCTTGGAAAATAGAATGAGTTAGGCTTAACTACCAAGCTACTGACTTATCCATATGTGTAGTTATGCAATGGTCAAAGCTACTTTTATTATCCGTGACCATAATTATTATTGTAAGAGATAATACATAACGCAACGCACGCTATGTACTAAAAATGCATAACTATCTTATCAACTGCCGAACACCGTTAAAACCCTACTTTAAGCACCTACTCTACGTGCAATACGAAGGTTGTGAGTTCAGTCCTGCCTTTACTGATTAGAATTTTTCAATACTCCTCAAAATTTCCATGCAACTGCATTTACGTTTCTGTCTCGATGGTCTAGAGTTTATGTTCCTTGTCTCTAGTACCGAGGAACGCGGGTTTATTCCTGGTTGGGGTCGATGGATTGCAAGTTACTTGCCATATATAAGTATTAACAACATATATGAACTTGAACTATCGCAATCATCAAAGATATGTATTCAGGAAACAGTACAACTGTCAAATATGGAAATAGTAAATCTAAAGAAATTTTAGTCCAGCAACGAATATGACAAGGAGACTCATTAAGTCCCATATTGTTCACACTAATAATGGATGAAATCATCAAAGAACTAAAATTGAAGTTAGAAAAGGGGATTAAAATAGGTAACAAAGAGCTGAAGAATAATTATATAAGTAAATTTGTATTAATATAAGCCACCCATATATAAAAATATACTTATTATATAATCTGTTATATATATATTTTTTCCTGGGGGCAGGCCTTTCACTGCAAACATAGCATTTTCATGCTATGATTTGCATCTTTACAAGGGAATTATAGGTGTGGTAGCTTCCCGTTGCTTTCCACACCGGTGAAGGATGATGATAATAATAATAAGGATGATGACCGGATGATTTTCGTGGAGCGTTGGGCCCTAAGCTTCCTGACATTTGTCTTACAGGTGAGAAAAAAAAAACTCGAAAAAACCTCACCCAGGAGCCTGTCCCGACCGGGAATCGAACCCGGGCCCGCTGCATGACACGAACCACAGCGAGTTCAATTGCTCAATGTTAAATATTTAATTGTAACATCTATAAAGCGTCACTGCTATAAGGTAAAAATATTCTCTTTAATCTGCTTACTTGTTATAGTCAGCTACTAGATGGCAGTGAAGACAGAGTTCTCGCGACATCTAGTAATAATGGAGAATATAATACATATATAAGAAAAATAAGTGTTTGAATTGGATTCGCCTGGTAGTGTAATGGATATCACGCTGAGGTACAGACTCAGAGATCCGGGTTCGAATCCCGTCCAGGAATTTATTTTTCTTATCATACCATATATATATATATATGTTATAATTAAATTTTTTGACATTGATCAATGCAAGCTTAATATGACATGATAAGAAAAATAAATGCTCGGACGGGACTTGAACCCAGACCTCTGGATTTATATCCCAGCGCGCTACCGATTACGCTACCGAGAAAGTCTGGTACAAACATTCATTTTTTCTTATATATATTCTCATTGTTACCAGATGCATTTGGAACTCGGTCTCCACTGCCACCTGGTAGCTCCTATCACAAGTAAGCAAATTAAAGAGACTATTTAACTCATGCCCCAAATGGGAGTCAATGACCAATCACGTTACAATGATTTTTGATTTACAACCAATCACAGTCGTGTTTCGCCTAGAATTTACCAACTAAAGTTTATAATAATAAAGATAGCACCTCCTTTTTAACATTCTGAATAGGTCATAGCATTATTTTGCAGTGACTGACTCACCAGATTGTATATATAGTGCATGAATGTCAACACATACCGCATGCGGGATTTAATATAAAAACATTTGTAGCAATTGATTATACTACCAAACAAGAAACCACTGTTTGCACTTTCTTAAATGTATTTTTTTCCCGAAAAATATAATTGTCATATTTACAACATAGGACATCAGAAATGAATTAATATACAGTTTGATGTGTTTAATTTTTTCTCCACTAGAGTGCATTCTTACAATATTGCGTTCCTTTGGCAATAAATAATATGATCTGGTTGCAGTGACGAACAAAAGAAGCAAATGAAGCGTACCAATCGTTTCTCATTTGTTTTCAAACATCGCCGTTTACATTAAATATATAAATATTTAAAAATAACTACAGTAATATAATGTACGGTTAAAAACTATATTATAGTTTTTAACCGTACATTATATTACTGTGAACTAATACCTCAACGGAAAATCACCATGAATTTTACTATTAAAAATAACTATATTTAAATAATGATTTGCGAGTAAACAGTTTAATTTTATTCTTTAAATAGTCCTAACAAATGCCACTCTTGATTTCCAAATTCTCTAGATAAATTCACTCCTCACTTCGTGAGTCGTGAATTTATCGATAATTTGGAAATCACCCGTGGCATTACTTATGAATATTTTTACTTCATAGCAGCGGCACTTTATCAATGTTATAATTAATTTTTTTGACATTGAGCAATGCAAGCTTAATATGACACGATAAGAAAAATAGAAAAATAAATGTTCGGATGGGACTTGAACCCGGATTTCTGGATTTTTATCCCAGTGCGCTACCGATTATGCTACCGAGCATCATACATATACGCGACTAAAGAGAGTAGTTAAAATAGTTATTTAGGCGACCAGTTACAAAACAGAGGTTTAGTAACGAGATGATCAAGTTAGAACACGACAGAAGGAAGTGCTGCGAGTTACTAAACCTATTTTTTAACGTGTTTTCTACAATATTTTATCTACGTTCAGAGTATATTAGTATATGTTGTCTATTAGTGTATTTAATTAAATTTATTTATTGCGGAAAAAATGTTTATAGAAAGAGTAATGTGGACTTTGGGGGAATAAAATCAACAAACATTGTTATATTCTGCAATTTCGAGTGCTACTTTCATGTTTGAATTTAAAGTAAAAATGAGCGGAGAAGGTCAATTTCAGGGTTCATAAGGAAAACAATTAAAAGCACCAATTTTACTACTGAACTCATCTTTATCCTCCAACCCCGAAATAATATTCACTATTACAGAAACAATTTATTCATAAAATATAAATACATTCCTTAATATTTCATCATCATGGATGTGAAGTGCCTGAAAAATAAAATAAAATAAATTATTGGTCCAATAGATGAGACTACATTTCATGCTGTGTAAGCATCTGGGTGTAACTATTGCATCCAAGATGCAACTATTAATATACTTTTAGAAAATTTAGGAGCGTTTATTTTGGCTTCAGGAAGGGAAAGAGTGCAAAAGATGCAATTGGATTGATACGAACAATAGAAGAAAGATATATAGAAAAAGATAAAGACGTTTATGCAGTATTTGTTGACCTGGAAAAGGCCTTTGACAGAGTAAATTGGAATAAATTCCTGAAGATCATGAAGAAAATTGGCGTGAACTGGAAGGAGGACAATGGGAAGATCGGAATATCTGGAAAGCTAGAAATAAGGGCGAACTGCTGTAAAGTGGAAAGTCTGTATTAAGTACCGGTAAGTAAATTCTGTTCCAGAGCAACAGATGGGCGCCGGCGGCACCTAATTCGGCCCTTCACAGGTTGGAATTGTGTCATTTTTGAAACGTAAATCGGCACTTTAGAAGTTCACATTCCTCCCGCTTTAAAACTATCTGAAAATTAAAGCGTTTATCTTGAAAAAATTCAGGAGTAGAATATTTCAGGGCTGGAAGTGTGAATCGATATCATCATCCTGCCAGGTATTAGTCCTAGAAGAACTGTTACGGCCTCAGATAGTGGTTTTCGTGCCATCTTTTCATAGATCGACCAAGTGACCGTTTCCCATTTGGACAGTAGTTCATTATTGCCTTGAGGATCCTGGATCTAGCCATTCTTGAGACATGTTCCTTCCAGTTTAGCTGATATCTGGAGATGTAGTCCAGTATTGGTGACACATGAAGTTCTTGAAGGATTTCTACATTTTTCTTCCGATCCAATTTGGTGTAGCCAGCTGTTCGGCGCATAAATTTCATCTCACAAGCTGTTAGTCTGCTTTCATCTCTCGTCCTTATAGTCCATGCTTCACTCCCATAACATAGGACTGGTCGAGCCATTATTTGATAAAGACGAGTACGAGTTGATTTTTGCACTAATGAAGGTTTTAAAACTCTATTAATGATTCCCATTGATTTGTTGAATTTCACAATTTTCTCTGGTAAATCCAAATTTTCAACAAAAGAGAGTTTATATCCTAAGTAAGTAAACTCATCAACTCTCTCTAAAATTTTATTTAAACAAATTTATCGATGTAAAACATTTAATACACCTTATTGCTAAAACATGAGGAAAAAAAGGTTATTTCTTTATAACCAGATAACTAAATACTGATATCAGAAAAAAATGAGTCGAAAATATATTAAATGATGTAACCAAATATCAACAAAATTGGAAACAACATGTTTTGAGTATGGAAAGGGGATGATTACATAAACGTATTGGATGTACATTCACTGTTTATCCATACCTTGGCTGGTCTTCCTATTGTTCTTCTCTCGTCCATTGGTTTATTCAGACGCGTTATTTTACGAGCCTGAAAATCTTCCCTCCCGAAGGACTTTTTCCTTGGATTTTCCATCCTAACAATCCATCGTCCACGATCGAGTTTGAACTGCGACCCTCGGAACTAGATGCATTGAACGTCACCTCTAGACCACCGCGGTCTAAACATTAACGCTTGAACCAGGATTCGAATCCAAGACCACTAAGTTAACATTGGCGCAATACCACCTTCGCCACTCAGGCTTGCAGTGCAAATATTTATTATTTTTCTTTCCTTATATACAATTATGCCCACCGCTGTGATCTCGAGGTAGCTTGCAGCCTTGTCACGCAGTGGGCCCGGGTTCAATCCCTGGTCGGGACAGTTTTTCTGGGTGAGGTTTTTATCGGGGTTTTTCCTTACCTGTAAGACAAATTTCAGGAAAACTTTAAGGCCCAAACGGTCCCCGAAATCATATAGCCATCATCATCATCCTTCACCGGTGTGGAAAGAAACGGGAAGCTACCACACCTACAATTCCCAAGTAAAGCTGCAAAGCATATCATGGAGGCTGTTTTCAACATGGTAGACGAAAATCCTGGAATAAGCACAAGGCGGTTAGGACTGCAGACCATTTTGTCGCACATGTCGGTATGGAGACTACTAAGGGAACACAAATTGTATCCATATCATCTACAGCGTGCACAAGCCTTGTCTCCTGCGGATTATCCTGCACGGGTAATATTCTGCCAGTGGTTCCTCCAAGAATGCGGTGTGAATCCTAACTTTGGAGCTGTCGTGTTGTTCACGGATGAGGCAACATTCACAAGGGATGGGATCCAGAATTTGCACAACCAGCACGTGTGGGCAGACACGAATCCCAATGCAACAATCGCAACACATCACCAACCGAGATTCTCAATTAACAACTGGGCAGGCATTGTTGGTGATAGTTTGTTGGGACCCTACGTTCTTCCGAACAGGCTCAATGGACGTGAATAGACACGTTTCTTGCGCAATCAATTACCTCGTTACTTGGAAGACATGCCACTAGCATCCCGACGGCTGATGTTCTTCATGCACGATGGTGCTCCTGCACATTTCAGACTGTCTGCTCGCAGGTACCTTAATCGAACATTTGGTCTCCGCTGGATTGGTAGAGGAGGACCATTTTCTTGGCCACCACGGTCTCCCGATTTAAACCCTTTGGACTTTTATCTTTGGGGACACATCAAGTCTTTGGTGTATTCAAGCCCTGTTGATGATGTAATAACTTTCCGTGCACGCATTGTGGCAGCCTGTCAGACAGTACGCACTGCACCAGGCATGTTTTATCGTGTTCGAGACTCAATGCGAAGAAGAGCAGCTGCCTGTATTGAGGCACAAGGAGGTCACTTTGAACATTTCATCAGACAGAACAGAACGCTCCAACAAGTCCCTTGCAGTTGTCGCCATATACTAACATTCATAAAAGTTCGAATAACTCTGTAATTATCAATTTCCGGACCCATGTTGTAATACACGTTTTTTATTCTCTCCATATGAGGAACGCATTCCAGAAATTTTAACGTTGAGTTATGTTACACCCTGTATATCTTGGCGAGACTTCGATTAATGCTCATATGGCACGTGATAAAATGTGGGTAATAGATGGTGACACCACTCCAGTAAAGTTCGACTTGGTAAAGGTTTCCGTCTTATTATTGTTCATGCCGGTAGCGAGAGCGGTTTTGTTAATAATGGTTTATTAGTATTTCAGTCGAAGTCAACTAAAGACTACCACGAAGAAATGGACAGAGATAGATTTTTATCGTGGTTTAAATACCAGCTACTTCCCAATATTCCATCAAATTCATGCATCGTAATGGACAATGCCACTTATCATTCCCGTGAACTTAACAGGGCACCCACATCAAACTCCAAAAAATGTGAAATGCAGGAATGGTTACGGGTGAAAAAAAAAACATTTGATGAGCGCATGGTTAAGGCAACCTTATATAATATAACAAAATTGCAAAAACCCCACTTTAAAACATACGAAATGTATAAACTAGCAGACAATGTGTCATGTTGTTGTTCGCTTACCACCGTGTCACTGAGAATTTAATCCGATAGAATTGGTTTGGGCCCAAGTGAAAGATTATGTTCGAAAATATGATACAAAATTTTGTATGAGTCACGTAACAACTGATTTCAAAAAGCCATTAATTCGGTGAATGTGGAAAACTGGAGAGAAGCTTGCCATCATGCATATAAAAGGGAAGAATTTTATTGGGAACGCGATCAGCTGATGGATTTATTATCAACCTGGAGGATGACAGTGATGACAGCAGTTACTCGGAGTCCGGATTGGAAAGAGAAAGTAACGATGTTGCTGTTGAAATGGAGTGACCTGAAGTACAGTAATAATTTATACATTTAACTTATTCATTTTTCCTGGAGTTGATATTATAATATAATAATAATATAATACAATTCAAGTGCACGGACGGGTCATTTCTCTCGTAGACGCTATAAGTGTTAACATATTTTAGAAACTTCGGCTAGTTGCTCCCACTCTCCGACTGGCCGTGCAGCAACGGTTTGAAAATATACGCGGGGAGATTTTCTTAACTGGGCAAACGGACTATAGTATATTATGAAAATGTTATTCAATCTATATATTTTTGCAACTTCCATATCTTGTAGATTCATTAATTCTAAATTATAATATAGCATTTTTTAGATTTAAATGGAAGGTTAGGACTAAATGCCTTAACTCACCAGTAAATTAACGAAGTAAGTAAACAAATGGACGTAGGTAAATTGGTTCCCGGTCAATTTCCGTCGGTGCGATAGCGAAGAGATACTAAAGGCCAACAGGCACACACTATTGAGTAACACTAAGATTTTGGGACTGAAAGTAAATATCAACAAAACTAAATATATGGGCACACACAGAAATACATTATATAATGGAAATGGACAGTTGGTGACAAATGAGGGAAATTTTGAGGAAGTGGCTGATTTCAAATACCTAGGAACAATAATCACAAATAGGAATGAAATGCACAAAGATATTAAACATAGGCTCAATTCTAGAAATGCGTGCTATTATGCATTACAGAGACTTTTGACGTCCCAACTCCTTTCAAAAAACGTTAATACGTAAAACTATTTTTCTACCAGTTATATCGATGCGAAACATGGACTCTTATTTTAAGGGAGGAAAGGAGATTACGAGTATTTGAGAATAAAGTTCTTAGGATAAGTTTTGGACCAAAGAGAGATGACAGGTGAATAGAGAAGACTTCAGAACACTGAGCTACATGGTCTTTATAGGAAGCCAGATATAATAAGAACATTCAAGTCTCATAGGCTGCGATAGGCAGGACATGTAGCACGAATGGGGAATGAAAGATGTGCATGGAAGAATCTTGTAGGAAAACCAGAAGGAAAACGCCCAGTTGGTAGACCAAAAATGAGGTGGGAGAATAACATTAACTATGATTTGAGGGAAGTTGATTATGCAGGGAATGATTGGAAAACATTAGCTCATGTCCGCGCGGCCATGGACCTACGGGTTCGATAGTGCCAGTGAGTTAGTTAGTTAGTAATCGTTATTAACTTTTTACATTACTATTAATTTGTTAATACATTAAGAGAGAAGGTTTACCTTAAAGTCGTAGCTTAAAAAATCGCTCTAAAAGGCAGTCATTTTGTTCGTAATGTAACTGGATATATATATATATATATATATATATATATATATATATTTATATATATGGTTTAATTAACAATAAATATGTATTCCGTAAACCAGCAAAAGTTGCAAATTTATTTATTATGTTTACAAAAGCTAAAGAATTAAGTTAGTTCCTGTGTGAATAAAGTTTTTTCTCATTGACTGCAGCCGTGTTTGATCCTAGGAATCTTGGAACAAGAAGTGAGAATAATAACCGTTTATCCACCGAGATCGACACTAATTTTCTAAGTCAATACAACTCGTTAATAGTTTTTTTAAATGATACAACTGTTTCTGATGTTTTGTGACAAGTCAATTCTAACACAAAATATGGCGCAGATATGCTTGGCTAATTTATGAGTCATAAGGGTTATGCGTACATTCCTGCTCAATTAATTTTTAGCGTTGCGTTGCGCGCTGGGAAATCCACAAGATTACTTCACGCATTTCCACGTTTGCGCCTTTATAGTTATTATTTTTTTCTTTCCGTGTCGTTCAAGGATTTCTGCGCTGTTGGATGACCTAACTTGCTCATGCAGGGGTGTACAGACTCATGTTTATGCTAACTCGCATGCAATACACACGTACTCCATTATATTTATGTTAAAAGCTATAAATCAAACAGCAAAATCCGTTATGGAAATTGTAACAATATTACTCGTATTACAATGCGAGGTACAGGGGCTAGGAATTTCCGAGATTCTGTAAAACACTTCATAAACGTGTGTCGTACATTAGTTTTTGCAGGATGGTGTTTTCCGATTGAGGGTCTTTCCACTTTTCAGCGGTTGCCCTTTTACCAGCCGGCTGCTGGCCCTTCACATCCACATGTGTCAATCACAGAGGTAGATGATCAACAGCCAGTGTAGGGGTGACATGTGGTTAGCATGTCGAGTCCCCCAGCCGTTATAGCTGGTTCCTAAACCTGGAGCCGCTACTTATTGTAGCTACCCAATTGCCCGACGATGCTGGGTGGGCACCGGTCCCATAGTGGCCGAAATACCATGAGAAAATTTCTTCCCCCATGGAGACTCGAACCAGCGCAAGTCCCGTAGCTCTGCACCAAGGCTTCCTACCTTAACCGCTCGGCTACGGCGTTTTTATTATTTTTATATTATATACAATGATATAAGCTGGCTTCGTTTACAGAATCTTACAAAAACGTAAACTCAACAAATTAATCATCTAGCATTACATAACTAATTCTCTGGCACTATCGACCCCGAAGTTCATAGCCGCGCGGACATACGCTCTCCATATACACCTATCGTGAGCGAATGTTTTCCAATCATTCCTTGTATGATTCACCTCCTTCAAATCATGATTAGTGTTATTCTCCCATCGTATTCTTGGTCTACCTACTTGCGCTTCCCTTCTGATCTTCATACAGGAAGTTGCCATGCCCCTCTTTTATTTTATATTCGTGTCACATTTCCTGTAAATTGATTTCACTCTGTCTGTTTTTTAAGTGACATCCACTGCACTTTTTGAACTTAGCGGATAGATGGCGTTAATGTAGTCTATTTTTAATTTACGCACCACTTCGGCAGACCACTTTACTTTATGTATTCTTGTATTGTGTACAGAGAGGTCAATACTAGTGAAATTCATATCAAATTCCGTTGAGGTGAAGTCATATGATGAATGTTGAAAATTAAATTGTACCTGTTGGTAGGTGCCGTCGTCCTCAACTTTGTTAAAATATTGTATATTAAAATTAACAGGAGCGCTTTCGTAAGTTATCTTCCATCTTCTGCAGGTTGAGCTTCCGCTACTCGTTGTTGTTGTGTACGGTGATGCATACTCCAACTGTTCGTAGCAGCAACTGACTTGTTTTTGACGATCTCGTATAATGGGTTTGACTGGGGTTCGTTCTCATTAAGGGGTGAGGTGTTGTTTGTTTCCTTTATAATTTCCTCGAAACAAACAACACAACACCTCACTGATATGATACCAAAGATGGCACTGTTGTATAATCCTAGAGGGCGAAGATCGGTACGAAGGCCAATAATGCGCTGGGCTGAACAGATGTGAGATCGGAACAGGCAAAGACCTTATCCGTGAAGTTTGATGATGAATTATATTAGCCTGTTTAATAGCACTGAGAAGGTATATAAAATGATTTATAATTATTAAAACATTAGCAGGAAGTGGATAAATTGACATTATGATATCAGTTATAACAGTGTGCGATTATGAAATAATGTAGAAACATGTGTAGGAGTTTGTGCATTGCACGTGTAACTTTTTTTTTCTGTAGACCTGCATGCAATAATTCTAGTTGTTGGTAGAGGCACCCGCTCACATCCACGGAGTCAGGAAACTAATTTAAGTTTGTATTCAAGACAAAGAAGCCCCCATGTTTGATCTTAGGCTCGATGTACACATACCCTCTTCTGGGACCTGTTTAATAAAAGTTCTACTTTTAGTAGTTACATATTAGCAGTGTAAAATTTACTAGTTTGATTAATTTGCTACACTACTTTTACCAGTTAGCAGTGTGACTTCATGAAAATAGTATAGTAATAGCTTTATTTTAATCTGGCAGAGTTAAAGCTTGTCTACCACTCAACAGGTAAAAAAATACAAACATTATTCTTGCATATTAACTACAATGAACATAAATATACATGATAGGACTACAATATAATTATTATTTACGAAATATTTTTATTTATTTATTTTATTTTGAGTTGACCTGCTGTTTTTCTTTCTTTCTTTCTTTGTCGTTGTCTTTCGTTTACTTTTTCCTTGTTTGTTTTACCTTTGTTAACCTTTTTTATGTTATTCGCACATGCAAACACAAGACAAGACACAAACCCAGACCCAAGGTGGAGATTTAAAATCACCTTACCTCGCCGGGAATCGAACCCGGGTCGCCGGAGTGGAAGGTAGGGACTCGACCGACTACGCCACGGCGATGGACATGATTCAATCTAGAGTAAACGATTGAAATATAAAATATACAAGATAGAAAAGTCAGATGAAAAACTATTAATCCATCCATAGTAATTCTGCCCGAGGGCAGGTCTTTCACTGCAATCATAGAATTTTCATGCTATGCTTTGCAGCTTTACTAGGGAATTAGAGGCGTGGTAGCTTCCCGTTGATTTCCACACCGGTGAAGGATGATGATGATAATAATAAAGATGATGATGAAGGCCGGATGATTTTCGGGGACCGTTGGGCCCTAAGCTTCCTGACATTTGTCTTACAGGTCAGGAAAGACCCCGAAAGAAACCTCACCCAAGAGCCTATCCCGACCGGGAATCGAACCCGGGCCCGCTGAGTGACACGGCAGCACGCTACCTCGAGACCACAGAGGAGGACTGAACTATTAATGACATGGAATACATTTAGTTGTCGAGAAAAATTAATTATTTAACAACATGTAAGCGTGATTTAAAAGTGCCAAGTGTGCTGCAACCCTTGATGTCTTGAGGAAGGAAATTCCAGGAGAGGGCAGAGGCTACTGTGAAAGAAGTAGAATAAGTGGAAGTGCTTAGAAGAGGGATTGTTAGCATACTGTTATCTTGTAACCAATTGGCAATATTCGGTAAGAGGATAACTTCTCAAATCTGGACGCCAGGTAACTAGGAGTGTAGGAATTCAGAAGTTTGAAAATAAGTGACAGAGAGTGCAATTTACGTCTGCCAGTAAGACGGAGCCAAGATAGGTTATTGAAGTGTTCGGAAATATGATCATAACGGCGGATATTGAAAATGAATCGAACGCAAGTATTATGAACACGCTGCAGTCTCTGCGACAAGTCATAGTTTAGATCATTATATATAACATCACATATTTGATATGAACAATAATTCTGTAGCCATAGGGTAAACATACATAAGTCAGAAAACCTAATTTTTCATGAGAGCTTATTAATATTCTAATAATTTAGAGATTTGCATCACTCCTGGCCAAGATTTATCTACCATAAGAAATTAGATTTAGATTTTAGATTTATTTATTTAGCCTGGTGGAGTTAAGGCCATGTGACCTTCTCTTCCACTCACCAGGACAAATATATATTACATCAGAATATCATCATCATCGTCCTTTAAAGTATTAGGCCCAGTGGCCCGTTACGGTCTCCCGCCATCTCCGAAAAGGTCGACCCACAGATCTTCTGCCTCGAGGAATGTAGTGAAGAATTTGTTTTGGTATTCTGTGACGATCCATGCGCTGAATATGGGCTAGCCAATTGTTTCTATATTCTTGGAGGTATTCAGATATAGGTACGATGTTTAACTCTCTGGCTATTGTTGAATTTCTTTGGTGGTCTAAAAGGCTATAACCTGCAGTTCGTCGCAGAAATTTCATCTCCGTGGCTGTAATTTGACGATCATCCTGAGTTCTGATGGTCCAAGCTTCACTGTCATAACAGAGATTATGGGTCTAGCGAGAATGTTATAGATTTTCATTCTTACATCAGAATATAACAATCTCAATTAACTCTAATTAGTTATCACTTAAGAATTTTACCCTTATGATAGGGGAAGAAAAATGTTGTATTTCTGATAAATTAATCTAAATAACTAACTAACTCACTGGCACTATCGAATCCGTAGGTTCATGGCCGCGCGGACATAAGCTCTCCATACATATATACACACACAACTTTTAAATTTTAATCACTGCTAATTTCTTTTACTAGTATATCTTATGTATCTCTTATAAAATAGAATGCTTATTAGGGGTGTAAATTAGTAGTTCTCATATTAAATGGAACATCGTAGTTACACTGCTAAATAATGTTCTTAATATGAGTCCTACATTGCTATTTTTTTGAAGTTTCAAGTTCAGCAGTTTAAGAGGGGACCTACACCTTTAGCCATTAAAAATGTGGCATATTTCATTATTATTTTACTCAGCAACAATGCTGATTACAGAAATGAAATTTGGTATGTGATATCGATATTACAATGTGAGCATGTTTGTGTACTTAAGTACAATCTAACTTCAGTCGTTATGGTTAATTAAATATTCAAAATGTCAGAGAAAATTTGGCAGTCTTGCCGTTTCCCTGATAATTTTCCTGAATTTCAATATGTTTTAATGATTCTTGTTTTATTTTACTCATCAATGTTGTAGGTACAAAATATACTACAATTGTTTAATTATATAGAGTGTAAATATTTCATTTTTTATTTTAAATTGTTGTATACTCATTTTTGTTAAAATCTGCATTCAACATATTTTTTAAAAATAAAATATAATTGGTATAATACTAATTGTAGTATATTTTGTCATCTCTATAAACTACATATACATGCAAAATTTCATCTCAATATCTTGAACACTTTGGGAGTTATCAGGGAAACTGTAATGAAAAAAATAAGTTACGGAAAACAAGCGACAAACTTACGGAAGGTGTCGGTACCTTCTGATATTATTAAAGGGCTCACATTTTTAAACATAAACTCGAAAAGTAATAGAGATATCAATGAAAATCTTTCACTAATTTAAAGATGAAGTTTCAATCTATATGAAACAAATTGAAAAATGTTTTTTTTTATCCTCAAAGGTGTTGTTCGCCCCTTAAGTTATCACTGTTTATAAGCAGACTGGCAACTTTTTTTAAAACAAGTTCCTGAAGTGGAATTATGAGAAATAATGCGGTGCGTCAATCTGAAATATCCAGATTTTTGAAGGCTATTTTTTAGGTATTTTATTATAGTTTACATACTTTTGATTAGGTGTGAGTGTAGAGCATTCCTTCAAGAACAAACATCACTTTGCACATTAGCTGTGAAACAATTATTGGCCATATAAAATACATTACTGAGACACCTGGTTTTAAATTATAACGAAATGTACAGGAAGTCATAAATTTTTTTAACACAATTTTCATTATAGATTAGCGTCATCAAAGGCTACAATTTAAACCACTAAAAACATCCATACAAATTTAAAAAAGTGCAATAGGAAGTAATATTAAGAGGTTTATTTAATAATTAAGATATTTGGTCTGTGAATTCTTACCTCTTATGGTTGTTTTTGTTGAACATATGTTTCAAGGCTTCTGAGCCCCAACTTCAGTGATCTGTGTGTAATCGCTGAAGATAGGGCTCAGAAGCCTTGAAACATATGTTCAACAAAAACAACCATAAGAGGTAAGAATACACAGACCAAATATCTTACACAACTATACGGGCTAGTAATGAAATTGTGAAAGATTACACTTTTTCGACGTTTTTTTTTTCTCTTTTGGCAAAACAATTGTGGTCTGAATTTATCTGTTCAGGGTTTCTTTTTTCATCTTTGAGGGCTATTATGTATTATTTTTTTATTTTTCAAATGAATTTCCCTTCACAATTGAAAAGTGAAAAAAAAGTGTTGCCACTGTTACGAATTTTTGTACCTATTTGGCCCACATCGATATTTTCCAAAATATATGCATTGGATTCCTACAATGTGTCTGATAATTATCGCGATGAGAATGTGGCCGGGAATTATTTTTTAAGGAGGTTCTTATCGCAAATTACCCTGGCCTATAAAGCCTTATGAATGACTAGTAAAATGTTGGAGCTCCTGCTATGAATATATTCTTACTAAACATGCACTTTATAAGCTATAAATTATATGGGAAATTCCGAACAACCTTAAGTCATATTGCGTCTTAAATATTTAGGTTATTCTATATTAGCTATCTATTTATAATATTGTGTGTATTTATTTAGAAGTTAATTTAATTTAATTTTAATGAATTATGTAGGCGGCTCCGTGACGCTGCCCTCTCATCGCTGATGTCCCGAGATCAAGTCTTGGTCACTCCAACTGGGGTTCTTAATGGACGAAACGGAGCTTGGGCAGGTTTTTCTCGGGTTTTCCCCCGTTTTACCCTGACATAATTTCATTCCACCATTTCTCCATATTCACCTAATCCATTTCGTTTCATTTCGTTCATCTGCCCCCATGACGGTGCGCCAGGCCGGCACACTTGTCATTCACAGATCTCTATACGGGGGGGGGTCATTACATCTAATCTCTCGACCCGACCCTGAGTTGGACACGAGTTGAGGATATTTAATGAATTGTGTAATGATAGGTAGATAACGATAAAATAGAGTGGGTTAATAAAAGTCAAATCTACATTTACAACGATAACTGAGGGGGATTCCACCGAACTAATCTACATTTACAACGATAACTGAGGGGGATTCCACCGAACTAATCTACATTTACAACGATAACTGAGGGGGATTCCACCGAACTAATCTACATTTACAACGATAACTGAGGGGGATTCCACCGAACTAATCTACATTTACAACGATAACTGAGGGGGATTCCACCGAACTAATCTACATTTACAACGATAACTGAGGGGGATTCCACCGAACTAATCTACATTTACAACGATAACTGAGGGGGATTACATCGAACTAATCTACATTTACAACGATAACTGAGGGGGATTCCACCGAACTAATCTACATTTACAACGATAACTGAGGGGGATTACATCGAACTAATCTACATTTACAACGATAACTGAGGGGGATTCCACCGAACTAATCTACATTTACAACGATAACTGAGGGGGATTCCACCGAACTAATCTACATTTACAACGATAACTGAGGGGGATTCCACCGAACTAATCTACATTTACAACGATAACTGAGGGAGATTCCACCGAACTAATCTACATTTACAACGATAACTGAGGGGATTCCACCGAACTAATCTACATTTACAACGATAACTGAGGGGATTCCACCGAACTAATCTACATTTACAACGATAACTGAGGGGGATTCCACCGAACTAATCTACATTTACAACGATAACTGAGGGGGATTCCACCGAACTAATCTACATTTTCAACGATAACTGAGGGGGATTCCATCGAACTAATCTACATTTACAACGATAACTGAGGGGGATTCCACCGAACTAATCTACATTTACAACGACAACTGAGGGGGATTCCCCCGAACTAATCTACATTTACAACGATAACTGAGGGGGATTCCACCGAACTAATCTACATTTACAACGATAACTGAGGGGGATTCCACCGAACTAATCTACATTTACAACGATAACTGAGGGGGATTCCACCGAACTAATCTACATTTACAACGATAACTGAGGGGATTCCACCGAACTAATCTACATTTACAACGATAACTGAGGGGATTCCACCGAACTAATCTACATTTACAACGATAACTGAGGGGGATTCCACCGAACTAATCTACATTTACAACGATAACTGAGGGGGATTCCACCGAACTAATCTACATTTACAACGACAACTGAGGGGGATTCCACCGAACTAATCTACATTTACAACGATAACTGAGGGGGATTCCCGAACTAATCTACATTTACAACGATAACTGAGGAGGATTCCACCGAACTAATCTACATTTACAACGATAACTGAGGGGGATTCCACCGAACTAATCTACATTTACAACGATAACTGAGGGGGATTCCACCGAACTAATCTACGTTTACAACGATAACTGAGGGGGATTCATCCGAACTAATCTACGTTTACAACGATAACTGAGGGGGATTCCACCGAACTAATCTACATTTACAACGATAACTGAGGGGGATTCCACCGAACTAATCTACATTTACAACGATAACTGAGGGGGATTCCACCGAACTAATCTACATTTTCAACGATAACTGAGGGGTATTCCACCGAACTAATCTACATTTACAACGATAACTGAGGGGGATTCCACCGAACTAATCTACATTTCAACGATAACTGAGGGGGATTCCACCGAACTAATCTACATTTACAACGATAACTGAGGGGGATTCCACCGAACTAATCTACATTTACAACGATAACTGAGGGGATTCCACCGAACTAATCTACATTTACAACGATAACTGAGGGGGATTCCACCGAGCTAATCTACATTTACAACGATAACTGAGGGGGATTCCACCGAACTAATCTACATTTACAACGACAACTGAGGGGGATTCCACCGAACTAATCTACATTTACAACGACAACTGAGGGGGATTCCACCGAACTAATCTACATTTACAACGACAACTGAGGGGGATTCCACCGAACTAATCTACATTTACAACGATAACTGAGGGGGATTCCACCGAACTAATCTACATTTACAACGATAACTGAGGGGGATTCCACCGAACTTATCTACATTTACAACGATAACTGAGGGGGATTCCACCGAACTAATCTACATTTACAACGATAACTGAGGGGGATTCCACTGAACTAATCTACATTTACAACGATAACTGAGGGGGATT
Organism: Diploptera punctata; assembly: GCA_030220185.1. Lineage (NCBI taxonomy): Eukaryota > Metazoa > Arthropoda > Insecta > Blattodea > Blaberidae > Diploptera > Diploptera punctata. The sequence continues at coordinate 4,799,374 of JASPKZ010003868.1, read as the reverse complement.
CCACCGAACTAATCTACATTTACAACGATAACTGAGGGGGATTCCACCGAACTAATCTACATTTACAACGATAACTGAGGGGGATTCCACCGAACTATTCTACATTTACAACGATAACTGAGGGGGATTCCACCGAACTAATCTACATTTACAACGATAACTGAGGGGGATTCCACCGAACTAATCTACATTTTCAACGATAACTGAGGGGGATTCCACCGAACTATCTACATTTACAACGATAACTGAGGGGGATTCCACCGAACTAATCTACATTGACAACGATAACTGAGGGGGATTCCCACCGAACTAATCTACATTTACAACGATAACTGAGGGGGATCCAACCGAAAACTAATCTACGTTTACAACGATAACTGAGGGGGATTACACCGAACTAATCTACGTTTACAACGATAACTGAGGGGGATTCCATCGAACTAATCTACATTTACAACGATAACTGAGGGGGATTCCACCGAACTAATTTAAAGTTATATAATACTCATTTTTAAGATTTTTTATTGGCAATAGGAATATTTCTTTTTGAAAGACAGAAATAAGTCCCGGTCAGATTAGATACAGTCCGAATTTGGAAACCAGTAGAACTCATGATTATACAAACTCATACGTTTTCGTCTGAACTGAGTAGACCAAAACAACAAAAACTTTTGTGTTTAACCTTTATAAATATTTTTTTCGTTCGTCGATTATCAAAGGGCTCTCAGTTTTTTTTCTGAGATTTACAAGATGATACATTTTAGGCATACTTTAAAGTTTATTTATTTTGACATTAGAATAAATTAGATACCGTTAGTATTTCAACAAATAAATAGGCTAACTTCAATTTAATAATAATCAACATAGTTATTTATACTTTAAACACATACATAACGAATTAAAAAAAATCCCAACTTCTAATTGTCAGATTTCGCTGATTTTTGGAAAATATCTAAGAGTTACATTAGTTTTTTTAGTGTTAATTTTAATAGCATATACCGATTTTCATCATGAAACATCGAAAACTGCGACCGCTAGAACGATTTTTATTCTTTGCTTAAGGTGAACTCCTACACCTAATTATTATAGAGGATAATAGTTAACGGCTAAGGGCCAATTTCACCAACAGGGGTAACTGTATTACGTCAGTTTTCCCCGTGTATAATGCATAGCTTAAACTGGCGTAATACAGTTACCTCTGTTGGTGAAACCGACCCTAAATACGCACATATTCAAATGCAATTTCGTGTCAAATTTTCAAGTCAATCGACCTATTTTTCGAGTTTTGCGAGAACAAACACACATAGGCTAAATTTACATATGAGGCCTATATGAGTGTATATATATATATATATATATATATACTAGATATAGGTAAGTTCGGGTAATGTGGACCCTTCTGCTTGAGTGGACCCTGTTAATATCTTCTTTAATTGGTGCTGCCCTCGAACAGAAATATTTTAACTTCTCCCTCTCATCAACTTTGACGTGTTCAAGGCCGGTTTCTTCCCTTCTTTGTGCGAGGAAGGATTTATTTGTGATATTTATGGAAATGGTAACTTTACAAGTTTTTCAAGCTAAGAATCAATTCTCAGTTTCTGCTATTGAATATTACAATAACATATTATATCATGTAGATGCTGTTTTAATACACTGGCGGGTTTGGTTTGATGTTATGTGACATGGTGGCTGTATAAAGTAATTAAACATAACAAAGGAATCCGGTTAATGTGGAACCTCTCGGTCCATTTTACACGAATACGTATATTTTATCAAAGAGGTTGCTGTCTGTAAAAATCGTTCACTTAATTTTATTTAATTTCCTTGTAATTTCACTAAACCCAAAGACCATCGGTTTCTCCAGTTGAATGACGGGTGAATGTTATAATCAACAATAATTTTTCAAAACATTAATATAAATATCAACGCTTTTTAATTACGATGAGTCATAAAGATTTTCAGATTAATCTCTGTGGCTGTCTGTATAAATTAATAGAGTAAATGAACTTAAACATTGACTAAAAGCTAAGGTGGACTCTGAGGTCCACTTTATCCGAATATGGAGATTAAAGTGGACCTTTCTTATAATGTAAAAACGTTTATAAATTATGAAGATTTTTCCATATTTGAATAAAGTAAAAATGCTATTTCAGAGTTACAACAGTAATGATAATCACTGCAATTAAACAAAATGGTTGGTTGGTATCTAATATCGAGCACTTGATAATGAAATCATTCGCTCTTCAATTAAACAAAATTCAAATCCCTTAATTAAAAGAAGAATAAAACAAATTCAAAACAGGGGTCCAAATTCCCCGAAGTCCCTATAATACCCGGCGCGCGCTGCTACGCCTAAATAAATGAAATGTGTTTTTATGTTGAGTTGGATAAGTAAAAAGAAAAATAATAATTATGTATTTATATCATAATTATTTTCAGATACTCCGTGCTGATTACCCGAGAATCTACTTATCACGTTATTCTTGGTATCATTGAGCTGAAAGACAAAAATGGTAATTGTGAGTTATTCGTAAAAGACACGTATGCTGTTGCGAATTTTTAAAAAAAAATTTAAATATTCAATCCTGTGTACATTAATTTGATGTATTTGTTATGATTTTGACAGCATAATCCATTTAAGCGTCCAAAAAGAGACTTTGTTTAGTGCAGCGATGCTTTTTTTTTAGCCCCGGTCCTATATTATGTAGGGTAATATACATTATTGTCCTAGAAAAATTCTCTAAATGGTGGAAAAACCCCATTCGAATCGGTCAAGTAATTTTTGAGTTCATAAAGGACAAACAAACAGGCACACGCAGACACACACATAGACCCTACACAGAGGCAGACACTCATTTTATAATAATAATAATAATAATAATAATAATAATAATAATAATAATAATAATAATAATAATAATAATAATAATAATAATAATAATAATGTTTTATTTATTCTGGTAGAGTTAAGGCCATAAGGCCTTCTCTTCCATTCAACCAGCACAAATAGAAATAAATATTTGACAAATATACTACTTATAAAGAGCTATTTTTTTTTATTTTGCAAATGCTTCAGGTTGTCTTTCGACATTCCTGGTGTTCTCTACTGGCATGGCGTACTTGTAACCCACTCCTGAGGTTGAGGCGCCTGGAAGGCGGTGTTACGTTGCCCTGATGATATGATAGGTGATGATAGTGATGCGCCAGGAGAGTCCCTAATCCTAAGCTTAATCTAAGATGAATATGAATGATGATGATTGCGATGGCCATATGATTTCGGGGACTGTTTGGGCCTTAAAGTTTTCCTGACATTTGTCTTACATGTGAGGAAAAACCCCGATAAAAACCTCACCCAGAAAAACTTTCCCGACCGGAGATCAAACCCGGGCCCGCTGCGTGACAAGGCTACTTCGAGACCACAACGGTGGACTAGTTAAAAATATATTAAATGTAGCAATGTAAATTTCATTTGCAAACAAAATTTTATATCACAATAATAATATTTAATATAATAATAATAATATAATAATAATAATAATAATAATAATAATAATAATAAATATATGTAAATATGATAAATTATACGATAAACACCAATAAATATTTGTACCTTACACTGGGTAATGATGAAGTCGAGATTAGAGCAAATATATATTTAGATTTGTTTTAAAAGAGATAAAAAGTTGAAACAAAATAGCCTAATTAAATAAAAAATATGCGAATAGACATTAGACGTTAAAGCGTCTATAGACTAGAAATTAAATAGGAAACAATACCAATATTTGAAAATTGCGTGACAAGCCGCCAATTCGCAAAGGTGTTGAACGGAGTTTTACTGGATATGAAAACAATCTCGCGTGAAAACGTGCTCATATGTTGTTTTACGAACGCACGTACCAATTACCACATGTAGGCTATATAGCACGTGTTTCCACGTCCATTTAAGGTTTACACGTGTTGCAAAGGACAATACTTAAATACTTTAGCCTTGATTGTGTAGTTAAAAATATCTCACTTGTGGTGCAGTGCACTGTAAAAGCGAGTGAATGGCGCTTTATTGATACTTGTAGTACATGTTGGAGGTAGCTAGTAACTGGCAAACTGTATACTTCATCGCTTTACATCGACGGCTTACAGTTGCAGTGACTATTTAACTCATGCCCCAAATGGGAGTCAATGACCAATCACGTTTCAATGATTTCTGTTTTACAACCAATCAGAGTCGTGTTTCACCAAATATTTATCAGTGTTATAATTACCATATTAAAGAAAGCTGCTTCTTACAATATTGCGTTCCTTTGGCAATAAATAGTATGATCTGGTTGCAGTGATAAACAAATGAAGCAGTAGAAGCGTACCTATCGTTTCTCATTTGTTTTCAAACATCGCCGTTTACATTAAATATATAAATATTTTAAAATAACTATAGTTAAATAATGATTTGTGAGTAAACAGCTTAATTTTATTCGTTAAATAGTCCTAACAAATGCCACTCTTGATTTCCAAATTCTCTAGATAAATTGGAAATCACTCGTGGCATTACTTATGATAAATAATTTTGGTCGGCAATACAATATTGTAATCACTGAATGCTTACAAATTTAATTCAATTCAAGCCTCTACAGGCGGCTCCGTGGCGCAAGCTGTAAGACGCTCGCCTCTCACAGCTGGGGTCGGGGTCGAGTCTCGGTCACTCCATGGATTTTCATGGTGGATGAAACGGAGCTTGGATACGTTTTTCTCGGGGTTTCTCCCGTTTTCCCTGCCATAATTTCATTCCACCATTTCTCCACACTCATCTCATCCATTTCGTTTCATTTCATTCATCTGCCCCAGTGATGGTGCGTCAGAAGTGGTCGACCGGCACCCTTGTCATTCACAGACCTCTATATAAGGGGCTTCATCACATCTCATCCCTCCACCCGGCCCTGAGTTGGACACGAGTTGAGGATATTGTAGGCTATTATATCAAGCCTCTATGTTAAATTTAGATTCAGGTGTCATTTCTAAATTGATAAAATTACAGTACATTTTAGATGTGACAATGAGGCGATGTGCTAACCATGTGTCACTCCATGAAGAATTTAAAACATTAATACAGGAAGAACATTTATTTTATCTCATTTTTTTTAATTATTATATTTAACAATTTTTTTAGGATTATTCTCATACGTATTTAACATTGAATTTGTAGGTAAATAAGCGTAACTATATTAACTTAGCTAACAAACTCCCGTTAGTGAGCACCCGTGTCTCCTCGTGGGACGTATGGGGTATATGCATACACAGTACATTTTTGTTTCTGATTTTTTTACAATACATTTTGCTTTATCTCATCATCATCATCATCATCATCATCATCATCATCCATGCAAGTAATATGGTCATGTGGTCTGTACCATCTCAAAGAGGAATTTTCCATCCAGCGCTTTTTGGGACGTCCCAGTGATATTTTGCCTTGAGGATAGTAACGAAGCATAGCTTTTGGAATTCTGTGAGATGGTATTCGTTCAAGATGGGCTTTCCAGTTTATTATTATTGTATCTCCAAACGTTTTGAAATCCTATTTCGCCACAAAGGCATGTTATGGTTGTAGCTTACTATAACAATATTATACTATACATTGTAAAACAGAAATATTATCTTGTGGTTTTGCACGAATGTTATGAATTACATAAATTGTCTATAAGGCTCTTGTCAAAAATATTACATGTTGTTATGAATGTGTGTTATAAATTTCATAAAATGTTTTTAATAATTTTGGTTCTTAAAACCCACTTCACACATTGAAGAAGAATACTCATCATATTTGTTCTGATATTATTGTATATGGTGGAAAATGGGTTCTACACCCAACTCTTCCATAATTTCCTCATTTCTTTTATGGTCCCACTTTGTATAGCCTGCTGTACAACGCATAAATCTCATCTCGTTTGCTGTTATTAAGCATTCATCTCTTCTTCGTATTGTCCATGCTTCACTACTACATCTTAATACTGGTTTTGCGAGAACCTTATAAATCTTGTGTTCTTCTGCACTAAAGATAGTTTCATTATACTGTTAATTATCCCCATTGTTTTGTGAAATTTATTGTATAATGCTATTGTGTTATTATTTAATTGTAATATTATTATTATGTTTTCTTTATGTAATTGTAATGTTATTGCTATTGTGTTATTACTTAATTGTAATATTATTGTGTTTTCTTTATGTAATTATAATGTTAATGTTTTTAGTGTATAATGCTATTGTGTTATTATTTAATGGTAATATTTTTATTGTGTTTTCTTTATGTAATTGTAATGTTATTGCTGTTTTTGTTTATTTTTCTTTACACTAGTACCAATTATTACTTTATTGTAACGGACTGTCAACAGCACGTACGGCTTACTGCCCGTGCGACCCATATTTGTAAATAATATTGTAAATATCTTACTTTTTGTTTAATAAAGTCCTACTACTACTACTTACTTACTCACTGGCACTATCGAACCCGTAGGTTCATGGCCGCGTGGACATAAGCTCTCCATACATCCCTATCCTCAGCTAATGCTTTCCAATCATTCCCTGTATAAATAATTAAATTCATTTACTCGTTCTAAAATTTCATCGTCCAAACAATTTTGCTAGGTATAGGGTATTTCCAGCAAAAGGCCATCACTTTAGATTTCTTTGTATTGATTTACATATTGTACCTTTTTGCATTTATGTTAAAATACTGTAAATATGTTTCTGTTGGAGCTATTAATACCAAATGATCTGCAAAAAGCAGGAATTCCATTTTTATGTTTATACTTATTTGAATGGAACCATGTCTCATCTGTCGTCAATTTATCAATTTGCTTTATGTCGATTTTTGAAAAACAAATGTGAATCACCACTGTATATTAAATATAATTATCATCATCATCATCATCATCATCATCATAGTAAGTAAAGTGATCCCACAACAGGCCCGGAGGCCCTTGGGGTAGTAGGAGTTTAAGGCTCCCACTTTTTCTAGACAATCGGCACTTTATGTCAGCCGGGTTGTCAGCCCTGCGTGACGGCCGCCTTTACCCCCAGAACAAGCGTCTGGTACTCATTTCCGTTAGAGGCTGAGTCGACCCCAGGGCCATAGTGCCACCATAGGGTTTGGGTCAGTTTAAAAATCCTGACCCCAACGGGACTTGAACCCTCGATCCTCCGGCTTGTAGCTCAGTGTCTTAACCACTACGCTACGGCGTGCCCCCTCATCATCATAGTACATTCATGAATTTAGGTCATTTGTTGACCTGTTTTGGCCTCAAGAGAAACACCATCCAAAAGTCTTTTGAGTGGACGTCCTGGTCTTCTACTTCCTGCAGGTTGATATCTTAACCTTTGTTTGGGTATGTGTACGATATTTATCAGTATTCTGTCTATTATTTTCCAATTTCATTCCGAGTCAATAGCTTCTTCTTCTTTATCCATCGTTGTTTAATCTCGTATCGTTATACGCGTGGCTATCGCGCGCGGCTCTTCCGACTGGGATCCTCATTCGAATCCTAGCGGTTATAGAGGGGTATTGGTGGCAGCCCTTACGGAATTACGGAGGAATTTAGGCTCTATGGAGTTATCTCGGCACCTCCGTTTCCCAAATTTCATCCCACCAACACTCTCCATTCTCTCTTCATGTCATTTCTCATTAATTTATTTCATATCATCCTTAACCTCATCTCATGCTAGAAACAATAGTTTGGTATGCGCCTACAGGGTTTCAACAAAAATTTAATTTTTCTCTTCATGATATATATATATATATATATATATATATATGTATAGGGCCTATATATGTGTGTGTGTGTCCAAAGTAAAAAAATTGAAATATTTTAAGTAAAATTTTTAACATATTCTAATTAGTAACTAATTTTAAATTCACAATATTTCAACGTGTGTCTGTGATGTAGTAAAATATTTTATAAAATCTTATTAACAAGTTGAGAAAACCAGCTATAACAGCTGGGAGACCCGTCATGCTGACCACATGTCATCTCATTACTGGTTATATGACCATCCACCTCTGTGTGGTTAACGCACATGGATAAAAGACAAACAGCCGACTGGTAAAGCAAAAGTCTTCTAGCCATATCGCGCCATGGGGTTCCATAATCTCTACGAACCTAATAAATTTAAGATAAAATAATATTGTAAAATTCTAGTAAAACTGGAAGCCACTATAAAATATGATGGTCAGATTATATTGTAAATGTAAAATAAGCAACATACCTGCAATTATCACTTTAAAAGCAGTTGTATAGAACGTGAGAAATGCAACATAAAGGTAGATTTTTTTGTTTTGTTTTATATGACTTCTTAATGTATTTAATTACCTTCTTTAGTCTGGTATTAATCTATTCTATATTTCTTTGTGTATTTATTTCCCCTTGTTTCATTCATTTTTTTATGTGCCATAATTTATTTTATGCTCTGAAACTAGCTCTCCTAAATTTATATTTTTTTTTGGTTTTCCTCTCATTTTAACTCATATTCTGTAATGTGTGTATTCTATACGTATTATTTATGTAACTGAATTAGACGATGTTATGCATCAACCGGTAAAGCGCCACTTTAAAAAATATAATATAATGATCCACCGCGGGGCACGCCGTAGCGTAGTGGTTAAGGCACTGAGCTACAAGCCGGAGGGTCGAGGGTTCAAGTCCCGTTGGGGTCAGGATTTTTAAACTGACCCAAACCCTCTGGCGGATCTATGGCCCTGGGGTCGACTCAGCCTCTAACGGAAATGAGTACCAGACGCTTGTTCTGGGGGTAAAGGCGGCCGTCACGCAGGGCTGACAACCCGGCTGACATAAAGTGCCGATTGTCTAGAAAAAGTGGGAGCCCTAACCTCCTACTACCCCAAGGGCCTCCGGGTCTGTTGTGGGATCACTTTACTTTACTTTAATGATCCACCGCTGTGGTCTCGAGGTAGCGTACTGCCTTGTCACGTAGCGGGTCCGGGTTCGATCCCCGGACGGGACAAGCTTTCTGGGTGAGGTTTTTTCTCGGGATTTTTCTTCACCTGTAAGACAAATGCCAGGAAGCTTAGGGCCCAACGGTCCCCGAAAATCATCCGGCTATCATCATCATCCTTATCATTGTCATCACCATCCTTCACCGGTGTGGAAACCAACGGGAAGCTACCACACCTATAATTCCCTAGTAAAGCTGCAAAGCATAGAATGAAAATGCTATGATTGCAGTGAAAGACCTGCCCTCGGGCAGAATTACTATGGATGCATAATTTAATGCCATCTGTTGCTCTGGCTCATGAAGCGCCAAATGTAGCCTTATTATTAAAGAAAAATGTAAACACTATCAGTCCTATTAGAGATTCTGTGTTTTACAACAAACGGCTATGAAACTAGATTTTCTTAAATGCCAATCTAAATTTTCCATCATGTAGTTAAGCGGCCAGATAGTTAATGCATGTATTGTCAGTAAGGCGCTAGACTTTAATATGTAAAAAAAAACTTTAAAATTATTTTTCTGGAAACTTACACAATGACGCATAGTTGGTTGATGCATAACACCGTCCAATTGCACTCGAACACGAGCACTTGCTTATTTGGATGTCAATACTGTGCACAGCATTTATTTGTAAATAAAATTTATTCTCATTCTAAAAAAAATAAATACAGCTAAATCCATCCATCCATAATAATTCTGCCCGAGGTCAGGTCTTTCACTACAATCATACCATTTCCATGCTATGCTTTGCAGCTTTGCTAGGGAATTATAGGTGTGGTAGCTTCCCGTTGCTTTCCACACCGGTGAAGGATGGTGACGATGGTCGGATGATTTTCGGGGACCGTTGGGCCCTAAGCTTCCTGACATTTATCTTACAGGTGAGGAAAAACCCCGAAACAAAACCTCACCCAGGAGCCTGTCCCTACAGGGAATCGAACCCGGGCCCGCTGCGTGACAAGGCAGCACGCTACCTTGAGACCACATCGGTTGACTGTAGCTAAATAACAGAGTATCAATGGAAAATATTGATTATTGATCTTGATATTGAGGCCGAAAAGGAGCGATAGAAGCGTAGTACGTAACTATGAAACATCAGACAGTAGATGCAGACGTCGCTATCGATTGGATATTGGACAGTGCATAATGTGGGTGGTCTATAAAGCTAGCGTTGTTAATAAGCGCATTTAATTCCGCAGGCAGTCACTCGGATTAATTACTAGCTTTTGATACACATTTTGCACAGATGGCCGCCAACCTAGCCTCAAAGTACTACTACACTCATTCCTCCCCCCCTCTTCCTCACTCGTTTCCCCTTCTCTAACCATAGGATCCGGTCGTCAGTGGCTTCTATGTCGAGGCGGAGTATCGCGGGTTTAAACCAGATCGTGGTAGATGCATTTTTCATAAGTAATGCCACCAGTGATTTCCAAATTATCTAAAGAATTTGGAAATTAAGAGTGACAGTTGTCAGGACTATTTAACGAATAAAATTAAGCTGTATACTCACAAATCTTTATTTAACTATAGTTATTTTAAAATATTTATATATTTAATGTAAACGGCGATGTTTGAAAACAAATGAGATACGATTGGTACGCTTCATTTGCTTCTTTTGTTCGATCACTGCAACCAGATCATAATATTATTTATTGCCAGAAGATCGCAGTGTTGTAAGAATGCACCCTAGTGGAGAAATTTATAACCAACGTTATAGGTATTAATTAATTTCTGATGCCCTATGATGTAAATATGTCAACTATATATTTTTCTGCAACGTCATTTCCTGGAAAATAATTCGTTTAAGAAAGTGGTATAATCAATTGTTACAAATGTTTTTATATTATCTCTCGTATGCGCTAAGTGTTGACATTCATGCACTATATATACAATCTGGTAGCCGTATTTCTTTAGTTAGCCAGTCACTGCAAAATAATGCTATGACCTATTCAGAATGTTAAAAAGGAGGTGCTTTCTTTATTATGATAAACTTTAGTTGGTAATTTCTAGGCGAAACACAACTGTGATTGGTTGTAAATAAAAAATCACAGTAACGTGATTGGTCATTGACTCCCATTTGGGGCATGAGTTAAATAGTCAAACTAATGCTTTGGCACTATCAGACCCGGATGATCACACATATATGAACTCTCCAAAATCCTATCCGGAGACCCATATTTCTTGATGGTTGTATTTTTTAAATTAAAATTATGATATAAAATTATAAAATTATTACCTAATAGGCTTAGGAAAATTTTTGGACCAAAAAGAGATGAACAGACAGATGAATGGAGAGAACTACATAATAGTGAGCTACATGATATGCATAGAAAGCCACATATAATAAGAACAGTTAAGTCTCGTAGGCTGCGATGGGCAGGACATGTGGCACGAATGGAGGATGAAAGAGATGCATGGAAACTTCTGGTAGAAAAACCAGAGGGAAAACGCCCAGTTAGTAGATCGAGAATGAGGTGGGAGAATAACATTATCCATGGTTTGAGGGAAGCAGATTATACAGGAGATGATTGGAAAACATTAGTTCAGGATAGGGATGTATGGAGAGCTTATGTCTACCGTCAGCCTAGGGGTTCGATGGAGCCAGTGAGTTAGTTTAGTTAGTTACCTAATAGGTCCGTCTCCTCAATTTTGTAAACTATTAATTCTCTGTAGGCCTTTCGGCACTAGTTCTATCATCAGCAGAAGGAGCAAAAGAGAGGTCTGTGTCTACTGACTCATATTGCATTCAGAGTCAGTAGATACAAACCTAACTCCTGCTCCTTCTGCTCATGATAGGACTAGTGCCGAAATGCCTACAAAGAATTCAAAGTTTACAAAGTTAAGGAGACGGACCTATTTAGGTAACAATTTTATAATTTTATATTTTAATTTTATAACTAATGCCTCAACGAAATTCTATCTCGAATTTTATTAATGTTGTATTTTTACAGTGAAACATCACACTGAGCAACATATATATATATATATATATATATATATATGAAAAGAAAAATAAATGTTTGAGTCGGGATTTGAACTCGTGTCTCTAAAGTCTGTACCTTTAGCGCTCTAACCAACTGAGCTACCCAAGAATTCCAACACAAACATACAATTTTCTTATACATGTAGTATTCTCAATTCACACAAGAGGTAGCGGAAATTTGTTCCAACTGACATCTAGCGGCTAACATAACAGTTAAGCAAATTTTTAAAGAGAATATTTACTTTATAGCAGTAACGCTTGTATATATAGATATTATAAAAATTTATTTTTGACATTTGGCAATGAAGGCAAATATGATATGAAAAGAAAAATGAATGCTTGAGTCGGGATTTGAACTCGAGTCTCTAAAGTCTGTACTTTTAGCGCTCTAACCAACTGAGCTACCCAAGATTTCCAACACAAACATACAATTTTCTTACACATGTAGTATTCTCAATTCATACAAGAGGTAGCGGAAATTTGTTCCAACTGACATCTAGCGGCTAACATAATACTTAAACGAATTTTTAAAGAGAATATTTACTTTATAGCAGTAACGCTTGTATATATAGGTATTATAAATATATTTTTGACATTTGGCAATGAAGGCAAATATGATATGAAAAGAAAAATTAATGCTTGAGTCGGGATTTGAACTCGAGTCTCTAAAGTCTGTACCTTTAGCGCTCTAACCAACTGAGCTACCCAAGAATTCCAACACAAACATACTATTTTCTTATACATTTAGTATTCTTAACTGTTATGTTAGCCGCTAGATGTTAGTTGGAACAAATTTCCGCTACCTCTTGTGTGAATTGAGAATACTACATGTATAAGAAAATTGTATGTTTGTGTTGGAATTCTTGGGTAGCTCAGTTGGTTAGAGCGCTAAAAGTAGAGACTTTAGAGACTCGAGTTCAAATCCCGACTCAAGCATTCATTTTTCTTTTCATATCATATTTTCCTTCATTGCCAAATGTCAAAAATATATTTATAATATATATATTGTCTCAGAAAGAAAAATATGTGATTCTGATAGTATTCTTTTTTTTTCCCTGAATTCAAATATGATATCGGTTTTCCTCCATCATGAAAGGTTTTCGAGAGACAGAAATTTATAATTTCACTAATAACACTAATATTTTCTACATTCGTGACTACACAATATTCGAACGTTCGAACTCACCTAGAAAGTAAGAAATTGCGATTTTCTGCTATATTTCACCTGTGGAGGAACCCTCTTGATGGTCCAACAATAATCGGCCAGCATATTTGGATTCCATTTGCCTTCATATCTCTTTTCCATAGCTGAAACCATTTGAGTTAGCTCATTTGGTTTTATTTTACAATGGACAAATGGACAAAAAAAAAGTTTATTAAAAAATAATTATTCAAATCCATTAATTGAAATTGAAATAAAAAAAACTGTGGGTGATTAAGAAATTCCGAATACATATTTAAAACACGATAAAAAACTGCATTAAGTACAACTATTGATACTCATGAGACGAAAATCATGTTGACCAGTGTTATCACTCTTTAGACCAAGGCATATCTTTTAGTCTGGTTTATAGTATTTGGCCTGTCCGGCATGGATAACACTCCTCGCATCAATGATACTACCAGCATAGCTTGCAAGGCCATTAATGCATTCAAGCATTTACACCAGGTACGAGGTAAAGATACCATCAAGGGAGATACATTTTCCAAGATGTAAAATTTCCATTATGATTTCCTTGGAAACTACTTGATCTGGTAACGTAGATTTATAGCAGGTAAAAGATCACCAGCTCTGAAATAAGCTGATTACTCATTCGGGGAGGCCCTCCATGTCTTTTTGTGATAAAGAAAGTCTATGTATGAACCAAAATTTAAAATCCCCGTGCCGACAGGTCGTACAACTGTAAGGTCCGGGACGGGGGCGTGGGCCATGTAAAAAAATACCTGTATGATGAAAGGTTAAACTACGATAGAGAAGTAGAAGAAGAAGAAAACCAAACTGACTTATTGACGTTATTAAATCCGGATGTTTATGACTGCGCACACATAAGCTCTCAATATATTCTTATTCTGAACTAATATTTTACAATTATTTCTTCACTGAAATCATGGATAATATCTCTCCTCATTCTTAGATGACCCAATGGAAAGCTTTACTCTTGATAAATAAAGCTGAAGCTTCGAGCATGTTTATGCACCTTTCTTTATCACCTTCAGATCCCGACTTTAATAATTATTCCATATGTCAAAGATTATGGTTAAATGGAATACCATTTACCAACTATTCTCTCTCTAAGTCGCCCTATGGTAACTCTCAAATATAAAACAGTTTGTCTCAGATATATATATTCTATAGTAATTCTGCTCGAGGGCAGGTCTTTCACTGCAATCATAGCATTTTCATGCTATGCTTTGCAGCTTTACTAAGGAATTATAGGTGTGGTAGCTTCTTGTTGCTTTCCACAGCGATGAGGGATGATGACGATAATTTTATAAGGATGATGATGATGGCCGGATGATTTTCGGGGACCGTTGGGCCCTAAGCTTCCTAAAATTTGTCTTACAGGTGAGGAAAAACCCCGATAAAAACCTCACCCAGGAGCCTATCCCGACCGGGAATCGAACCCGGATCCGCTGCGTAACAAGACAGCACGCTACCTCGAGACCACAGCGGTCGATTATATATATATTTATTTATTTATGAGAGAGAGAGAGAGAGAGAGAGAGAGAGAGAGAGAGAGAGAGAGAGAGAGAGAGAGAGAGAGAGAGAGAGAGAGGAGGAGAGAGAGAGAGAGAGAGAGAGAGAGAGAGAGAGATATTTTATACCTGTTCTTTATGTATGAGTTTAAGTGAGTTTGTGAGTGTGTAAATACTATAGATATGTATATGTTTGTTTGTTTACTTATTCAAATATTGTTCTTTAATCGCGGAACAGGAATAAGCATGTATGACCAAACAGGCTCGTGAAATATCACAGTAAAAGTATGTATTTTTCTTTTCGAAAAATGTTAAATCTGCACTACTAATTATTTATTATAAATTTGTATTTAACCATAATTATAAATGAAACAATGGAACATTTTTATCTCCATCATTATTTATTAGTTTGTCTCATAAGTATTCTCGGTTGTTAATGCCATGCTATGTGTCAGGTGGAATTTTGAAGGTGTGATTATTTTCATCAACTGGAACGAGTTCACGAAATTTTGAGGGTCTTGGGTTCAAACCCGACCGGACTCCATACTGCACGAATAACAATGATAAAAACATCAGAAATTGAGAGGAATATAACTTATATGATACTCATGAAATAACCTAATTTGTGCCTTCATATTGCCATCTGTTTCGATCCATACCTCGTTTCTTGTGTAAAAATTTGAAAACATTGAAGGTGTGGAAATGGGTCTAAACGAATTCTTCGCACCAAAAACCAGAGACTAATAACGTAGTGAGATAATGAACCTCGCTGAAAGATTCCTCTTTTAACTTCTTCAATTTCATGACTACTTAAATATGTTCACTAAATAATTTATCATAACGATACCGAGGCAATGTTCCACGAACTCAGATAAATATAAATTAAATAAAACTTAATTTCAAATAAAATAGTAAGGAAGAAACATCACATATAATCTGATGGTCTCTAGTTTAAAGAGTAGTTTAATTTCTTCCCATAAAGATTTACAAATAGCATTTTAACAAAATATACTTGTTTATGACACAATAATTATATTATATTAGAAGACTACTTCAATGGCCTGTTCTGATCTTTCAAAACCATGCTCTATTAATATATGCTTTAAATGCTTATGAGTAAGGGGCGGATTTCTATGACCTAAAAAATGGAATATATGCATTTATGACCTAAAAAAGGTTTAAATTTGACCTAAAAAAGACAAAAATATGACCTTATAATTGAATGAATTTTTTACCCATACCATAATAATAATAATAATTGTTCATTCATATGCATTTTCAATTGTATCATAAGAAAAAGGAAATTCTTTTCTATTGTCCAGTGCAAACGTTTGCTACCTGTTAACAGAAACCTTCGAAACAAGTGAACTGTGAAACTGACGATTTTTATACAGATACAATGTTGGTTATTTTCAATAGTCTGATGACTAGGCTATTAAAAAAACCAAAACTATGACCAAAATATGACTTTATCATAGAAATAAGCAGAAGTATGATCAAAGATCTGAAAAAGTGAGAAATATGACTTTTAAGACCCGATAAAAACCACCTAATCTTAATAAATGCTTTTACTTATTTGAAGCTTAGAAAATAGGCTTTGGTAAACATATGACATGTCATAGGAATCCGCGCCTTACTTATGAGTGAATGGCGTTTTACATGAAGGCATTACCATTCCCATGCACAACCTCCACTCTGTTGTATCGGATTGCCTACATTTCGTCTAAATAACTCTGTGCATGTGTCACTCAATAGATACTATCTTCGTCAAAATTATCTGTTGTTTGTATATGACAGGTTCTCTACTCTATAGCGAGAATATTCAGCCGCTGACTAACTCATTGGTACTATCGAACCCATAAGTTCATAGCCATGGTGACCTAACCTCTCCATACATCCCTATCCTGAATTATTGTTTTCCAATCATCCTCTGTATAAATTACTTCCCAAATCATGGTTAATGTTATTTTTACACCTCATTCTTGGTCTACCAACTGGGCGTTTTCCTATGATTTTCCTACAAGAAGCTATCATGCTTCTCTTTCATAAAATAAAATAAGCTGAAATATACCTTCATAGGTAAAATCCGTCGTCCTCAACTTATAAAACGTATAATCTTTATGCCTGTAGGCCTTTCAGGACATCCGTCCCATCTTCAGCAGTTCATTCTTCTCTACAGCATCCAGTATGGTCTTCGATGCTGCTGGTCCTAATGTGGCTATGTCGTGACTAAAGCTTCTTCCTGACGATATCGTATAGTGGGTTGTTTAGTCTGGGAGTGCTTTCATTTATCAAAAGTTTGTTGTCTATTTCCTTGATAATTTCCAGGTCTTCCAATAGGTTGATTCTGGTTGGATTTCCCTCTTTGTGTACTATTGTAAGGGTGTCTTCTATTGAGTTCATTCTATGGCCCTAGTTTATTATGTGCTTAGCGTAATTAGACTTTCCATATGCGTATACGAAATCGTTACGATGTTCTTTAAATCTTATGTTGAAGCTTCTTTTTGTTCTACCTATATAGAACTTGTCACACACAGTCTTTGCATGTAAATTTATATACACCCTTGCCATTAAATTTATTTTTTTCTATTTTGTTACTTATTACCTTATTTAGTTTATTATTAGTTTTGTAGGCTATGTTTAAGTTTTTATTTATTTTTCTCAATGTTTTTGCCAATTTTACGGTTTCGTGGCCTGTGTAAGATAATGTAATCCATGTATTATTAATATCCGTTTATCTTTCCAGTTTTGTTATTTTATTTATATCGGTTCTCCGCTTTTGTTTTCTTACAAGTTTCTCTATAATATTGCTGTTGTATCCATTGTTTCTAGCCATTTTTTTGATGTACCGCAATTTCTTATTGTAACTAATTTTGTAATCCCCAATCGTGCCACATGTCCTTCCCATCGCAGTCTACGAGACTTAACTATTCTTATTATATCTGGCTTCCTATAAAGACCACGTAGTTCATTGTTATGTAGTCTTTTCCATTCGCCTGTCTGTTCATCTTTCATTGGTCCAAAAGCTTCCTAAGAATTTTGTTCTCAAACACTCGTAAAATTTCTTCTTCATTTAGAGTAAGAGCCATTGTTTCGGAACCAGATACATTGGAGAATAACAGTTTTATATATTTGGAAGTTTAATATTTTTTAGAGAAGTTGGAACGAAAAGACCCGCACGAATTTTTTATAATTAGAAAAAAATTAGTTTATTTTTAAGTGCAGAATCGGAAGATGAAACGAGTTTTTCAACAATTTAGAAACACACACACATACGCACACGCAGAAAGTGAATTGAAAATTACGGAGATATGGAGCAATTAAAAAAAATGAATGAAGAAATATGTACCGAGTAAGTGCAATGCAATGAACCATGAATCCGGGATGTATATTACACCAGTCATTACAACACGCAAATAGCAGAATTTGGAAATGTTTTGTGGCGAAGGGAGTAGTAGTGTTAGTGGAATTAAAATTCCAAGCAGTAGTCATACATGGGACGTGTTAGTGACCTTGCTGCCCCACTCATCTTTATAATATTCTTCAATGAAACACTTTCCTTATACTGTGTAGGTATCTGAATGTCGAATAGCTTAATGGCAGAACAGAGACTGAAGAAAAATATTCAAGTATCTCTAAAAATGATTAAAAGATTAATATATCTATACAGAATGAAAATTATTTAAACCTACAAACTCTGGGAGGTTGTAGGGGACACCAAAATAAATATTTTTACCTAATGTCATTTTTTCCTATGAGGAATATTTAAACCGGTAGATTAAGATTTCTCTAGCGGCAAATTAATTAAACCAACAAGCACTTTTGCATTTTTTATTACCAAGAGGCAACAAATTAACACAACGCAATTACTTAAATTACAGTAGAGGTTCAAAAATGCCTCCATTGACATGTAAACAAAGGTTAAACCGGCGGAACATGTTCTATCTAACACGGGCAAAAACTCCAGGAATATCGTTAATTGCTCCTGCTGCTACTACTATCCGGACAACCAGATACTCTTCTGATGCAACAGGAGTGGTGTAAACAAGGTTGCGCATCTCTCCCCACACAGAGAAATCCAAAGAGGTCATATCTGGGGATCGAGCAGGCCATGGTACAGGACTACCTCTGACAATCAACTATTCTGGAAACAGTTGGTTCAAGAATCGACGCACACGACGACTGAAATGTGCAGGCACCCCGTCATGTTGGAACCACATGCGTTGTCTTGTAGAAAGCGGGACGTCTTCCAGCAATTCTGGCAATACTCTGGCGAGAAAATTGTAATAGTGCCTGCCATTTAATGGCCTAGGTAGGAGATATGTCCCAATTAAACAGTCCCCAACAACACCGGCCCACACATATCAGTGTACTCACTCCAGGTGTATCGCTCCATACTACACTGGTGGACAAAACAATTCCTACAATCAACAGCAGTTGCAGTCATGACAACTGAAGGGCGTAATACGCCCTCTACCGGTTTAAATAATCCTCATAGGAAAACAATGGCATTAGGGAAAAACATTTGTTTTGGTGTCCCCTATAACCTCCCAGAGTTTGTCGATTTAAATAATTTTCACCCTGTAGAATCAACAACCCGGCTGACGTAAAGTGCCGATTGTCTAGAAAAAGTGGGAGCCTTAACCTCCTACTACCCCAACGGCCTCCGGGCCTATTGTGGGATCACTTTACTTTTTTTTTAGAATCATCAAAGATGATGATAAAATCATCAATGTGATGTCAAATCGCAATCAAAATTTCAACCACCAGTTTGACAAGATATTAAACAACACAATTAATTGTTGACTGCAGGCTTTCACGGTAGGAAAATCATAATATTTATTGATTCCGGGCCATGTGGCCGTGGTCCATTACTGGTGTTCCTACCAGACGTTTCTCGCTCAACTGCGGAGGGCATCTTCAGTGGCAAGTACTTCTAGATATTATTTCCTGGTCGGAGGCTCATTCACAGTCGAGCCTCCGATCAGAAAACAACACCTAGAAGTATTCACCACTGAAGATGTCCTCCGCAGTTGAGGGAGAAACGTCTGGTAGGAACACCAGTAATGGACCACGGCCACATGACCCGGAATCAATAAACATTATAACACAATTAATTACTATCTTCATCTCACCACACTAACTACATACCTACAGAGTTTTTCAAAAGTGATGTTACAAAATGTAGACACGAAAAAATTCAAATAGTTAAAGGAAAATTGCTCCACAAATTAATCCTGTTATGAGTTTTTTTTATACAGGACTTTCCAAATGTAGGGATAAAGCATTGAAGAGAAGCAAAATATTTCAAGTAATTTTAGTCCAGATATTAATCCGATTATGATTTTTTTTTCTTTTTGGGGCTCGCGAGTAGAAGCGCTAGGCGCATTTTCCAAAATCTTAAATATTGGAATCTGTTTCAAGTTTCTACTTGGTTGGTCATGAAGGTTCAGTTTGAATTGAAAGTGCCGTTCCGGACTTGCTGAATATTAAATACTAATTAAAACAAAAACAAAAACAGCGATAATTTAATATAGAATTCAAGTGGAAACATAAACAACCACAAAAGCTACATTAAAGCATGAGTCTATTACAGGACTTTACAGATGAGAATACCTAAATACTAGGCGCTTGAAAAGTACTGATTTCCATGATGAATTAATTAACTGGCACTATCCAATCCATAGATTCAAGGCCACGCGGACATAAGATCTCCATTCATCACTATTCTAAGATAGTTTTCCTAACATCCCCTGTATAAAGTGTGTCCTTGAAATCGTGGTTAATAGTATACTTACTTACTCACTGGCACTATCGAACCCGTAGGTTAATGGCCGCGCGGACATAAGCTTTCCATACATCCCTATCCTGAGTCAATGCTTTCCAATCATTCCCTGTATAATCTACTTCCCTCAAATCATAGTTAATGTTGTGCTCCCACCTCATTCTTGGTCTACCAACTGGGCGTTTTCCTTCTGGCTTTCCTACAAGAAGTTTCCATGCACGTCTTTCATTCCCCATACGTGCAACATGTCCTGCCCATCGCAGTCTATGAGACTTAACTGTTCTTATTATATCTGGCTTCCTATAAAGACCATGTAGTTCATTGTTATGTAGTCTTCTCCATTCACCTGTCTGTTCATCTCTCTTTGGTCCAAAAACTTTCCTAAGTACTTTATTCTCAAACACTCGTAATCTCCTTTCCTCCCTTAAAGTAAGAGTCCATGTTTCGCACCCATATAATATAACTGGTAGAATAATAGTTTTATATATTTTCAGCTTTATATTCAATACTAATAAAATTCATTGTTAAAACCGTGGAGGTGGAGAGTCATAAAATATAAAATAAGTTAAAATATACCTTCTTAGGTAAAATCCGTCGTCCTCAATTTATAAAATACGTAATCTTTATGCCTGTAAGCCTTTCAGAACATCCGTTCCATCTTCAGCAGGTCCTTCTTCGCTAGAACATCCAGTATGATGGTTGATGCTGCTGGTCCTAATGTGGTGTTATGACTAAAGCTTCTTCTCATATTTTATAAGCTGAGGATGATGGATTTTACCTAAGAAGGTATATTTTAACTTATGTTATTTTATAATATTATACTCCAACATCATTCTTGCCCAACATTTGTTTTCCTACAATGAGTTTTCATGCTCCACTTTCATTCCCCATTGGCATCGCCACGCCTTGCTGATCGCTGTCTACGAGAATTAACTCTTCTTATTATATCTGATTTCCCTTGAAGACCACGTAGCTTACTGTCATGGATTCCAACGAATACTTACTTACTTACTCACTGGCACTATCGAACCCGTAGGTTCATGGCCGCACGGACATAAGCTCTCCATACATCCCTATCCTGAGCTAATGCTTTCCAATCATTCCCTGTATAATCTACTTCCCTCAAATCATAGTTAATGTTGTTCTCCCACCTCATTCTTGGTCTACCAACTGGGCGTTTTCCTTCTGGCTTTCCTACAAGAAGTTTCCATGCACGTCTTTCATTCCCCATACGCGCAACATGTCCTGCCCATCGCAGTCTACGAGACTTAACTGTTCTTATTATATCTGGCTTCTTATAAAGACCATGTAGTTCACCTGTCTGTTCATCTCTCTTTGGTCCAAAAATTTTCCTAAGAACTTTATTCTCAAATACTCGTAATCTCCTTTCCTCCCTTAAAGTAAGAGTCCATGTTTCGCACCCATATAATATAACTGATAGAATAATAGTTTTATATATTTTCAGCTTAACGTTTTTTGAAAGGAGTTGGGACATCAAAAGTCTCTGCAATGCATAATAGCATGCATTTCCAGAATTGAGCCTATGTTTAATTTCTTTGTGCATCTCATTCCTATTTGTGATTATTGTTCCTAGGTATTTGAATTCAGCCAATTCCTCAAAATTTCCCTCATTTGTCATTAGCTGTCCATTTCCATTATATAATGTATTTCTACGTGTGACCATATATTTAGTTTTACT
Organism: Diploptera punctata; assembly: GCA_030220185.1. NCBI lineage: Eukaryota > Metazoa > Arthropoda > Insecta > Blattodea > Blaberidae > Diploptera > Diploptera punctata. The sequence goes on along the minus strand of JASPKZ010003868.1, from coordinate 4,777,222 downwards.
GATATTTACTTCCAGTCCTAATTTCTTAGTGTTACTCAATAGTGTGTGCGTGTTGGCCTTTAGTATCTCCTCGCTATCGGCCAATAGTACTACATCATCAGCATAAACTAACAGCTTATTAATACCATTGAGTTGTAAGCCTTCCTCATTCTCTAAAGATTTAATGGCATGCTCTAGTATTTCAAAAGTGTCTGAAAACTGTTTGCCTACACGCACCCTACTCTTTGTGCCATTTAGACACATTCGTATAAGTCTAACTAACTTTTTAGGAATTCTGAACTCCAGCAGGATACTATATAACTTCTCCCTCTTAATTGAATCTTATGCTTTTTTTAAGTCTACATATAGGATTGCAACGAATAATTACTTAATTTGCGTAGTGTTTTTTATATAGCTTTGAAGGTTAAACTAACAAGGAAATGGTCAACCATTGCACGCCGAAACCTACCTTAAAATGTCTCCCAGATAAACGTTGTGATGTACCAAGGCAATGTCTAAAACATTACCTTCTTTTGCATTGACGGCCGGAGTAGCTATGATGGTCTTGAAGAAGATTTTCGGGCTGTAGGCCGTGGTCGTGAGGCTTGTAGTTCCCCGACGTTTCGCCAGAGACTGCGTCTGGCATCCTCAAGGGTTGTCTTGAAACTCATTCTCAAGACAACCCTTGAGGATGCCAGACGTAGTCTCTGGCGAAACGTCGGGGAACTACAAGCCTCACGACCACGACATACAGACCGAAAATCTTCTTCAAGATCATCATATTAACTGTTTTTTTTTAATTGCAAGACACAGATATCGAATCCAGAATCCAGCAGTGGCAACTCACTGTGCGAAGCAGATGGACTCCCTGCATGAATAAAGCGATGTGGAGTGTGGCACGACGCGACGCGCGGGCAGGTTGTCAGGGTTATCCATTTCACCAAGTCAGCAGTTGTATTACTTCCTTATAGTCTAAATGAGATATTTGGAGCTGGATTTTAGTGTCTTGCAGTTAAAAACTGCACATACTTTTTTTTGTACACGGCCTTGATATATCGCAACGCTTCACTGGGAGAAATTTCAAGTTGCTTTCGCCATGCAATGGTTGATAGTTCCCTTGTTATATATATATATATATATATATATATATATAGAGAGAGAGAGAGAGAGAGAGAGAGGGAGAGAGAGAGAGAGAGAGAGAGAGAGAGAGAGAGAGAGAGAGAGAGAGAGAGAGAGAGAGCAGACAGACAGACAAACAGAGATATGAAATTATGATTAAATATACGTTGTAATAAAATTCAAACTCAGAAATTATCTCATGACTGAAACAAACACGAAAAAACCTGGTCAGACTGATCGACGTCGGAATTTGAATTCGAATTTCTCGAAGAGGCCTTAAGATGGAAAAATAAATGTTGGAAGTCCTAAAGCTAGGTGTATGAATGAAGTTTTGGAAGATATCCAAAGACTTAAAATTCGAAATAGGTGGGCATTCGCCAGGAATTGAGAAGTCTGGAGGAAAGTTCTTAGGGAGGCTATGACCCGACCCGGGTTATTACGCCAAACACGATGATGATGATGATGATGAAGAGGGCCTAAATGGGACTCAAAAGCTACTATCGGAACTAATTCGGTCGGTATCCTCTATCTTATGTGGAGTTGTCCAAATAATACTTCCTTAAACATTTCACAGTTAATTATGCCCGCCTCAGGATTAGCACTGGGGATGACCAATACTATCTGTATTGAAGGTTTATGATTGTAACCCTTAAATAAGACCTAGTTTGAGAGAAACAATTGCGAAGAGTCAGTGACTCAAGAGGAGACGTGCCTGGATGCACTGAAGCTAAATTTAATTAATTCTAAAAAGAGATTCACTTCAAAATAATAACATTAATTATGTTAGGCATGCTTCCTCCACGCACTTTGCTATCTGACAAGTCAATCTTTACTAACACCATATTCTCATCGCGCTCTTTGTATAAACACTTGAAATAATCCATCATTGAAATAGTACTACTTCGGTCCTATCAAATATGTACCTGAAATACACAATACTAATATTCGTTATGAAGTTCAGAAAGGTAAAAAGTAAAGTGATCCCACCACAGGCCTCAGGAGGCCCTTGGGATAGTGGGAGGTTAAGGCTCTCACTTTTTCTCAACAATCGGCACTTGATGTTAGCCGGATTGTCAGCCCTGCGTGACGGCCGCATTTACTCCTAGAAAAAACGCCTGATACTCATTTCCATTAGAGGCTGAGTCGACCCCAGGGCCATAGTGCCGCCAGAAAGTTTGAGTCAGTTTAAAACCTGACCCCACCGGGATTCGAACCCTCTATCTTCCGGCTTTGTAGAGCAGTGCCTTAACCACTATAATACGGCGTGCCCCTCAGAAAGGTAACAATATTATATAAAATATTATAATATAAAACTATGTAAACTTTTATGCAGTCTCTTCAATTAATATCATCATAGTCCATTCACTAATTTAGGTCATTTGTTGACCTGTTTCTACCTAAATATAAATATCATTCAAAAGTATTTTGAATGCACGTCCTGGTCTTCTTTTTTCAGCAGGTTGATAGCTTAATATCTGCTTGGGTGTCCTGTGATCTTCCATTCGATGAACATTTTGCATCCATCTTGGCTTATAATCAGAAATTTAGTTTTTCTAAAGATTCCATGTGTAATTCTTCTAAGATGTCTTCTTTATTTTATGATCTAGTGGCGTGTATCCAGAAGTCTTTCGAAGATATATCATTTCAGCAGATCTAAGTATCTGTATATCCTGTTACAACGTCCATATTTCGCTACCATATAAAATAATTGGAATAGTGTTTTATACAATTTGAATCTTGAATGTTTTTGGACTAAACTGTGACTTGAAGATAGAATTTGTTAAACCTAAAACCCTAAAAATTGACATTTTTGCATTTACACCCGTTTTTTCTTCATATGAGATACTGCGTTCTGGATATGTAAAATTATTCACCTACTCCTCAACTTTTGAAATAATTAACACATTGTAAGGCCTTTCGGGACCAGTCCCATCCTCAGCCTATCTAGGTACCTGGATAGTAGCTGGAGAGTAACGTACAACATTCTGCTGAGGTGGCCCCAAAAGGCCTGCACTGTTTTAATACTAATATAATGCATGGTAAAATTACATTGAGGTGTTAAAGTACATAAAAATCACAACACAAAGTTATAAAATTAGATACCTTTTATGAGGTCTTCGAATTACCGTAGACTGTCATTTTCACTATATTCTTAAAAAATCTTAATGTTTCAATATTATTTAGAAAGGTATATGAAATTAATTGGATTCTGATTAGATAGTGCAGCGGTTCCAACCTTTTTTCCACTCGCGAACCCCTTCCACAACGATCTGAGTTGGGTGAACCTCAGATTTTTAAAAATACATACAGTATACATGCATAAAATCTAATTCCAAGCAAAAAGTTTAATAACCTTAAATTAACTTAACCCTTAACGCTTAAAACATGAAAGTTATACAACGTGTAGACCTAGTTGCAGTAATAAATACAAGTTTTCATAAATAATGCCACGAGTGATTTCCAATTTATCTAGAGAATTTGGAAATCAAGAGTGGCATTTGTTAGGACTATTTAACGAATAAAATTAAGCTGTTTACTCACAAATCATTGTTTAACTATAGTTATTTTAAAATATTTATATATTTAATGTAAACGGCGATGTTTGAAAACAAATCAGAAATGTGAGGTTATGTTCATTCACTGCTGCTTGATCATATTATTTATTGCCAAATAAGATCGCAATATTGTAAGAGTGCACCCAAGTGGAGAAATAATGAATCACATCAAACTATATCATAATCAACATTACGGGTTATTCATTTAATTTTTTAGTAAACAACTCAGTAAAATCAAGGAATCTTTTCATTATTTGCTATATTCAATGTATTTGTTGGAGAAAAATAATGCTTTGACCTGTTCAGAACATTAAAAAGGAGGAGCTTTCTTTATCACAAAATCAGGAGCTGATAAAGAGAAATCGATAAAGAGCGAGGTGAAACATGACTGTCATTGGTTGAAAAACAACATTCATTGAAACGTGATTGGTCATTGACTAGCATTTGTGGCATGAGTTAAATAGTCATTGTAATTACGTCTAATCATCTCTTCCTTGGAATTCAGTGAGAAGGTTGCACTTGCTCTCCATGGCACAGAGCTTTGAAGTCAGAAACCACACAAGTTAAATAAAGTCTCAAATCACTCTCAGCACAAAGTCTGTTTCTTTATTTATTTTTTTAAAATAGGCATATGAAGAGAATGATTTTTCGCACAAATATGTGCAAAAATTAAAAAGATAACTGCAATTAAAAAGAATCGCAGGGAAAATGGTAGACGGGCAGAGGTTTTGGGGTCAAATCCGCATTATCCGAAAAGGATAATAAAGCCGTCATGGCTTTATTCGCTAACACTGGGAACTCCTTTAAACTTAACCAAAAACCAATTAATGACAAAGATATAACTTTTTGAAACTAAAAACCAGTGGAAATTTCGAGAAGCTGCTCTTTTTCATTTACACTTAATGTAGATTCCAAAATTGTTGAATCTTCGAAGGGATTGAAAATCCAATAATAATAATAATCATCATCATCATCATCATCACTCCAAGGATTAGGCAATTGCCCGTTCCGACTTCATATTGCATCAGCCCAACGTCTTCTAGGTCTTCCAACAATAATAATAATAATAATAATAATAATAATAATAATAATAATAATAATAATAATAATAATAATAATAATAATAATTTTTGTAAGCCTATGTTTTCCCTTTACAGAGATTTAGGCGTTTTCCCCTACAGGGAAGAATTTGAACCATGCTAATTTAGTTACACTTGTTTTCGTATAGATGTCATTAATAATAATAAAGTAAAGTGATCCCACAACAGACCCGGAGGCCCTTGGGGTAGTAGGAGGTTAGGGTTCCCACTTTTTCTAGACAATCGGCACTTATGTCAGCCGGGTTGTCAGCCCTGCGTGACGGCCGCCTTTACCCCCAGAACAAGCGTCTGGTACTCATTTCCGATAGAGGCTGAGTCGACCCCAGGGCCATATTGCCGCCAGAAGGTTTGGGTCAGTTTAAAAATCCTGACCCCACCGGGACTTGAACCCTCGACTTTGCGGCTTGTAGCTCAGTGCCTTAACCACTACGCTACGGCAGTGTAGATTCCAAAATTGTTGAATCTTCGAAGGGATTGAAAATCCAATAATAATAATAATAATAATAATAATAAAATAATAATAATAATAATAATATCAGGGGTCCTCATCTAGGGGATATGTGGATGGCGACCACAAGGTGCCCAAGCTGTGCAAAACATTTCTTCCACTTACTTGTGTTTTGCACTCTTTTAACTTTACTATCTAACCTCTCTTGGTTAACTCTTGTTTTTTCGACCCCGACGCTATTAGGGCATCCGAGGGCTAGGGAGTCTTTCCTTTCTTCCATTTCTTCTTTCCTTTATTTTATTTCCTTCTCCAGAAAAGCCTGACCAGAGGCTATAAGATGGTAGCCCATCACTGGTCTTGCCTTCCTTTGGCCAGCAACCAATCGAAGGGACTATTATTATGCTTTCAAGTCTTATACGAGAATTTCCCATACGGGAAAATTTTCTATAGGATCGTAACAGGCCTTGGCCTAATACTTGGAAGGAAGAAGAAGATAATAATAATAATAATAATAATAATAATAATAATAATAATAATAATAATAATAATAATCATTTTTTTTGTAAGCCTATGTTTTCCCTTTACAGAGATTTAGGCGTTTCCCCCTACAGGGAAGAATTTGAACCATGCTAATTTAGTTACACTTGTTTTCGTATAGATGTCATTAATAATAATAATAATAATAATAATAATATAATAATAATAATAATAATAATAATAATTATTATTATTATTATTATTATTATTATTATTATTATTATTATTATTACAAAAATGACGCAGAAATGAAGGAAACAATAATAGGCTTAACCTCGAAACCCGCCATTACGGAAAAGTTTTGGCGGACCACCGAACCACAGGTTGGGAAACGAATAAATAGTGAATAGAGGTAAAAAGTGCCGCAGAGTGTAAAATAAGGATTCTCATGTTCCGTGCGTAGTCGTGGGATGCGTCAACTAATTAGTTTCCCAGTCACATTTTTATAAATAACATGACATCTCTATCCAGAGCTTGCACACATCAAACTTATCTAAAAACACATTTAAAATTGTCATGATTCTCGTGTCATCATATGGCTCTTCACTTATTTTATTTGCTGTCACTTTGACATTGTTGGTCCCAGTGGAAAAGTGGTTACATGCTCCGCCTGCCTGGTTTCGAGATTCGCAGGTTAAGCACGGCCGCGATCTATCGATTTTCAAGGGCTTAAAAATTCCGAACATTGCTTCCTTCGGAATAGAAGTAAAGCCATTGGTCCGTGTCGTACATATACGACACTTACATATTAAAATTTTAAAATCAGTGATTTTTGAACAAAATCTATCTGTCCTTTCACGCCATATTTGAACTGCGACGATATTATCTGAGCTGTTAAAGAAAATTTTAAATGGAATACTAATTCACTAACTTACTCTATGTCTTAATGAACCCGTAGATTCAATGCCGCATAAGCATGGCCCTCTACTGGTATCTTTCACTTCTTTTCAAACTTCTGAAATGTTACACTCCTAGTTACCTGGCGTCCAGATTTGAGAAGTTATCTTCTTACCACAAATATTGACACTAACTCACAAGATAACAGTCTGCTAACAGTCACTCTCCATAGCACTTCCTCTTATTCTACTTCTTTCACAGTAGCCTCAGGTCTTTCATGGAATTCCCTCGTTCAAGGTGTATCAGGGGTTGCCGCACACTTGTCATTTTTAAGTCACGCTTATACAAATACATGTTGTTAAATAATTAATTTTTCTGGACAACTAAATGTATTCTAGATCATTAATAGTTTCTTACATATTTTTATATCGTGTACATTTTATATTTGATTCATTAAATTTAGATTAAATCGAAATATTTGTAAATAATAATTATATTATTATAGACAAACTATGTAAAATTTATGTTTATTATAATTTAGATATAATAATAAATATTGTATTTTTTAAATCTGGTTGAGTGGCCTTAACTCTGCAAGATAAAATAAAGTTATTATTATTATTATTATTATTATTATTATTATTATTATTATTATTATTATTATTATTATTATTATTATTATTATTATTATTATTGGCTGCACAAACAACGTATTCACTTTAAAACAAATAATAGAGAAGCGAAGATAATTCAACTTAGAGACGCACATCCTCTTTATAGATTGTAAGAAGGTCTTTGATAAAGTGTCTAGACCAAAATTATGGAACATATTAAGTGAAAAAGGAATTCCACTAGACTTGATAGCAGTAACTAAGAAAATGTATGAGAAAACACAAATACAAATAAATCAAAGGGAATCAATACATATAACAGGAGAAGTTAGACAAGGTTGTCCACCATCAACCACTCTTCTTTAACATTTATTTCGACGACATGATAAGATCATGGAAGCAAATGACGACTGGGGGAATTAACTTAGGAAATGTAGTAATACAAATAGTAGCCTTTGCAGATGACCAGATTTTAATAGCAAAAACAGAGGACGAACTACAAAGAATGCTATATAAACTAAAATTAAGTATCAAAAAAATACAACATGGAAATATAGTCAGGAAAATAAAAAACAATGGCCTTCAAGGGTGCTCATCCAGTTCGGACAAAGATAATATTAGAAAATAAGCCAATAGAACAAGTGGTAGATATAACTTCCTAGGTTGCGAAATATAATACACAGCGGAAACAGATATAAATAACAAACTAAATAAGTTTAAAATTTATATGTAGTCAATATGCCCATTTCACCAATTAATGTTTTAAAATGGTCAACAAGTTTCTACAGCCAAGCTGTCATTCTCAAGACCAGATATTGAGTCAATATCTGGTCTTGAGAATGACAGCTTGGCTGCAGAAACTTGTTGACCATTTTAAAACATTAATTGGTGAAATGGGCATATTGACTGCATATATATTTTAATATTTTATCACCAAGAAGATCACTTGTGTATTAAATAAGTTTAATTATATAACAGGAACATTAAAAAGAACTTTGAAAAATAAAGCCAGGAAAGACTCTATAATGAAATTATACAAGACAATGGCAGTGCCTATTATTACTTATGGATCCGAACATGAACAGTGACAACACAACAATCTGCCAGAATACAAGCTGCTGAAATGAGATTCCTCAGACCAATAGCAGGATATCGAAGAACAGACAAAAACATAACACAGAAATAAGACACCAACTAAAAGTAGAGGAATTAAACACAACAATAGAGAGATGCAGAACAAACTGGAAAGAACACTTGGCAAGGATGACTGAGAATAGAATACCAAAAGCAGTATACAACTATTTTCCACGAGGAAGAAGAAGTTTGGAAAGACCAAGGAAAAGATGGAAAGAGCAGCAATTTTGAGCCGGAACAGGCTAGTAAATAAACCTAAACCGTTAAGAAGAAGAAGAAGAAGAAGGAGAAGATTATTGACCATGTCCAGCGAACGGAAGAGGATCGACTACCAAAATGTGTTTTGAAATGGAAACCTGGGGGAAACGAGGCAGAGAAAAAACCTAAATCTTCTGGAGTCAGGGAATTTATTTATACATGAAGGAGAAACATCTACAACCAGGAGATTGGATGAACCGACATAATTCGCTATTAGGAATCGGACGATGTCAAATACATTAAACAGGCGATGATCTATCTATATATCATTATCTTGAACTATCTTAATCCAGATTTGATCTACGATATCTAATTCTCTAAATTACTCGGAATAATTCCTCCAACCTATGCTTAGACCTTCCAAATGGTCTTTTCTCATATATCTATGCAATTATATTATTGTTTTTATAGTAAAGTTCCTCTTCAAATGTCATGTTATGACTTGTTGACTTATTCTGTAAGTTATGGCTAATAGGACTATGTCTGGTTCGTAACAAGTTAACAGTGTCCAAACTCCCTGAAGGCTACATTGTGGTATAAAGATGATTATGCGTATGTATGATCTGTGATGTTTGCGTTCTCGCTGGTCCTGAAGATATTTCCATAACGATTGGAGTGATGTTTCAGTGCTCCGATATCACTTTAAGGTCAGTGAGCCCATGATCTATGAGACTCGAAGTTCTCTTTTCTTCTGTTTTCCTTAGTTTCCGATGTGGATACTTTTACACGCCTCATACTTCTAGGACCTTACAGAAACAGGACATATCAGTAGAATATTTTTAAGCACAGACTAGTAACACGTCTTGATAACATAGGACTTGAAGGGACTCTCCGAGTAAGTGATTAGCTAATTCGAGGGCCAGCTCCGAGACAATAAAAATGTTTAAGACAAAATATAGCCTGTATTTCTTTCATAAATTCATAATAAATAAAGGCAAATATGATAGGTCTATGTGCGGTTAACTAACTAACTCACTGGCACTATCGAACCCGAAAGTTCATCGCCGCGCGGACATAAGCCCTCCATACATTCCTATCCCGAGTCAACATTTTCCATTCATCTCCTGTATAATCTACTTTCTTCAAATCAAGGTTAATGCTATTCTCCCACCTCATTCTTGGTCTACCAACTGGGCGTTCTCCTATGGTTTTCCTACAAGAAGCTATCATGCTTCTCTTTCATTCCCCAATCGTGCCACATGTCCTGCCCATCGCAGTCTACGATACTTAGCTATTCTTATTATATCTGGTTTCCTATAAAGATCATGTAGCTCACTGTTATGTAGTCTTCTCCATTCGCCTGTCTGTTCATCTTTCTTTGGTCCAAAAAGCTTCTTAAGAATTTTGTTCTCAAATACTCGTAATATTTTCTGCTCCCTTAAAGTAAGAACCCAAGTTTCGCATCCATATTATATAATTGGGAGACTAACACTTATGTATATTTTCAGTTAAAAGTTTTTTGAAAGAAGTTGAGACAAGATTCCCTGTAATGCATAATAGCATGCGTTTCCAGAATTGAGCCTATGTTTAAATTATTTGTGCATCTCATTCCTATTTGTAATGTAATTATTGTTCCTTGGTATATTAATTCAGTCTCGTCTTCAAAATTTCCCTCATTTGTCATTAGCTGTCCATTTCCATTATATAATGTATTTCTATGTGTGAACATATAATAGACTATCGTTCAGACTTTTATTACTGGTAAAGAAAATATACTCCAAAAAAAAAACTTCCTCATGATTCTTATCTCTATTTCTAGATCTTACCAAGCCCCCTGCGTCTAAAGAAAAAGTCTTTTTCCTATATCAGCGTTTCCAAGCTACTAAACTCTGGTATCCCACAACGTAAAGATAATAAAAATTCAAGATACTTAGTTCGTGGCTAGAGAACGAACATCGATGAATAGGCGTTCAATACTTATTTGTACTATTACGATTCCACTATGTGCTGAGGACCATGTAAGATCCTATCCTCTCTTAAAATTACATTACATTCCTCCCTTTCCAGAGCCTTAGGTCTCCATTTCTTAACAATAATTCCTCTTAACTCGTCTTATATGTCATCTAACCATCCAACATTTGTTATTTCTATCTTGTTTTAAGCTGTCCCATTTGCTATTAAGAAGTGTTTTAAGCATTCTGACTTCATGTTCCAACCGGATTTTATTTTAATTTTAATTTGTGTTATTATATGTGTTGAACTTTTACAAATCTAATTTAATTGGAATAAGAGGTGACAAACTATCACAATGGCAGGAAATTCATACAGGAGTGAGACAAGCATGCCCCCTCCATCGCCACTTTTATTTATCACGTATGTGAATCAGATAGTGAATGGAGAGAACAACGTCAGGGACATATTGAATTGAATAGAAATATGCAATTAGATACTTTAATTTTTGTAGATGATGTAACTTTAGTGGTACACTCAGAAGACGAATTACACTATTTTGTATAGAATTTTAACAAAATAGCCATCAAGTTTGATATAAAAATTAATACAAAAGAAAAAAGTAATGGTATTTCATGTAGGCCTAAAATACCCTGTACGTAACAAAATTTCTATAGATTAAAAATGCTGGAAAGAGTAAATTAATTTACCTATCTTGGTTATACATTAACACATTATGAAGTAGACATATCAAATAAAATTATTAATTCTAATAAAACCAGGGGAATAATAGATTCAGTAATGAAACATTCACTAGTCCAGAGAGATACCAGAGTATGGTTCCAGAGTATGGTTATACAAAACTTAGCAAGATCTGCACCTTACTACGGCAGTGAGGCATGGACTTTGAGGAAAGGACAGGAGAGCAGGATAACTTCTAGTGAAATGAGATATACAGCAGGGTACACCAAGTGGGATCACAAACGCAATGATAATGTCTTGAAGGAACTACGTTTAAAACCAGTCATTAAGTAGACCTAAATACATGAATACTAGAACAACTGGATGAATCATTTGCGACTAATGAGTTCAGATAGAGTTCCGAAAGCTATGCTTTGTTATTGTCCATCTGGTAGGAGATCTCTGGGCCGTCCAAAGAAGCGTTCGATACAAAATTCATCAGTGAGATCGTAACACGTCTCTATGCCTAAGACTTGGATGAATGAAGAAGAAGCCATTTGTTTAACCGTACATGTTTTAATATTTTTATTTAATATTCTTCTCCAAACATTTTCATTAACTGGGGAAAATATTCTACTATAATTTTTTCATTCAATATTTGCAATCATAATTTCATCATTTTCCTTTCGATGCCATGTTTCGGAAGCTTACATGACTGGGCCAACACGCACACATTATTGAATAACATTAAGGAATTGGGACTGGAAGTAAATATCAATACAATTAAATATATGATCACTCATAGAAATACATTGTATAATGAAAATGGACAGCTATTGAGAAATAAGGAACATTTTGAAGAAGTGACTGAATTCAAATATCTAGGAACAATAATCACAAAGAGGAATGAGATGCACAAATACATTAAACATAGGCTCAATTCTGGAATGCGTGCTATTAAGCATTACAGGCTACTATACCTGTTGGATATAAATATCGAACTATTCTAATTAACATTGTAATGTTGGCTGTATATGTTTGGCGTTTCAATCACTTTTCTCATTTTTATAACATTTTGATACCCATCTTTATGTATAAAAATGAGTGTCTGTGAGTCTGTCTGTCCTTTATGAACTCAAAAAGTACTTGACCGCTTTGAATGGGGTTTTCACCATAATTTAGAGAAAATTCTGGGACAATTACCGTATACAACATATTACCATACATACCGTACTATAGGGACGGACATAAAACAAGTGCATCGGTACATTAAAAAAGTAGCTTTTTGTACGCTAAAATGGCTTGTGCTGCCTAAACCACAACAAATACACTACATTAATATACAAGAAATGAATATTAAAAAAATCTACAAACAATTCCTTGACAACATATGTCTATCTTTTACGGATAACTCACAAAAATAATGTTTGTATTCTCTAAGCAACATTTTCCGAATTTTCCCGTCCTAGTACTACCTTGGTTTCCTAGATGTCAGTATGAGGCGGAACGCTGACCACGTACTACTCAAAATGACATCTATACGAAAACAAGTGTAACTAAATTAGCATGGTTTAAATTCTTCCATGTAGGAGGAAGCGCCTAAATCTCTGTAATGGGAAAACATAGGCTTACAATACAAAAATGTTTGTCTTTCAGCTCATTGATGCCAAGAAGCTACGGATAAGTATATTCCCGGACAACGCCGGGTAATCAGCTCGAGGTATCTAAAAATAATTAGGATATACATTTAAAATTATTTTTTTCACTTATTCAACTAAACATAAAAACAAATTTAATTTATTTAGGCGTAGCACTGGACGCTTTGTGTTAGCTAGTTTTATTATATTATTGTTTCACATTTTTGTTTCACATTCTGTCTAGCCTGGTTTCGCCAACTATAATATTAATAATTATAATATTTAATGTATAATGATTCTGTATTCAATTCTGTGTACAATAATTTGGTGTATTTGTTATAATTTAGAAAACGTAAGCCATTTAAACGTCCAAAAAGCGACATTTTTAGTGCACCGATACACATTTTTTTAGCTCCGGCCTTATAGTAGAAGAACTTCGGGTAATGTGGACCCCCATTTTGAATTTGTTGTTTTTCTTCTTTTAATTAAGGGATTTTAATTTTGTTTAATTACAGTGATTATCATTAAGTTATAAATATGAAATAGAATTGTTATTTTATTCAAATATGGAAACATTTTCATAATTTATAAACTTTTTTACATTATAAGAAAGGTCCACTTTAACCTCCATATTTGGATAAAGTGGACCCCAGAGTCTACCCTAGCTTTTAGTCTATTTTTAAGTTTTTTTACTCTATTAATTTACACAGAGAGACACAAATATATATAAAAGTATTTATGGCTGGCCGTAATTAAAAAGCATTGATATTTATTTAACGTTTTGAAAAAATGTTGGTTAAAATATTCACACGTCATTCATCTGAAAAGAGCGACGGATTTTGGGTTTAGTAAAATTACAAAGATATAAAATAAAATTAATTACGTGCATAGTTTTTACAGATATCATTCTCATTCATAAAATATACGTATTCGTGTAACCGCCTCGTAGAGGGGCCACATTAAACGAATTCTTTGTTATGTTTAATTATTTCATACAACCGCCATGTCACATAATATCAAACCAAACCCATCAGTATATTAAAACAGCATCTGTATAATGTAACATATTTAGGAGATTTTTCAATATTTATAATATTCAACAGCATAAATTAAGAATTAATTATTAGCTTGACTATTTAACTCATGCCCCAAATGGGAGTCAATGACCAATCACGTTTCAATGATTTCTGTTTTACAACCAATCAGAGTCGTGTTTCACGAAATATTTATCAGTGTTATAATTACACATGGAATCTTTAGAAAACAAAATTTCTGATTATAAGTCAAGATGAATACAACATGTTCATCGAATGGAAGATCACAGAATACCCAAACGAATGTTAAGATATCAACCTGCAGGAAGAAGAAGACCAGGACGTCCACTCAAAAGATTTCTGGATGGTGTTTCTCTTGAGGCCGAAACAGGCCAACAAATGGCCTAAATAATTCGCGAATGTACTATGATGATGATGATGATGATAATTACCATATTAAAGAAAGCTCCTCCTTTTTAATATTATGAACAGGTCTGACCATTATTTTGCAGTGACTGAGCCTGTGATAAATGCGGCTACCAGATTGTATATATAGCGCATGAATGTCAACACATGCCGCATGCGGGAGTTAATATAAAAACATTTGTAGCAATTGATTATACCACCAAAAAAAAGAAACCACTGTTTGCACTTTCTTAAATGTATTTTTTCCCAGAAAAATATAATTGTCATATTTACATCATACGACATCAGAAATGAATTAATATACAGTTTGATGTGTTTCATTTTTTCTCCACTAGAGAGTATTCTTACAATATTGCGTTCCTTTGGCAATAAATAGTATTATCTGGTTGCAGTGATAAACAAAAGAAGCAGATGAAGCGTAGCAATCGTTTCTCATTTGTTTTCAAACATCACCGTTTACATTAAATATATAAATATTTTAAAATAACTATAGTTAAACAATGATTTGTGAGTAAACAGCTTAATTTTATTCGTTAAATAGTCCTAACAAATGCCACTCTTGATTTCCAAATTCTCTAGATAAATTGGAAATCACTCGTGGCATTACTTATGATAAACTTTTAAATGGTATTTTCATAAATATCATAAATAAACCATTATTCGCATAAAGGATAAAAATAACTGGTTTTGAACACGTCAAAGTTAATGAGGGGATGAAATAAAAATATTTTCTGATCGAGGACAGCACCAATTAAAGAAGGTATTAACAGGGTCCACTCAAACCGAAGGGTCCTCAATACCCGAACTTCCTCTACTTATGGTAACTTGTTATATACGTTAATTGTCCCAAAAATATCTAAATGATGTTAAAAACCCCATTCAAATCGGCCAAGTAGTTTTTGAGCCCAAAAAAGGACAGACAGATTCACAGTCGTTCATTTTTATATGTAAGAATTTTTGTTTTCGCATGAATTTTGGATTTTTTCGTAGAAAATTTGTTACAGATACAATA
Source organism: Diploptera punctata (assembly GCA_030220185.1). NCBI lineage: Eukaryota > Metazoa > Arthropoda > Insecta > Blattodea > Blaberidae > Diploptera > Diploptera punctata. The sequence continues at coordinate 4,761,964 of JASPKZ010003868.1, read as the reverse complement.
TTTCAGTACTAATATTTTTAGATACTCAGTGTTATAGATACAATTTAATATTTAAAAGGAAATTAATGGAATTAATTAGCTATTGCAACTAATAATCATTATAAAGCAAATCTTTGGGTTTTTAAAAGAAAATATATTTTAATTTGAGAAGGATATACATTTATTTTAAATAATAATGGACATTTTAGATGGTATGTTGAAAAGTGAAAGTTAAAGTTAACAAATACATTTATTTCAAATGGACCTATTTAGGTGGTTTCGAAAAGTGAAAGCTAAAAGTTAGCAAATTTAGTAAACTCCAGAAAAATACTTTCACTTCGCTTCTCAAACCTTGGAAATATTATAATATATATATATATATATATATATATATATATATATATAATATTACAATTAAATGTTTAACATTGAGCAATGCAAGCTTAATATGGTATGATATATATATAATATATATATATATATATATATATATATATATATATATGGGTTGTAAGGGGTAGTGACGTGTGTATAACCTCTCCTACCCAATTCTCATCCTCACCTTCTCGTGGTACAACCTGTTTTCACAAATGAGGCTCTGAGGACCGAGTCACGGCGGTATAACCGTTCCATCAGGTACTGAGTAAATGCGGTATCCTGATGTCTGTCCAGAGCTAAAAGGTAGCAGCCCTACCACTGGACTACTTAGCGTCGGGCCAGTAACCTGTCCTAAGGAACTTCAAAACTACTTTCAAGTCTCAACACGAAAAAAGCCAGAAGGAATTGAAATATGACGACCCACAGCAAAGAACATTTTGGAGCAGGTGAATAATTTTACATATCTAGGATGCAATATCTCATATGAAGAAGAAAAGGATGTAAATGCAAAAATATCTAAATTTTTAAGAATTTTAGGGTTAATAAATTCTATCTTCAAGCCACAGTTAGTCCAAAAGCATTCAAGACTGAAAGTGTATAAAACACTGGCTCTTCCAACTCTTTTGTATGGTAGCGAAGTATGGACGTTGAAACAGAAGGATATACAGAGACTTAGATCTGCTGAAATGAGATATCTTCGGAGGACTGCAGGATACACACTACTAGATCACAAAAAAAATGAAGACATCTTAGAAGAATTACACATGGAATCTTTAGAAAACAAAATTTCTGATTATAAGTCAAGATGGATACAACATGTTCATCGAATGGAAGATCACAGAATACCCAAACTAATGTTAAGATATCAACCTGCAGTAAGAAGAAGACCAGGACGTCCACTCAAAAGACTTCTGGATGGTGTTTCTCTTGAGGCCGAAACAGGTCAACAAATGGCCTAAATTCGTGAATGTACTATGATGATGATGATGATATATATATATATATATATATATATAGAGAGAGAGAGAGAGAGAGAGAGAGAGAGTAGTCTTGGACATGTCAGATAAGTGAATAGAGAAGGAGATGGAGGAAGACACATCCACCATGTAAATAGTTCTCTATGTTGATCTTGAAGAAGATTTTCGGGCTGTAGGCCGTGGTCGTGAGGCTTGTAGTTCCCCGACGTTTCGCCAGAGACTACGTCTGGCATCCTCAAGGGTTGTCTTGAGGATGCCAGACGCAGTCTCTGGCGAAACGTCGGGGAACTACAAGCCTCACGACCACGGCCTACAGCCCGAAAATCTTCTTCAAGATCATCATAGCAACTCCGGCCGTGAAAGTCTACGTGAATACATTAGTTCTCTATGTATTTTTTTCAATACTTCCATGTTTTAGTTAAAAATTATGGCGTTTACCTAAATTATATTCAACATGTTTTGCACGTGGATTATCATAAGTAATGCCACGAGTGATTTCCAAATTATCGATAAATTCACGACTCACGAAGTGAGGAGTGAATTTATCTAGAGAATTTGGAAATCAAGAGTGGCATTTGTTAGGACTATTTAACGAATAAAATTAAGCTGTTTACTCACAAATCATTATTTAACTATAGTTATTTTAAAATATTTATATATTTAATGTAAACGGCGATGTTTGAAAACAAATGAGAAACGATAGGTACGCTTCTACTGCTTCTTTTGTTTATCACTGCAACCAGATCATACTATTTATTGCCAAAGGAACGCAATATTGTAAGGAGGAGCTTTCTTTAATATGGTAATTGTAACACTGATAAATATTTGGTGAAATACGACTCTGATTGGTTGTAAAACAGAAATCATTGAAACTTGATTGGTCATTGACTCCCATTTGGGGCATGAGTTAAATAGTCAATTAAAGTATTGATTAATGTGAACTTAGATTTTATAAACTCAGTAATTATTAAAATATTTTAAAGTATGAAATTTATGGGAAACAAGATAACAATTTGAAAATGTCTAGTTAATTCTTAGCACCGTTTAACACTCTCTCAAATTAAGAGTTATACATATTTCGGAATACGTCATGTATTTAAAATAGTTTACGAGTGCTCCTTATGAAATTAATGTAGTCCATAAATGTGTATTTGCAGATTATTATGTGTTAACTTGATATTACAGTAGTTATAGTAATAAAAATGTTAAAATTCAATAGTTTGACATCAGTGATACTCCTGTCCCTTTGAAGATTATTTAGGAAACCAAACCAGCAGCCGCGACTGCTCCCGAAAAGTAGAGTTCATCCTAAGTTAGTATTAACAATTTTATTGCAGCCAAATAACCAGGATTAAAGTAAGATACATTTTAAATTTACATTTTTGCATATTCACATATTGTCTTTGTTCTTTTTGTGCATAGCTCAATGTGATATCGGTCACATGTTTTTTCGCATAGCGTACATTTACAGTTTATATTTGGTTCATGGATTTTTTTGTTCTTGCATATCAGGTGGTGAAATCCGTGGATTGCCAGCCTAGTGATGACGTGTCTCATTTCGAAATTTTCTTTTGTCCACGCACGGTCCACCATGGCCCCAGTGCTGTAGAATTCTGGGTGTATTTCTTCTCTTTTTCTATTAGTATGCTTGTTCTGAGGTCGTCGATGAGGAAAGTTTCCTTCGCCAGTAGGTATGCGAGTCTTGAATGCGTTACTGTTGACACTCCTAATACTGCCTTTATATATCTCGCTTTCACCCTTTCTAGAGAGGAAAGATTCTTCATTGTTAAATGTGTCCAGATGATTTCTACGCCGTATGTCAGTATTGGTAGAATTTTTACTCTAAATAACAACATGGCCGTCTCTAAGGTGAGGGATCTAATGTTTCTTATTTCGTGCAATGCGATTATTGCCTGGGTTGTCTTTTCTGTGATATGTTTTGTGAAGCATTTTGCGCTTGTTTATAGCGTGATGCCTAGGTATTTGAAGTCTGGTACTATTTTCAGTTTAGTTTCCCTTATGTATATCTCTTCATTTATGGCGGCTCTTCCTCCGTTTCTGAAGATCATTGTGTCCGTTTTTGATATATTAATGTCCAGTTTGTTCTTGGAGCACCATTTTTCCACTTCGTTTATTATTTCCTGAAGTGTTGTTATGTCTCTGGAACCGATTACGATGTCGTCCGCACATGCGCACGAGAAGATACCATCTTTTTGGGTAATTCTAAGGATTTCTTCGGTTGCTAGTATAAACAGTAAGGGGCTTAGTGGATCGCCCTGCAGTATAAGTTAGTATTAACATAGGCCTCGCTACCATAATAGCCAAAGAATCCTTCCTAAATTCACTGTAACTATTAATATAAAAAAGCCTCCGAAAAACGATACGACCCTAAGTCGCGATACTCAGAATGGTTTCCTTCTTTTTCTTTCATTTTTTTTTATCTGACTGCTATTTTCATTTAAAGTACGGTTATTTGATAATTACGTAAGTATTGTTACAATGTAATGCTAACGATAATACGATAGTCTGAACGCGATATTTCACGTGTTATCAGACTTACACAATGTTCACCAAATTTCCTTTGTTAAGTGGACTTGGAAGCGCGGTACACACTGATACGCAGCGTTTTCTGCGCACTTTGCGTGAGTCTAGACGATTTCCGCTTAAACCACAGGATACGTACTCATTATAAACATTACATGCACATTTCGTGCTTGCCACAGTGTATCAAATAATGCTCTTCCTAATTCGTGTGTAATTATATCTGTCTATATATGGCGTAACAGTCCAATTTTGAGTCTTAGCCTCTCTTTTGTTAAAGTCAGTAGATCAAGTTAATTTAGTTACACTTATTTTCTTAGAAATGTCATTAATAATTTGGAAATATGAAAACCTCGTAACTCCATCAGTCATTGAAAACCACATAACTCCAGTAGCCAACACAGAAATATGTGATGCATAACCTGTTGAGAACACGGACTTAATGTATTAATAACATGACTTGTATTCTGTAGCAAAATATGTGGGAACTATTACTGTATCAATTTTCATAATTATTTAAAACAGTTATTTGTTTCTCTTGTAAAATTTACCAAAATTGAGTTACGGAGTTTCCATTGCCCACCATCGATATATTGATTCTAAAATAAATACATTTCAGACGATATGTGCAACAATACAGAGAACGTTTAAAAATAAAATAAAAATAGAAACAAAAAATAAAATGTATAAAGTTATGTTAATTCCCATAATGTTGTATGGATGTGAAACTTCGGTTCCGACGAAGAAGCAGATAATAAAATGTGAGGTTCCTCAGACAAGTTAAAGGATGCACAAAACTTTATAGAATTAGAAATGGGGATATAACAGAAGAATTAAAGTGCAGCCTTTATTATATAAAGTCACGAATTATAGACAAAAGTGGATTGATCACATGAATGGAATGAGTAAGGAGAGATATCCATTGTTAGCAAGAAATTTTCAAGCAAAAGGAAGACGTGATATCGGAAGACCTAGAAAACGTTGGGCTGAAGCATTATGAAGTCAGAAAGGGCAATTGCCTAATCCTTGGAGTGATGATGATGATGATGATTGGGGCAAGGATTTTAATGCACTAAAAGTTAAGATTGCAACACAGATAGTATATATTATTCAATTGTTTCTGTGTGAAACCAAGACAAAACACAGTCAGAAGTCTAACTTCTCATTATATTATTCAACTGTTTGTATGTGAAACCAAGACAACACACAGTCAGAAGTCCAACTTCTCATTATATTATTCAACTGTTTGTACGTGAAACCAAGACAAAAGATAATCAGAAGTTGAACTTCTCATTATATAATTCAACTGTTTGTATCTGAAACCAAGACAAAACACAGTCAGAAGTCTAACTTCTCATTATATTATTCAACTGTTTGTATATGAAACCAAGAAAAAAGACAATCAGAAGTTCAACTTCTCGTTATATAATTCAACTGTTTGTATGTGAAACCAAGACAAAATGCAGTCAGAAGTCTTACTTCTAATTATACTATGTTACAATTTTAAGTTTTACTGCACTAAAATCCTTGCCTTAATGATGATGATTCATGAATGGTACGTGGTCAACATACCGACCTAATGAGAAAGGATCTTCCACAGGCCGAGCTCCAATTCTGTTAACAGATTTTCTGTATTTACTATATTTCAAAATAGTATCTGTTTGATAGGATAAAATTGAATTCCTGGAAAGTTGGAATTAAAGAAGGGGAGAATAAATAGAATTCAGTAGGTAACTAAGGTACGTATTAGAATGAGAAGTTCGGTAAACTTTGCACGGAGGCCTTTTTATTTAGGCTTGCGGTTCTCTTACGAGCCTGAAAATTTTAAAAACTCGGGACGCACTGCTTAAAGTCCCTCTCGGAGGACTTACTCCATTTCCTTTTAAGTTCACGTAGCTCGCAACACTTCTCCATTCGCCTATCTGTTCATCTCTCTATGGTCCAAAAATCTGTCTAAGAACTTTAGTCTCAAATACTCGTATTCTTTTCTCCTCCCTTAAAGTAAGAGTCCATGTTTCGCATCCATATAATATAAATGAGAGAATAACAGTTTCATATTTTCAATTTCCAGAATTTATTATTATTATTATTATTATTATTATTATTATTATTATTATTATTATTATTATTATTACTGTACTCGTTAACACTCATTTTGCGCTAGTCGCATTATTACTCATTTTAATTTATGATTTTATAAATAAAGAGAAAAATGTTCAATCAGTTCCAGCGAGATGCAAAATTACTGACTCTCTCTTCATATTTTTAAAAATAGTTGATTCTTCTTTTTTATAAAAATGACGATCAACAATTATGTGAAATCATATTAGGATGAACCAATTGTAAAACCAATTGTAGAACCAATTGTAAATGCTCAAGTTGTTTTACTACTCTATTACACTTTTTTGGAGAAATGAAATGTTCTCGCCATATTATTAAATCGGATCATTTTACCCTACTTTATTTGATATGCGCTTTGCATTCACTAAAGTGCTTTAGTGGAAGTTATTAGTTTATATTTTACATTGGATCAATCTGTGAGAATACTGTTTAGAAAATGTTTTATTCACATTATTTATTCTATAAAATTATAATCAAGACAAATATTTACAATATATAAATCATTAATTTATGCCATTAACAATGTCGTGTTTTTAGTTCATCTTTTAATAAGATATTACGATGCGAGGTTGCGAAGTGGTTTTTACAGAAGCTAGGAAAATATTTAAAAACCAAGCGATAGTGAGGTTTCTAATTTCCGAGATTCTGTAAAACACTTCACAAACGTGCGTTGTACATTATTCTTTTGCGCAATGGTGTTTTCAAAATAATAAATAATAGTAAAATAATAACATATTTTTTGGAAATATTTGCCTTCATTATAAAAAAAAACTGACTGGTTAACATTGTGGGCAATGTTTATTAGTTGAAATTACATGAGGCCGTGGCAAGAATTAGTTATAAAGTGGCGGCAAGTACATATTTATTGTTTTATATTGTTTCAAATAAAGTTCAGTTCATTAAAAATGCAGTGAATTGTTTCGTATAATGTATATTAACACTACCTTTTGGATATATTTTTGTATATACATTTACGTAATATACACAGAGGGCAGTGGTTTTACTTCCCACACGCAGTTTGTAATATGTAATATTACGGTACAGTTTTTTAGGTTACGGTATAGTTATTTAGGTTGGCAACCCCGAAATGTAGGAAGTTGAACTTCCAATCATGGTCGCCAAGTACGACACTATCGCTCAAAAACGTACATTAAAATTGTTATAATGTGGAACACTACTTAATAAACTTACTAACTGACTGGTACTATTGAAATCTGAGGTTCATAGCCGTGCGCAATTAATCTCTCCATTCATCCCTGTCCTAGCGAATTTTTTTCCAACCATTACCCATATAGCACTGAGTAACAAAAAAATATTTTTTTTTTGTCTTAGAAAGAAAAATATGTGATTCTGTTAGTATTTTTTCTCCTGAATTCAAATATGATATAGGTTTTTTTCCGTCACACAAGGTTTCCGAGAGACAGGCATTTATAATATTTCAAACACTTTAATATATTCTACATTCGTAACTACATAATATTCGAACATTCGGACTCATTCGATTTTCTGCTATATTTCGGATATGGAGCATCCTCTTGATGGTCCAACAATAATCGGCCAGCACATTAGGATTCTACTTGCCTTGATATCTCTTTTCCTTAGCTGAAATCTCCTGATGAAAGAGTTCCCCATGCTCATCGTTCACTGCGCCAAGATTTTCCGGGAAGAAATTTAGGTTTATTAAAAAAATTATTATCTAAAATTAATTGAAATTGAAATAAAAAAAACTGTGGGCGATGGAGAAATTCCGAATACACATTTGAAAACACGATACAAAACTGCATTAAGTACAACTATTGGTACTCATGAGACAAAAATCATGTTGACCAGTGTAATTAATCTTTATCATATCATAGCTAATGTCATTATTTAAATCATAGCCTATGTATTGGAACCTTTATCTTTGTTTTCCATATCGCCCTTTCTTTTCCCATCGTGGCACAGTCCTGCATCATCGCAGTCTACGAGACTTAACTATTCTTATTGCATCTTATTTGCCATAAAGTTCAGCAATTAATGTTAGATAGTTTTTTGTTTTCACTTGTCTGTTCGTCTCTTTTTGATCCAAAGAGTTACCTAAGAGTTTAATTCTAGATCGGCTTAATCTCTTCCCCTCCCTCAAAAAAAGACTCATGTTTCGTGTCCATAGGCCTACAATTGGGAAAATAACCGTTTTAAAAATGTTTATTTAACATTTTTATATAATTTCTTCTTCTTCCTTCCAAGTATTAGGCAAAGGCTTGTTACGATCCTATAGAAAATTTTCCCTCCGCGTTTCATTTCCTTCCGGGAAATTCTCGTATAAGACTTGAAAGCAGAATAATAGTCCCTTCGATTGGTTGCTGGCCAAAGGAAGGCAAGACCAGTGATGGGCCTGCCATCTGATAGCCTCTGGTCAGGTTTTTCTGGAGAAGAAAAGAAAATAAAGGAAACAAGAAATGGAAGAAAGGAAAGACTCCCTAGCCCTCGGATGCCCTAATAGCGTCGGGGTCGAAAAAGAAAACAAGAGTTAACCAAGAGAGGTTAGATAGTAAAGTTAAAAGAGTGCAAAACACAAGTGAATGGAATAAATGTTTTGCTCAGCTTGGGCACCTTGTGGTCGCCATCCACATATCCCCTAGATGAGGACCCCTGAGAGTTTTTATATAATGTGTAATTACAAATGTTCCTGTGATTCATAAAACGTGTGTGTGTCTAGATTTTATTTGCTTCAGCATCTACTTCTGATAAATTATAAATAATTTAACGTACGTCCTTGGTGATAATCGTTTCCAATACTTTTTTTAATCTATTGACTAAAATTAGATCGAAGGTAGGCCTACTACAGGCTTGCGGATATTGTATGAACAGAAAACGAAAATACATTTTTATGTGTAGGCCTATAAGGTGATAAGCCAGACGAAAAAAGTACCTTAGTCGAAAGAGTGACGATCTTTCACCGTAAAAATACAACCGTCAAGAAATGCGGACACGGGTTCAACTGGGGTAAAAATTTCCGAAGGTCAAATAGTCCCCCATTCGGTTCTCCGGGCGGGGACTACTTCAGGGAACCCATGCCAAAGAAAAGAGGTGGGAGAATATCATTAACTATGATTTGAGGGAAGTAGATTATACAGGGAATGATTGGAGAGCATTAGCTCAGGATAGGGATGTATGGAGAGCTTATGTCCGCGCGGCCATGAAATTACAGGTTCGATGGTACCAGTGAGTAAGTAAGTAAGTAAGTAAGTAAGTAAGTAAGTAAGTAAGTAAGTAATAACAATTATGTATGATATAAGAAATTTAATAGTTTGCATGTATTGTAAGTTAGTACCGATAATATTAATTTTGTCGGTCCCGATGGACTGCTACTTTTATGTTCGGTGTTGCAGAAACAAATGCCGGAGGATGGAGACTTACCATTATGTAAAATTTTATCTATTACTAGCGCACCCTACAGATGTCCTGCCCGACGTTTTCTCAGAAGGTCAATTATTCACGAATTTCTCAGTAGGTTTTAACGATCATTTATCATTTTTTATTTAAAAAAATATTGGCGGGTGAGGGTTGTAACTTTGGGGTTATATTTTCTGATTTGCGAAAAATCTTTAAATATATACTAATATTTTCCTCAAAAATAAAAGTCATATAACCCGATCGCAGCTCCACCTACCATTCAGGGATCCACTAAAAATAGTAAAAAAAAATTCCTATAATCTGATCGCAGCGCCACCTACCGGGTCCAATTGTGAATCTAAACTATCCAGGAACCCACTAAAAAATCATATAACCCGTTTGCAACGCCACCTTCCGGGTCCAATTGTGAATCTAAGCCATTCAGGGACCCAATCAATCATCAAAATAGGTCCAGTCGTTTACGATTAGTTCAGTTATATACACACATAGAGAAGAATTATATATTATATGTCCACCGCTGTGTTCTCGAGGTAGCGTGCTGCCTTGTCACGCAGCGGGCCAGTGTTCGATCCCCGGCCGGGGCAGTTCTTCTGGGTGAGGTTTTTACCGGGTTTTTCCTCACCTATAAGACAAATGTCAGGAAAACTTTAAGGCCCAAACGGTCCCCGAAATCATATGGCCATCATCATCATCCTTATCATCACCTTCTTCATCCTTCACCGGTGTGGAAAGCAACGGAAAGCTACCACACCTGCAATTCCCCAGTAAAGCTACAAGCATAGCATGAAAATGCTATGATTGCAGTGAAGGACCTGCCTTCGGGCAGAATTACTATGGATGGATATATATGTATGTATATATATGTATGTATATATATGTGAGAATGTAAGGCGCACTTCGATTTTGAGGATCAAATAATGTGATTAAAAGTGCGCCTTATATTCGGAATATACGATAAGGTACATTACAAACATAACCTCTTTTAGAAATGCAGTAGTAAATGACATTTTGTTTTTGCGGTCATGCAAATCCATTGAGCAATGAAACGAGAGAACATCAATCAAGACATTAAATTGTCAGTAAACTATTGCTATTACGTCATATGCTTAAGAAGTTCAAACAAGAACAATGCAGTTCGTGTGTGTACTGACATTTTACACGTACATAGGTAATTAGCACTTTTATTTAACTACGTACTTCTACAATTAAGGTCATTAGCTTGCGATTCATAATTAAGAATAAAATGGTCGACAAAATTACATCAGATATTTCTTATTTCAGACGTAAAGATCTTTTATGTTGCTTAAATCAATGATAAGGGGCTCGTGATTTTTCTTGTCTTTCGAAGGAAACCACACATAATATTTTTACGCCCTGAAAATATCCATCGATCCCTCCCGGGTTTGAACTGAGAAGTTGAATACCATCTGTGGACAAAATTTCACACTACAAGATTGCCAGTGTATAAAAATATGTTGTATTTTCCGCCTAGCGCGGAACCTGAAGCATGTGTAACGAGTGATATTGGAACACATATAAAGGGTCTTTCATATATTGCACAATTTAAAAAAATGCAATAATTAAGTCAAAAATGCATCGAAATATTTTTAAAAATTTTTATCTACTAGTTACAAGTGCGGAAAAACACATGTTCACCTCCACTGCCTCAGCAGGCAGTTACTCTGTCTATGAAGCCTGGGATCTCAATTCGTGGCGACTTGGAATGGGCTCCCAGATCTAGTGTGGCCTTACTCCATGTGACTTCTTTTTTTATGGGGTTATGTGAAGTCCAAAGTCTACGTGAACAATCCACCAACAATTATCCAACTTAAGGAAGACATCAATAGAGATGTCTGTGAAAGGGTTATCACGAACTTCATACACCGAGCAACTCCCCGCCGAGACTGTGGAGGTGGACATATGCCTTATATAATTTTCCGCATTTAAATGGGAGTGTATGTAGATGAAAATATAAAAAAAATATTTCGATACATTTTTGATTTAATTATTACATTTTTAAAAATTGCATAATATATGAAAGACCCTATACATTTAGTTTAAATTTTATCTGTCAACCAGATAAACAGCATTCGCCTATCAGGATAGTGTGAATAATGCACTCTCCATCTGTTTTCAGTTTGAACTAACTAACCAATATTTAAAACTATCCTAAATTTAAATTATTATTCAAAGATTTGAAATGTATACATCATCTTCCTATGCCCAATATTAACTTTTTATTATATTTCTTCATATCTATCTCCATTGTTCCTGCAACCCCCCATCGTTTATCAAATTCATAATTCCCTCAATCCATGCTTTTTTTAGGTCTCCCTCTTCTCTTCCCATTTGGAACCCACTCCAACTATCTCTTGACGTGTCCAAACCATAATTGTTTATTCCCCATAAATTGTATAATACTTTCGTTAAAGTTATTTGTTTCTGATCTTGTCTAATTTAGAGCATCGTGCAGATATTAAAAAAAAAATATATATTTGTGTAGATTGCAGTTTTGACTGTAATATGGCATTTATAGTCCTTGAAATAATACTAAATGGTTAGTGTGAATTGTTTTGGATTAAAATTTAAAACACAAAGTAATGAGATATTTACCTAAAAGGTCCGTCTTCTCAACTTTATTAGTTATTTAACTGTAGCGCTTTCGGGACTAGTCCCATCATCAGCAGGATTCAAAACTGGTTCAGTTTTGGGACTAGTCCCGAAAGCGCTACGGTTAAATAACTAATAAAGTTGAGAAGACGGACCTTTTGGGTAAATATTTCATTACTTTATGTTTTAGATTTGAATAATGCCTCAACGGAACTTCATCTTGAATCTTATAAATGTTTTGAATTAGCTTTATAATTTTATATGTGTAGTTAATTAGATCAAATTAAAAACAGCTGGAGGGCTCATTATTCACATTATTCTGCCTATCATAAGTAATATTATCGAATTCTGAAGGAATGAAGCTATTGAGGTAGATCTCGTAATATTATTTTTGAAAAAAAAAAGTTTCTTCATCGATTCACATATCGGTATCCTCAGCTGTCTTCCAATCGTCCCCTGTTAATGTGCTTCCCTCAAATCTAGGTTAATGGTATTCACCCACCGCACTCTTGGTCTAACGACTGGACGTTTTCCTTCTGGTTTTCCTACAATAAGCTTCCGTTCCCCTCTTTAATGTCCCATTCGTGTCATATGTCCAGCCATTCGCAGTCTACGAGAGTTAACTGTTCTTATTTCTGGCTTTCTATAAATATAAGGTAGCTCACGATTATGCAGTCTGCTCCATTCGCCTGTCTGTTCATCTCTCTTTGGTCAAAACATTTTCCTAAGAACTTCTTAAATAGATGTACTATTTTCTCACCCCTTAAAGTAAGAGTTCATGTTTTACATCGATTTTAACTAGGAGAATAATATATTTTCAGTTTAATGTTTTTGGAGAGAAGTTGGGAAGACAAGATTCTCTGTAATGTAGACCCTATAATAATATGTATTTCCAGAATTGAGACTATCTTTAATTTCGTTGTGCATCTCATTTCTATTTGTAATTACTGTTCCCAATGTTCGATTTTTCGCAACGAACTATTGAAATAAAATGAGGAAGATATTTTTCCAGAATCATCTACATTCGACCATTAGAACAAGGGATTTACCTGATACCCGAAATTAAAAAAAACATAAATTCTAATAGCCGCCATGTTTGCTTTGTCGTAAGGTAACTATATACCATAGAATTTCATTACAAAAGAAATGTGATACATAAAGCAGCAAATTTGGATCATAAATTGGACTTTCTGAGAAATTCGCTTAGTTTTCGCTGTTCCTGCGCGAGAGACTATTTTCATATATGGCGAGAAGCATTATGTAATGTAGATGTAGAGTTAATGACAAATGAGGGAAATTTTGAAGAAGTGGCTGAATTCAAATACCTAGGTACAATAATTATAAATAGGAATGAGATGCACAAAGAAATTAAACATAGGCTCAATTCTAAAAATGCATGCTATTAAACGTTACAGGGACTCTTGTCGTCTCAAATTCTCTCAAAAAGCGTTGAACTGAAAATCTATAAAACTGTTATTCTGCCAGTTATATTGTATGGTTGTGAAACATGGCCTCTTATTTTAAAGGAGGAGAATAGGTTACGAGTATTTGACAATAAAGTTCTCAGGGAATTTTTTGGACCAAAGAGATATGAACAGACAGGCGAATGGAGAAGGCCACAGAACAGCAAACTACATTAACTTTCTAGGACACCAGATATAATAAGAATAATTATTAATTTTCGTTTCAATATTAGATTTTGTGAGATACAGACAACTAGAATGGTATGATTATGTATGTAGGATGCCAGACAAAAGATTACCCTGACAAGCTTTGAAATGAAAGGAAAGAGAGGACGACATAGATTTAATCGGATGCATGATGTACGAAGTATGAGGGAGCTAGATGTGGAAGAATTGGAATGGGAAGATAGAGAAGAGTGGAGAAAGAAGATAAACATTTAAAAAGCTTTGGGTACAGGAAGATGTTTTATTACATTGTAAACCTGTTTATAAATTATTTATCGTATACTGCGAAAGGCAGGACATGTGGCGTGAATGGGGAATGAAAGAGGGGCTCAGAAGCTTCTTGTAGGAAAACCAGAGGGAAAATACCCAGTTGGTAAACCAAGAATGGGGGTGGTGGAATAATATAAACAAATAACTTGAGAGAAGTATCCTATATTATACAGAGGATGATTGGAAAACATATTGATCAGGATAGGGATGTGTGTAGAGTTTATGTCCGGCTGGCCATGAATCTACTGGTTCGACAGTGCGAGTGAGTTAGTTTATATGTGGCGAGAGTGACCGAATGATGCAAATCCGTGCAACAGGAAGAAGGAAGAAATGTTGGAAGCTAGTCTGTGAAGGTTATATCCGGTGCTTGATGTAAGTCGGTAAATGGTAGTTTATGTAATTTGTAATTGTCCCACATGCGAAAACAAAGCACCGATGTGAACAGAAGGGACAGATGCATAACATGTAATTATTCCCAGGAGAAGAAAGTTGTGCGTGGGTACAAATATCGTGAACTTATGTCCAATTCACATTCATTATGACAAAGTTTAGACCTTAAGATGACTTGTGGATGACACTATTATCATTACACTGCAATTACCTCATGAGGTAACTGTCAACCATTGCATGACAAAACCTACCTTGAAATTTCATCCAGAGAAGCAGTGTGCTTTATCAAGGCAGTATCAAAAAAAGTGCCGTTTTTAACTGCAACACGCTGAAATCCAGCGCGAAATCTCTCTTCACTAGATTTCAGTATCTGACCAATGTTTACTTGTATCCGAAAAAAAAGAGCGGATATACAACAGGACTTTCATCCGTCAGATGTCTTTCTGAATCGAGACTACACCGGAACAAACTATGACCTTCGACATGTGGTAACTAATCTCAGCATCCATGGTTTTCATCACAAGGTATACACCCTCAAGCTATTCCATGATCCAACCAGCTATTCGCAACTTTTCCGTTCTATTACAACTTCGAATTAAAAAAAAAGAGTTTTTTCGACCCACCCTAATGTGCATGCGAACTGTGCGGCAAAGAATGTGGAGAATACCACATCCAATAGTACAAAGAAAGGACCAATTAAATAGCCTACACCAAAGAAACTTAACGTGTACAATGCATATGACACAAAGCACATTCGTGCGCTTTTCTTTATTATTATTATTAATTATTATTATTATTATTATTATTATTATTATTATTATTATTATTATTATTATTATTATTATTATTATTATTATTATTATTATTATTGGCCACTCAGATTACAATCTGCTTTAACTACTGAAATCTACACTCGACTCCAAAATTATAAATTTATCACTTGTACCCCTTGGCTTCTACGGGTCTCATATATACATTTTTGTCATGGTCATTTTTGTTGAATTCTATACTAATACAATTCATTGTTAAAACCGTTGAGGTGAAGAGACATAAAATAAAATAAGTTAAAATATACCTTCTTAGGTAAGATCCGTCGTCGTGCGACAACACCACATTAGGACCAGCAGCATCAACCATCATATTAGATATTGTAGCGAAGAAGGACCTGCTGAAGATGGAACGGATGTTCTGAAAGGCCTACAGGCATAAAGAATACATATTTTATAAGTTGAGGACGACGGATCTTACCTAAGAAGGTATATTTTAACTTATTTTATTTTATGAATTCTACAGTAGATAGGATCGATGAAGATCTGTAACATTTTTCAAAAAAAAATTCATGAGAGTTTAATAATTGGCCATTCAAGGAAAGCGACGTGTTAGTGACTTCTGAGACCACATACATTTCTTTATATTTGCGTTATCATTAGTTATATTTGAAAATAGAGGTTATAATAGCAAGTGAACATTTTTCTTGGAATTGTATATTTAAAAAAATAATAATGAGCACAAAGATAAGAAGTAAGTAAACACAGGCCAGGAAATAATTCACGCAAAAGAACAAACAACAAAGTTAACAAGTGGAATGTCCAGTTTTGTGACGATTTTCAACATTTTTATTCACTTTTTCTTAACATAAAGAAGGAAAGCAAGCATGAAATTGGTCACGGAGCTCTTCACTCTATTATTCATGCACAGTGTCAACAATGAATATTATGTTCACAATGACGTTTTATTTATCTGCACCCGCCGCGTCCGCCGCTGCAAGAACCATCGTTCTTCAGTACAGATGTTCTACTTACATTACTATGGTTCATTGAACTCTTCCGCGTTATTTTGGGAGTCTTAAATAGTGCGAAGTCATGAAAAACACAAAAAAAGAAGACTTTCTATAGAAGGAGTATGCCCATAGCAATCTAAGAGACTTAACTGTTCTTATTATATCTGGCTTCCTATACATATCATGTAGTTGACTGTTATGTAGTCTTCTCCATTCACCTTATGTTCATCTCTCTTTTGTTCAAACATTTTCCTAAGAACTATATTGTCAATTGCTCGTAATTTTTTTTTCTTCCCTTGAAGTAAGAGTCCACGTTTCGCATCCATATCATATAACTGGTAGAATAATAGTTTTATGTATTTTCAGTTTAACGTTTTTTTTAAAGGAGTTGGATCGTCAAGAATCTCTGTAACGCATAATACCACGCATTTCCAGAATTGAGCCTATATTTAATTTATTTGTGCATCTCATTCCTATTTGTGATTATTGTTCCTAGGTATTTGAATTTAGCCACTTCTTCAAAATTTCCCTCATTTGTCATTAGCTCCCAATTTGAAGTAGTATACCTATGTTTATAAATCAAAACTGATGGAGCTCACAGCATTTACACAGCAAATTGTTTATATAAGTGAAAAGTTAATATTAAGTATTATATTAGAGTTAATATACTCAATCACAAGAAATATATGGAAACTTTTATTAAACTTATCATAAAGGTGTGCAGATCACAGTTGAGTGTTTTCTCCATTCGCTTGTCTGTTCGTCAATAGGTCATTGAATTATTGTAAACATAATACCCCCAGAAAAAAAGAATGTCACTACATAACGATAATAGAGATAAGCATGATATCTCGGTGCAATATTTTAATCTTTCAATGAATAATGATAAACACTGAAAAACATAGAATAGATTTAGAATAGAATCTTCCACTCACCAGGACAACATATGTTACATTTAAATACAAAAAATTACGATAATAGTACATACTAAACAATTAATTACACTGGTCAACGTGATTTTTGTCTCATGAGTACCAATAGTTGAACTAAATTCAGTTTTTTATCATGTTTTCAAATATGTATTCGGAATTTCTCTATCACCCAAAGTTTTTTTTTTTCAGTTTCATTTAATGAATTTAAATAATTATTTTTTAATAAACGTTGTTTCGTCCATTTGTCCATTGTAAAATAAAACCAAATGAGGTAACTCAGGAGATTTCAGCTATGGAAAAGAGATATAAAGGCAAATGGAATACTAGTATGCTGGCCGATGATTGTTGGACCATCAAGAGGGATGCTCCACAGGCGAAATATAGCAGAAAATCGCCATTTCTTACTCTAATATTGTGTAGTTACGAATGTAGAAAATATTATACTGAAATTATAAATTCCTGTCTCTCGGAAACCTTGCGTTAATCTTGTTGAGTGGAAGAAAATGCCTATGTTCTGTCTGCCGATATCATATTTGAATTCAGCAGAAAAATTACTATCAGAATCACATATTTTTTCTTTCTGAGACAAAAAAAAATGTTTCTTTTTTGTTGCTCAGTGTTATCTGGTCAAACTGAAAAATAATGAAAATAATGTCCAATAATGAATTTAAATTAAATACAATTAAAACTAAACTAATGGAAGAATGTATACTATCAAAGGAATAACAGCTCGAATCTACTACGCATAAAAAGAAAAGAAAAAAAATATATATACAAAAGAAAGTAATAAACTCTAAGGAATTATTCTGTGGCTTATGGAACGTCCCAGCGAAATAAATGCATTGCATTGGTTCATGTTTTGTTATGCTGGGGAAATAAGAATTATCCAAAATTAAAATTAAGTTTACTCAATTCTTATTTGTTGTGTCATTCCACACTCTGCAAGTTGTTCATTGGTACAGGTAAAGTAGGCCTAATTTCACTACAGGCTTTTCGGGTAGTAGGAAGTTAAAGGCTCCCACTTCCCTAGACAATCGGCACTTCATTTCCATTTCCACAACTTCAATGGTTTCAATGCATTCGATATGTAACGCAAGAAATGGACCATGGATCGAGGCAGATCGCAATCCGAAGGCGCAAGATTAGGACTGGATGTGATAGCAGTTCGATTCATCCCAATTCCTGAATATTTGTCATGGTTGTTGATGCAGAATGGGGTCCCGTCGCGATTGAACGTGCGACACTCAAAATTAAATGAACTCGTTCCAGCTGTTGAGAATAAAAATCCGCATCGGACTAACTGCACGCCCGTTTGGAACAAATTTCCAGTGAGTCACACCTTCAAAATCCCACCAGACACATAACAATACTTTATATAAAAAAAGGGTAAAGTAATCCCACTACAACGGGCACTTGATGTCAGCCGGGTTGTCAGCCCTGCATGATGGCTGCCTTTACCCCAGAACAAGCGTATGGTACTCATTTCCGTTAGAGGCTGAGTCGACCCCAAGGTCATAGTGCCGCCAGAAGTGTTGGGTCAGTTTAAAAATCCTGATCCCACCCGGACTTGAACCCTCGAACTACCGGCTTGTAGCGCAGTGCCTTAACCACTACGCTACGGCGTGCCCCCCATAATAATTCCATAGCGCGACAGGCCTAGAAGACCCTTAGCCTATCATCCGGCTGCTGGTCTCACATCCACATATTGTCAAATATCTAGCCAATGTAGGGGTGACATGTGGTTAGCATGAAGAGTCCCCCAACCCTTATAGCTGATTTTCTCAACCTGGAACCGCTATTTATTGTAGCTACCCAAATGATTCACGATGCTGGGTGGTCACCGGTCCCATACTGGCCGAAATACCATGAGTAAATTTCTTCCCTCATGGAGACTCGAATCACCGAAATTCCCGTTGCTCTGCGCCAAGGCTTCATGCTTTAACCACTCGGCTACGGCGCGGGACTAATACATTAAATAAAGCAAAGTGATCCCACTACAGGCCTCAGGAGGCCCTTGGGGTAGTAGGAGGTTAAGTCTCGCACTTTTTCTGGACAACTGGCGTAGTGGTTAAGGCACTGCGCTACAAGCCGGAAGGTCGAGAGTTCGAGTTCCGGTGGAGTCAGGATTTTTAAACTGACCCATACTTTCTGGCGGCACTATGACCATGGGGTCGACTCAGCCTCTAAGGTAAATGAGTGCCAGACGCTTATTCTCGGGGTAATACATTAAGCACCGATATTAATTACGAGATAACCTAATACATAGGCCTATACATTTTAAGAATATACTAGTTCTCTCTTGTTGAACATCGATACAAATAATGCAAAAGACAATGGATTTGCTGAAAATAAGTAGGCCTATCTTGTTTATTTGTAATATGTAGAATGGTATTAATAAGCTGTTAGTTTATGCTGATGATGTAGTACTACTGGCCGATAGCGAGGAGATACTAAAGGCCAACACGCACACGCTATTGAGTAACACTAAGAAATTAGGACTGGAAGTAAATATCAGTAAAACTAAATATATGGTCACACGTACAAATTCAATATATAATGGACAGCTAATGACAAATGAGGGAAATTTTGAGGAAGTGGCTGAATTCAAATACCTAGGAACAATAATCACAAATAGGAATGAGATGCACAAAGAAATTAAACATAGGCTCAATTCTGGAAATGCATGCTATTATGCATTGTAGAGACTTTTGATGTCTCAACTCCTTTCAAAAAACGTTAAACTGAAAATATAAAACTATTATTCTACCAGTTATATTATATGAGTGCGAAACATGGACTCTTACTGTAAGGGAGGAAAGGAGATTACGAGTATTTGAGAATAAAGTTCTTAGGAAAGTTTTTGGACCAAAGAGAGATGAACAGACAGGTGAATGGAGAAGACTACATAACAATGAACTACATAGTCTTTATAGGAAGCCAGATATAATAAGAACAGTTAAGTCTCATAGACTGCGATGGGCAGGACATGTTGCGCGTATGGGGAATGAAAGACGTGCATGGAAACTTCTTGTAGGAAAGCCAGAAGGAAAACGCCCAGTTGGTAGACCAAGAATGAGGTGGGAGAACAACATTAACTATGATTTGAGGGAAGTAGATTATACAGGGAATGATTGGAAAGCATTAGCTCAGGATAGGGATGTATGGAAAACTTATGTCCGCGCGGCCATGAACCTACGGGTTCGATAGTGCCAGTGAGTACGTAAGTAAGTAATTATGTAATATGTAGATGCTACGTAATGAAAAGTACTGATGGTCCAACTAGGGGAAACCCAAGATCACTAAATAAAAACTATTTAAATATTTAGTGTTGTCTTGAGAAGATAACGGAATTTCCGAATCCTTTCAACATAATGCTTTGCAATGATAGACTTTTTTTCCCACTACTTTTTTATTAGAACTAGTTTTAAAACAAAAATAAGTGCACTGAAAACTTGGCTTGATGTACGTGGATGCTGACCAAGCACTTTTGGTTTTCAAAAAAGTGACCTCGATGTTCTTATTAAGCGTTTCCCTAGCAGAACACTGTACTACTGCACGCCATATATAAAGAGGACAGTACTTATCACCCGTCTACTTAAATATAAGATTAATAATAACAATCTTTTGATATTAGAAGTTGCGATTCTATTGATAGATGATTTATGATATATCGGTCCATCCTTACACATCCTAAATATTATCCGTTTTGAAAGCTGAAGATAGCGGATATTTTTTTAACTGTTTATTATTTTTAATAGGACTAAAATTATCATAAGTAATGCCACGAGTGATTTCCAAATTATCGATAAATTCACGACTCACGAAGTGAGGAGTGAATTTAACTAGAGAATTTGGAAATCAAGAGTGGCATTTGTTAAGACTATTTAACGAATAAAATTAAGCTGTTTACTCACAAATCATTATCTAAATATAGTTATTTTAAAATATTTATATCCATCCATAGTAATTCTGCCCGAAGGCAGGTCCTTCACTGCAATCATAGCATTTTCATGCTATGCTGCAGCTTTACTAGGGAATTGTGTAGGTGTGGTAGCTTCCCGTTGCTTTCCACACCGGTGAAGGATGATGATGATAATGATAATGGTAAGGATGATAACGATAAGGATGATGGTCATATGATTTCGGGGACCGTTTGGGCCTTAAAGTTTTCCTGACATTTGTCTTACAGGTGAGGAAAAACCCCGATAAAAACCTCACCCAGAAAAACTGCCCCGACCGGGGATCGAACCCGGGCCCGCTGCGTGACAAGGCAGCACGCTACCTCGAGACCACAGCGGTGGATAATATTTATATATTTAATGTAAATTGCGATGTTTGAAAACAAATGAGAAACGATTGGTACGCTTCATTTGCTTATTTTGTTCGTCACTGCAACCCGTTCATATTATTTATTGCCAAAGGAATGCAATATTGTAAGAATGCACTCTAGTGGAGAAAATATGAAACACATCAAACTGTATATTAATACATTTCTGATGTCCTATGATGTAAATATGACAATTATATTTTTATGGAATGTTATTACCTGGGAAAAAATACATTTAAGAATGTGAAAACAGTGGTTTCTTTCTTTTTGGTGGTATAATCAATTGCTACAAATATTTTTATATTAACTCCCGCATGTGCTATGTGTTGACATTCATGCACTATATATACAATCTGGTAGCCGCATTTCTTATAGAGTCAGTCACTGCAAAATAATGCTATGACCTATTCAGAATGCTAAAAAGAGGAGGCGCTTTCTTTATTATGATAAACTTTAGTTGGTAAATTCTAGGCGAAATACGACTGTGGTTGGTTGTAAATAAAAAATCATTGTAACGTGGTCATTGACTCCCATTTGGGGCATGAGTTAGATAGTCAAGTATACTTAAAAACAAACGTTTTGGTTTTTCGAGAGTGAGAACAACTAAAAGTTTTTTTTTGCAAATGCCCCAGGTTGTCTTTCGACATTCCTGGTGTTCTCTCCTGGCATGGCGTACTTGTAACCCACTTCTAAGGTTGGGGCGCCTGGAAGGCGGGGTTACGTTGCCTCGATGATATGATGGGTCGATGATATGATGGGTGATGATGATAAGGGTGCGCCAGGAGACTTCCTAATCCTAAACTTAATCTAAGATGAATATGAATGATGATGATTGCGATGACCATATTATTTCGGTGACCGTTAGGTCCTTAAAGTTTTCCTGACATTTATCTTACAGGTGAGGAAAAACCCCGATAAAACCTCACCCAGAAAAACTGTCCCGACCGGGGATCGAACTCGGGCCCGCTACGTGATAAGGCAGCACGCTACCTCGAGACCACAGCGGTGGACGAGTCAAAATCTTATTAGACAACAAAACAATTGAACAGGTAAGCACTTTTGATAATCTGGGATGCAATGTGTCATATAGATGAAATGAAGGCATTGCAAACAAAATAAATACACGTAATTATATATGTGGCACCATAAAACGAAGTCTCAAGGGTGTTTATGGGTCTCAATTAACTTATAGAGCCCCTTGCTTATGATCATTAGGATTTGTATTTCTTTTTACAATTGGGGGTTTAACAGGAGTTGTTCTTGCTAACTCATCAATTGATATTGTAATTTTAAATTCACAATATTTCAATAATTTATTATTTATAAAGAATAAACAAGCTTACTAGAAAGGAGACAGTTTTAAAATTTTATAAAATAATAGCACTTCCAACACTTCTACATGGATCGGAAAACTGGGTCTCAACTAAAAACCAGGAGCGAAGAATAGAAACTTCAGAAAAGAGGTTTCTGAAAAGGGTGTGGGTGACTGTACAATAGAAGATCGGACACGAAATCAAAATATACTTTTTTTTTAAATCCCACAACAGGCCCGGAGGCCCTTGGGGTAGTAGGAGGCTAAGGCTCCCACTTTTTCTAGACAATCGGCACATTATGTCAGCCGGGTTGTCAGCCCTGCGTGACGGCCGCCTTTACCCCCAGAACAAGCGTCGGGTACTCGTTTCCGTTAGAGGCTGAGTCGACCCCAGGACCATAGTGCCGCCAGAGGGTTTGGATCAGTTTAAAAATCCTGACCCCAACGGGACTTGAACCCTCGACCCTCCGGCTTGTAGCTCAGTGCCTTAACCATTACGCTACGGCGTGCCCCCTCAAAATATACTTACTTACTTACTTACTCACTGGCACTATCGTCATGGTCGCGCGGACATAAGCTCTCCATACATTCCTATCCTGAGCTAATGCTTTCCAATCATTCCCTGTATAATCTACTTCCCTCAAATCATAAGTTAATGTTATTCTTCCACCTCATTCTTGGTCTACCAACTGGGCGTTTTCCCTCTGGTTTTTCTACAAGAAGCTTCCACGCACCTCTTTCATTCCCCATACGTGCCACATGTCCTGCCCTTCGCAGTCTACGGGACTTAACTGTTCTTATTATATCTGGCGTAATACGAACATCATCATCATCCTGCCAGGTATTAGTCCTAGAAGAACAGTTACGGCCTGAGAATGCGGTTTTCGTGCCATCTTTTCATAGGTCGACCAAGTGACCGTTTCCCATTTGGACAGTAGTTCACTATTGCCTTGAGGATCCTGGATCTAGCCATTCTTGAGACGTGTTCCTTCCAGTTTAGCTGATATCTGGAGATGTAGTCCAGTATTGGTGACACATGAAGTTCTTGAAGGATTTCTATATTTTTCTTTCGATCCTATTTGGTGTAGCCAGCTGTTCGGCGCATAAATCTCATCTCACAAGCTGTTAGTCTGCTTTCATCTCTCGTCCTTATAGTCCACGCTTCACTCCCATAACATAGGATTGGTCGAGTCATTAATTGATAAAGACGAGTACAAGTTGATTTTTGCACTAATAAAGGTTTTAAAACTCTATTAATGATTCCCATTGATTTCTTGAATTTCACAATATTCTCTGGTAAATCCAAATTTTCAACAAAAGAGAGTTTATATCCTAAATACGTAAACTCATTTACTCTCTCTAAAATGTCCTTATTTAGACAAATTTTGCTTGGTATTGGGGATTTTCCACAAAAGGCCTATACGAACATAAGTAAATGTATTTAAGCTATTAGATAGAATTGCACAATATAAAGACAAATGGATGGACACATCAATAGAATGGATAATAACAGAATCCCGAGACAGATTCTCCACTGCAGACCACTAGGACGAACAAATGTAGTGAGACCCAGTAAAAGATAACAGACCACTTCTAACATGAGATCGGAACAGACCTTTTCGGTCTATCCTTAAAGATGATGATAATGCTTACTTAAGTACAAGATTAATAATAGTAATATACAGGGTGATTCTACAATAGCGTGCAAAAAATAAACAGGACATGGGGATGTTTCACTAAACAATTTGAGTTAGGGAATCTAGGGTACGAGAAGCCAGCTTTACGGAGATATTGGAGTAAACCTATCTTTCACATTATTGCCTAGTGTTTTTTTTTATTTACGTTATTTATCAAATAATTTCACATAGTATCATTGACACGTCCACCGCTGTGGTCTCGAGGTAGCGTGCTGCCTTGTCATACAGCGGGCCCGGGTTCGATCCCCGTTCGGGACAGTTTTTCTGGGTGAGGTTTTTATCGGGATTTTTCCTCACGTGTAAGACAAATGTCAGGAAAATTTTAAGGCCCAAACGGTCCCCGAAATCATATGACCATCATCACTATCATCATCTTTATCATTATTATCACCATCATCATCCTTCACCGGTGTGCAAAACAACGGGAAGCTACCACACCTACATAGCATGAAAATGCTATGATTGCAGTGAAAGACCTGCCCTCGGGCAGAATTACTATGGATGGATCAATGACACAATTAACGTAGCATTTTGTATCTTACAAAAGTTGCCCAAACTGACAGCCACCAACCTCAATGCAAGCATGCCATTGGCAGTTACAATCCTGGCAAGTAATACCATGTACGTTTCCACTGGAGTCTTAAACACAAGCTACTATAGACATACCCATAAGTAATAATCAAGGGCAGTCAGGTCACATCCTGCTTCATGACTTCCTAGTCACCATCATCAGGCTCTTCTTTGCAGGAACTGAAGGATATAGTACATGTAAATAAACAGCACAGTACATTGTATAAACTTGTACGCACGTTAGTTGTAAATCAGCTGGAAAACAGTAATTTTAGACAATGTGATAGACCAGTTTACTACTAAATCTCCTTAACCTGGCTTCTCCAATCCTATGTTCCCTACCTCAATTTGTTCAGTGGAGCATCTGCTATGTCCTGTTTAATCTTTGCACACTCTTACAGAATCATCCTGTATGAGCAAACTACTTTGGAATTATTTCTTTTAATGCCCCAGGTTGTCCTTTTAGACATTTATGGTGTTCTCTCCTGGCATTGGCGTAATTGTAACCCACTTCTGAGGATAGGGCGCATGGAATTACGTTGCTCCGATGATATGATGGGTGATGACGATGATAGTGGTGCGCCAGTAGAGTCCTTAATCCTAAACTTAATATAAGATTAATATGAATGATGATTGCGATGGCCATATGATTTCGGGGACCGTTTGGGCCTTAACGTTTCCTGACATTTGTCTTACAGATGAGGAAAAACCCCGATAAAAACCTCGCCCAGGAAACTGTCTCACCGAGGATCGAACCCTGGCTCGCTGCGGGACAAGGCAGCACGCTACCTCGAGACCACAGCGGTGGACAAATTATTAAATTTCTTGTCAAAGACTAAATATTCCCTTGCTTATTTTACTAGAAAGGCAGTCTATATGGGTAAAATTTGATTTCAATCGCGTATCAAACAAATGACCGTTAAGAAAGGAGCATGATTGTCTGGAAAACGAAGTTTCATTGCGATCAAGAACATATCTTAAAAAAAAACAGTGTCCTGGAATTCTGGCTAAAAACTTAAGTAACGAATGATAGAAGAGATGCAAGCAGCATAGTATATAGTTGAACTCATGCTCCATTAGGCACAAAACGATAAATCAGTTTGAAAAAAGATGTTATTTATAAGAGTATAGGTGCTAGCATAAGTTATGTCAATGTATCCGCAGTGAACCACTACAATTGCAAATGTAACCTCACAAGATTTACAAGATGGCTTCTCAATAAAACTCACTTTATGACTATTAACCGCAATGCCAATATAAACAAAACACAGTAGAAAATAACTCTGTTAATTAGGTTACAGGCGCACAGTAAAATCTATCTACTGTACATATGTACTTTAACACCATATTTATTAAATTAATAATAATAATAATAATAATAATAATAATAATAATAATAATAATAATAAACTCCGTGGCGCGACAGGACTGAAAGTCATTGGCCTACCAACCGGCTGCTGGCCACATGTGTTAATCTCATCTAGCCAGTATGGGTGACATGTGGTCAGCATGTTGGGTCCCCCCGCCTTTATAGCTGGTCTTCTCAACCTGGAGTCGCAACACTATTGTAGCTACCCAAATGCCTCACGATTCTGGGTGGGCACCGGTCCCATACTGGCCGAAATTCAATGAAAAAATTTCATCCCCCCATGGAGACTCGAACCAGAACAAGTCCCGTAGCTCTGCGCCAAGGTTTCTTGCCTTAACCACTCGGCTTCGGCGAATATTAGTAATAATAATAATAATAATAATAATAATAATAATAATAATAATAATAATAATAATAATGATAATAATAATAATAATAACAATAATAATAATATTCCTATTATTAATATTATTTGTGTAAAATTGTAATTTATGTTTTGTATATTCGTTTTGTTTGTGTGAAGGACAAGGCTTTATAGCCTTAAATTTGTCAGATTAAATTATTATTATTATTATTATTATTATTATTATTATTATTATTATTATTATTATTATTATTCATCGTCTGCTTTCAGGAATAGCTTATTAGTCCTTTCCGTCCTCGAAGTTCTGTCTCCATCTTGCCCTCAATATTCCAATGTCTCTTGTTCTTTTGATTCGATAGTCCAATACCATTTTAGAATCTTTCTATTGACATTCTTTGAAGATGTTTGAACCATTTGTATCTTCTTTCTCTTGCACATTAATACAGTCTCTTTATATTTCTCTTGTATTTCCTTCTACATATCTCATAAACTTAATTTCTACTGCATCTATTCTTCTTTCATCTGTTGTAATAGACCATACATTAAACAATGTAACGCCATTGTTTAATAGAAACTCAATTGTGTATCCTTTCTTGTTTTACATCCTATTGTTCTTCTAATAGTTCCACACATGTATTGAAATGTTTTGTACCTTATTATTTTGGTCTAGTTGATTTATTATTCTTTAGTGATATTTAATAGTCTAAATATTCGTATTTGAAGGTAGAGATTTGGTCTATTATTTTGTTGTTTATTAAAATTTTAGTTCTCGCCGTTTGATTTCCTCTAAAAGTCATATTTTTCGTTTTTTTTTGGTGGAAATATTAGGATTAGACAATTTTGCTGTTTCTTGTAATAGACTATTTAACTCATGCCACAAATGATAGTCAATGATCAATCACGTTTCAATGAAAATTATTTTCTTCTTGTTGATAACTCTAATTTTATTCTATATGTGTTGGATATGATTTTTTGTTGACCACTTTATTTTATCCCAAGCGTATTGGAAATTAAAATTATTTTTCATTTTTTAATTTTCCAATAAAGCGTGTTCTTTTAGTTTTTTAAAACTATTATTTATTAATATTCTGAACAGGACAGAACATTATTTTTCTCCAACAAATACATTGAATATAGCAAATAATGAACAGATTCCTTGATTTTACTGAGTTGTTTACTAAAAAAATAAATGAATAATCCGTAATGTTGATTATGATATATAGTTTGATGTGTTTCATTATTTCTCCATTTGGATACATTCTTACAATATTGCGATCTTATTTGGCAATAAATAATATGATCTAGTTGCAGTGAATGAACATAACCTCACACTTCTAATTTGTTTTCAAACATCGCCGTTTACATTAAATATATAAATATTTTAAAATAACTATAGTTAAACAATGATTTGTGAGTAAACAGCTTAATTTTATTCGTTAAATAGTCCTAACAAATGCCACTCTTGATTTTTCTCTAGATAAATTCAGGTCCTCACTTCGTGAGTTGTGAATTTATCGATAATTTGGAAATCACTCGTGGCATTACTTATGATAAGCATTTAGTAGTCCTTTCTCTAAATTTGATACATGAATTGATAATGGGCAAAAAGGGTTTATAAATTATTTAATATCGTTCCATTTACTTCAAAATGCAGTTATATTTTGTCTTGGTATTGGCGAATTACCACATCTGTGTAATTATTAAATAGCACATTTGAAGAAGGTAACCTTGAATGCAGGCTTTCACGGCCGGTAATCATGATGTTGAGTGATTCCGGGTTCTGTGGCCGTGGTCCATAGTTGGTGTTGATACCAGACGTTTCGCCCTCAACTGCGGAGGGCATCTTCAGTGGCGAGTGCTTCTAGGCGTGTTTCCTGGTCGGAAGCTCTACTTACGGTTCTCTATGACTTAGAGTGAACGCTGCGGGTGTTGTATTGATACTAGTGGTGGGAGCAGGGTGAGCGGGCGTGGCTCTTGCTGATTGGCTAATGGTCGTCTCCTTGTTGTCCCTAGTGTTGATGCATTTATTTTCTAGTGTACGGTACCAGGCCTTAGACAGTTTAATACCTTCCTCTTTTCTGTTAATATTTTCCTTATGCTTGTGTATTTCTATAGCAGAAAAGAGGAAGGTATTAAACTGTCTAAGGCCTGGTACCGTACACTAGAAAATAAATGCATCAACACTAGGGACAACAAGGAGACGACCATTAGCCAATCAGCAAGAGCCACGCCCGCTCACCCTGCTCCCACCACTAGTATCAATACAACACCCGCAGCGTTCACTCTAAGTCATAGAGAACCGTAAGTAGAGCTTCCGACCAGGAAACACGCCTAGAAGCACTCGCCACTGAAGATGCCCTCCGCAGTTGAGGGCGAAACGTCTGGTATCAACACCAACTATGGACCACGGCCACAGAACCCCGGAATCACTCAACATCAGAAGGTAACCTTGTTTGACACTTCATTATTTTCCTTTTCTGATATATTATCTGTCTTTATTACGTTGTATGTATGTCCGTAGAGACTTAATTGCTATTGTGCAGTCCAAACTTCTCTAAAAAAAAAGAACATTCAAGTGAAAATACTCGTAAATAAAATTGTTATTCTCTCAGTTATATTATATGGAAGCGAAACATGCATTCTTATTTTGAGGCAGGAGAAAACATTACGAGTATTTGAGAATAAAGTTCTTAGGAATTTTTTTTACCAAAGAGGGACGAACAGACAAACGAATGGAGAAGACTTACATAACAGTGAGCTACATTATATTTATAGGAAACCATTTATAATACGAAGAGTTAAATCTCGTAGATTACGATGGGCAGGACATGTGGCACGAATAGAGAATGAAAGAGACGCATGGAAACTTAAATCAGAGGGAAAACACCCGGTTGGTAAAAGCAAGAATGACATGGGAGAATAACATTGACGATGTTTTGAGGGAAGTAGATTACACTGTGCAAAAAAAAAAAAAATGTCTCAAAAGAAAAATATGTGACTCTGATAGTATTTTTTCTCCTGAATTAAAATATGAAATCGAGTTTTCTCCATCACGCAAGGTTTCCGAGAGAGAGAGAGGCATTTATAGTTTAAACACTTTAATATTATCTACGTTCGTAACTACACAATATTCGAACATTCGGACTCACATAGAAAGTTCGGAATGACGATTTTCTGCTATATTTCGCCTATGGAGCATCCCTCTTGATGGTCCAACAATAATCGGCCAGCATATTAGGATTCCATTTGCCTTGATATAGCATTTCCATAGCTGAAATCTCCTGATGAAAGTGTTCCCCGTGCGCATCGCTCACTGCGCCAAGATTTTCCAGGAAGAAATCTAGGTTTATTAAAAAATAATTATTTTAATCCATTAATTAAAATTGAAATAGAAAAAACAGTGGGTGATGGAGAAATTCCTAATACATATTTGAAAACACGATAAAAAAACTGCATTAAGTACAACTATTGGTACTAATGAGACAAAAATCATGTTGACCAGTGTTATACAAGGGTTGTTTGGAAAAAAATAACTCAGAATAGTGATGTGTGAAAAACGTATGACCTCGCGACCATGTAGGCCTACCTACGGGTTCAATAGTGCCAATGGGTTGGTTGGTTAGTTTATATATATGATATGAAAAGAAAAATGAATGCTTGAGTCGGGATTTGATCCCGAGTCTCTAAACTCTGTACGTTTAGCGCTCTAACCAACTGAGCTACCCAAGAATTCCAACACAAACATATATATATACGTTATAATTAAATGTTTAACATTGAGCAATGCAAGCTTAATATGGTATGATAAGAAAAATAAATGCCTGATACTCAGAGTTCCGGGTTCGAATCACGTCCAGGCATTTATTTTTCTTATCATACCATATTAACCTCAGAAGAGATGGAGAAATCACCTCAGTTTAAGGTTCACTTGCAATATTGTTTAAACATTGAATTTCAGATTAAAAAAAGTATGCCTTATTTTCAGGTAAATATGGTATTTTTTTGCTTTCTCTGCAATTAGATGACGTCTGCTCTAGAAGTCAATATTTCACGCTCACAATTCGACGCTGGATGCATTTTAACGCATTCCAATTGGTCGTGATGGCTCAGGCTACAAAAGTTACGTTCCCAGTTGTATGTTGCACGATTATTTTCTGTTAATGTCCTCCGTATCTGCATTTCACATCTCTCTAACTCATTGTCAACGGCAGTGTTCAGTTCGTGAGGAAATTACAGCATCCAGCAGCAATTGTGCTTACAGATATAACTACAGCTTATATCTAAAAATATTTTGAACAAGAACTACGCTTTATAGGTATCTAGTGATATTGTAAAAATTGTGAACAAATACAAGATTCAACAGTAATTTTGTTTCTAGTGCACCTTAATATTTTTTTCCAGTGATTATATCGAAAAGAGAAACTTATGGCCTTAACTCTGCCAGTTTAAATATATTATTATTATTATTATTATTATTATTATTATTATTATTATTATTATTATTATTATTATTATTACTGTTATTATTATAATTATTACTATCCTCCATAGTAATTCTGTACGAGGGCACATCTTTCACTGCAATCATAGCATTTTCATGCTATGCTTTACAGCTTTACTAGGGGATTATAGGTGTGGTAGCTTCCCGTTGCTTTCCACACCGGTGAAGGATGATGATGATGATGATGATAAGGATGATGGTGATGGCCGAATTATTTTCCGGGACCGTTGAGCCCTAAGCTTCCTGACATTTGTCTTACAGGTGAGGAAAAACCCCGAAAAAAAACCTCACCCAGGAGCCTGTCCCGACCGGGAATCGAACCCGAGCCCGCTGCGTGACAAAGCAGCACGCTACCTCGAGATCACAGCGGTGGACATTATTACTATATTATCATCATATAAATTTAGAAAAATGCATGTAATAATAATAATAATAATAAAAATAATAATGCTTTATTTTAGCTGGCAGAATTAAGGCCATAAGGCCTTCTCTTCCCCTTAATCAGCGAATACTAAAGCTCTACAAAAGTTACATATTTATTACAATTTAAAAATATTATTAAAATACAGACTAAACAAAAAATGGCGATGTGATCTAATACTAGCTAATACTTAAAAAAAAACATGGAATATAGTACAATTAAAAGAATATAAAATAAAATAAAGTAAGTGAAGCTTCCTAGATGATTATTTACAGAATGCTGAATATAGCTGTTATGCAGTTAATGTTTTCATTGTGTCGAACTTAAGATATCAGTTAATTTGTATTTAAATAATGATAGCGATTGACAGTCCCTGACATGGTTGGGAAGTGAGTTCCATGCTCTAGTCATAGATATTGTGTAAGATTCAGAGTATAGAGATGTCCTATGCTGTGGTATCAAAAGTGAAGAAGAGTCTTGTGATCTTGTTCCTAAATTGTGATGAGTCGATAAATTTTGAAAACGTGTAGATAAATAACTGGGATATGTGATGTGGAGCAGAAACCGAAGATTTAATAATTGAAGAACAGAAGGGGTATATTGGGAGATGTGAAGAATTTGAGAAATCATGGATAAAAGTATATAAATGACAGACAAGAAAGTGATATTAAGAAGAGAATACATAAAGATAGAGCAATAACAGCAATGTTAAATAGTGCCCTGTGGAACAGACATATAACCAGGAAAAATGAATTACAAATATGTAGTTCAATAGTGAGTCACATATGGAGCTAAAGTATGGAAATTCAACAAAACTTAGAACAGAAACTTATGTCGATGTTTTAAACTCTTTACGGAGAGTACGGAGAGTGTTTAAAATAGAATTTCATAGGATGAAATTTCGTGAGGTAATAAGCCAAAATGTTGAAGGAATAATTATTAATCCTACAAATGTTCTAATTCAGTTTAGTGAAAGATTATACACTCTTGTTGAAGGATGGAAATGTATTCTTGAGGAGATCAACAAGATGTTCCATAAAAAAAAAGTCATATGAGAAAAATTAATATTAAATATTCAATAGTAGATTATTTAAGATACAAGTAATTATTTTTTTAGGATATGTACGACGAATGCAAGAAGAAAGGTTACCCAGAAAACATTGGAATTATGTCCACCCGGAATAAGAAAGAAAAGAAAACCTCTAAATTCGCGGATGCAAGAAATGAGAACAAAAATGAGAACAAGAGGACTGGAGAGAACATGGAATGAGTGAATAGGGACGAGTGGAGAAGGAAAATAAAAAAACTATAGACACAGAAATATGTGTAAACGGTGTAAAATCTTTATATAAATAAAATTATTATTGTTACTGTTATTATAATAATTATATTATAATCAATATTATTATTATTATTATATTTGTTATTATTATTGTTATTATTGTTATTATTATTGTTATTATTATTATTGTCATTATTATTGTCATTATTGTTATTTATTGTTATTATTATTGTTATTGTTATTATTGTTGTTATTGTTATTATTATTATTGTTATTATTATTATTATTATTATTATTATTGTTATTATTATTACTATTATTATATATTATTATTATTATTATTATTATTATTATTATTATTACTATTATTATTATAGCTAATTCTATGGCTTATGGAATCCGGAGGTTCAAAGATGAATGATCTAAGGCCATGATCCATGTCCTCACCAAACTGAATCCTATATCCAGTTCTGTTATATCTATCCGTATAGTATCCATATACATATGAAACAGTCTCCTGCATAGTTTCTGTTTAAAATTATTTGAGAAAAGTTTGGATGACAAGAGTCTCTGTAATGCATAACAACATGCTTTTTGATGCTTGACCCTGTGTTTAATTTCTTTCTGGATCTCTTTCCAGATTGTAATTATTGTTTCTAGGTAAAATAGTATTGAATAATGAAAGGCACGAACTCCCCTTGTAGGAAAACCAGAGGGAAAACACTAAGTAAGTGGGCCAGGAATAGATGAGAGATAACATTAATAATGGTTTGAGGAATGAAAATTATGCAAGGGATGACTGGAAAATATTAGCTCAGGATGTGGATGTGTGGAGAGCTTATGACTGTGCGGCCATCTACATCCGGGTTCGATAGTGCCAGTGAGTTAGTTAAAATATATTAAATAGGGTTATATATATATATATATATATATATTCCTCCGCTGTGGTCTCGACGTAGCGTGCTGCCTTGTCACGCAGCGGGCCCGGGTTCGATCCCTGGTCGGGGCAGTTTTTCTGGGTGAGGTTTTTATCGGGGTTTTTCCTCACCTGTAAGACAAATGTCAGGAAAACTTTAAGGCCCAAATGGTATGATTGCAGTGAAGGACCTTCCTTCGGGCAGAATTACTATGGATTGGATATATATATATATATATTTGTCGTATCGACATTGTTGTGTAATAGTTAACACATCAACTAACATCTCAGAGTGCGGGATTCGATTCCCTGTTATTCCACGATAATTTTTCTTTGTGTATAGGATATGGAACGGGAAAAATTATGTCTCATGATGACAAATGAATAGGTATTTGAAACATGAAGAGCGAAGTAGAGTTGAGAAAATTGGAAATAACGTAGATAGATTGCTTCATTCTAACAAAATAACGCTCTTTACTGTGATTTATTTAGGAATCATCTTAAAAAAAAAAGGAAGTACAGAGGGGGATATTAAGGCTACAATCAGAAAACAAAAGCTGTATTCTCACAATTGTCACCCATAAGGAGATTTGAACAAATTTGAACTAGAACTAAATGAAGGCCATTTAAAAGCAATGTGAAAAGTATTCCTATATTGCTACACGGATTTCAGACTTGGAAAGGAACAATCGCATTATATAAAAAATTGTAAATACATATAATTGAGGGAAATTTTGAGGAAGTGGCTGAATTCAAACACCTGGGAACAATAATCACAAACAGGAATGAGATGCACAAAGAAATTAAACGTAGGCTCAATTCTGGAAATGCGTGCTATTATGCATTACAGAGACTCTTGACGTCCCAACTCCTTTCAAAAAACGTTAAACTGAAAATGTATAAAACTATTATTCTACCAGTTATATTATATGGATGTGAAACATGGACTCTTACTTTAAGGGAGGAAAGGAGATTACGAGTATTTGAGAATAAAGTTCTTAGGAAAATTTTTGGACCAAAGAGAGATGAACAGACAGGTGAATGGAGTAGACTACAAAACAATGAACTACACGGCCTTTATAGGAAGATAGATATAATGAGAACAGTTAAGTCTCGTAGACTGCGATGGGCAGGACATGTGACACGCATGGGGAATGAAAGACTTGCATGGAAGCTTCTTGTAGGAAAACCAGAGAGAAAACGCCCAGTTGGTAGACCAAGAATGAGGTGGGAGAAAAACATTAACTATGATTTGAGGGAAGTAGATTATACAGAGAATGATTCGAACAAATTAGCTCAGGATAGGGATGTATGGAGAGATTATGTCCGAACCGCCTGAAGCTATGGGTTCGATAGTGCTAGTGAGTTAGAGTTAAATAAATAGATGCCTGAGATTTATTTTGAGAATCTGGTGGCAAAAAATATCAAACCAGGAATTACGGAAGATAACATCACAGATTGAGATCTGGAAGGACATTAAATATCGCAAATGAAAATGGATTGGACACACTCTCAGAAGAGAACTAGACGAAAGAGAGCTCTGGATTGGAATCCACAGAGTCTGCCTAGAAAAAGGGTAAGACCAAAATTTTCATGGTGCAGCGCTGTAACAAACAGAAATTGAACAACAAAGAAAAAGTTGGAATGAAGTCAGGAATTTTACAAAAAACAGAGTCCGATGGCGTGCTTTCACAAAGGCCCTATACTTCCAACAGGAATGACAGGAACTACTACTACTTCTACTCTGCCAGAATAAATAAAGTATTATTATTATTATTATTATTATTATTATTATTATTATTATTATTATTATTATTATTATTATTATTATTAATGTCATCTGCTATCCAGTAACATTATTATTTTCATTCGGGATTTCTAGTTTAGAGAATATTGAACATAAACAAGAGAACACAAATTATGTATCTTTAAAACGGAGTTTAATTGAATTTTAGGTGTCCATACGCCGTGAAAAACGTAAAAAATTGAAGCCGAACTCTGACAATTAATTGACATAACTGTCCTCATTGTCAATTAAAATATAATGTATTTTTAATTAAATTGTCGGTGCCAAATAAATTAAAAAATGTAAATTAAAACAAGCACGAAGAGCAAGAAACAATAGGATGTTATTGAATTTAAAGCAATGTAGTGTTGATATAATAGGAAATTCCGTACCGCTGAGAGTTATTATTCAATAACCTTCCATGACTGGAACGGGGATTCGAACCAGACAATCGTGACTGCAGGGTGACTTTGCATCTGCAGAGCCATTTTTTTGCAAACAGTTTAATAAATACTCTCTGTATGTGTTACATCTCAAAAGCACGCACAAATATTTGTACATAAACACACAAACACACACACTTTGATAAAAATGGTTATCCTACACTGAGCATTGACAATGTATGACAATTTTGTTCTATTAGGCCTATGTCTCTTTCTTCTAGCTAATTCCAAAGGAATGTAGCTACTGAGGTAGTTCTCATGAAAAGGATTTTTTTTAAAAATTACAGATCATCACTGATTCGATCTAGTAGGCACCCAAAATGGCCATGTCCCTCCTGAACATTTTGCAAAAAGCCCCATCACAGTCGGATCAACGGTATGCCTGCACATAAAGTACGAACAAACAAACAAACAAACAAGCATTCATTTTTATATATTAGATTTATAATAAAGCAATGGAAATTAATCAGTAAGAATTATTTAAATTTGTGATCAAATTGTACAACAAAATTCAATAGATAATTTACGGCTATGGATGATTTATTTTTATTTGCAGTCAATACATTTAAATAAGCTGGCATATGAAATTGAGTAACTCCTATTTAAAGATAACCAAAAAAAATACAGAATACATTCCGTAAACCATCAAATCAGGCTATAAATTCGATTTGCTGAGGAATTCGCTGAGTTTACGCAGTTCCTGCGTGACCGACTTTTTTTTTTGTGATGTTTGTATAACTTCGGTGATAGCGAGTTCAGGATTTTTATTTGTATATCAGTAGACTGTGTTTGTATATTTTTGCCCAGATTTAGATCAGTTAAGAGGTAATAAAATAATAATAATGGTAGGCTAAATATAAAAATAATGATGATAATAATAATAATAATAATAATAATAATAATAATAATAAGTGCCGACAAGGAGATCCATGCCCTACATGTATTGAGTAATTGGACATGGCACCATACAATATGATAAGGTACGTGAATAAAATAATAATAATAATAATAATAATAATAAACACTGAGATATGGTAGCGTATGTTCAATACGTATCAAAATCTGTTACATTAAATAAAATATTACATACTAAGGCCTGTAGTCTGATGACAGTTTCAGGCAAATAACCTAATGGAGGTTGAATTTATTCTGACCACAGAACAAGAAACTCCGGGTACGATTTCCAGCCTTAGATATGTGGATTCTTTTTTAGAATGTACATTGCATGATGTCGGAGTGTGTGAATATATTTTCGTGTCTGTGCCTATATGTATTGAAAAAAAAATAAATGAGTTTCAATACTTTTAAAATTCATGATAAACCACCGTTAATGTTATTAAAATATTAAAATTATAAAATTTGTACCTCTTGTAACAGTCATCCTCAACTAAAACAAACTTACATTTATAAAACATCGCCAAGCATTAAAAAGTAGGCCTTTCAGAAGACAGTCTTTCATCAGCATCTACAATGGTAGAATGGTAATGAAGGTTTTAATAAAGTTTATACAACGACTTCAGGTAGATAGGTGTGTTCTCGTTGAACATTAAAAAAAGCACACGAACATGTTGAATGAGAACAAACCCAATGATCTGAACCGGCTGTATAGAATCTACTAAAACTTTCAGTATCCTTGCAGATGCTGAAGATGGAAGACTGTCTTCTGAAAGGCCTACATTTTTAATGCTAACCATGTTTTTTTTAAACAGAAGTTTGTTTTTAGTTGAGGGTGACTGATACATGCACAAATTTTATAATTCTAATATTTAAGAAACAAATTTAATAAACATAGAGCGAACAGCAATAATGAAAAATGGAAAGTTAAAAATAAAAGTCCACGGTCTTAATTTACTTTCACCATGCCTCTATAAACTGCTAATACGAGTTGAACAGCAAATGTTCAGGGCGTTTCATATTGACAGCCTCTTATGTAAAATTTTCTAGTTTCTGACGATACTAAACACTTGTATGACAATAGAAAAAGTAAGGAATGAAAATAAAACTTTTTTTTAAATTGTGCCATGTTATGAAAGTGTTATTGTGGCAGTTATGGCGCCATTTGGGATCTTAGCAATATTAAGAATTTGTTTTCTCTTGGAGTACATAATGATATCAATTACAATGAAGGTAACACACAAAGTGCTTGTACCAATAAAATTTTACGGCTCCTTTCCTCGCCTCTTGTCCACGTGATATTGCACATCGTGCGCATTTGTGTTTATCACACAATTAATGTAAGTGCAGTTTAAAACTGACTCTTATACAGAGTGTTTCTAGAAACAAAAACAGTGGTTGCATTTTGAAGTTCTAAATATATTCAATACATTTTGTGAACATAGAGGGTGTGTGTAAAGATTATATCTAATATATAAAAATGAATGTTTGTTTGTTCGTTCGTACTTTATGTGCGGCCATACCGTTGATCCGATTGTGATAGGGCTTTTTGCAAAATGTTCAAGAGGTTCCCGGGATGAACATAGGCTATAAGAGAGTTGTGATACTCTGCTCCTACACCCTTAAAATCGCCCATTGTAGTGGCAAACGTGAAAAAGTAGCTCTTTGGACGCTTAAATTGCTTACGCTGCCTAAACTATAAGAAATACACAAAATTAGTGTACGCACAATTGAATATCTCAAAAAGCTCTACAAAAAAATCCGCGACAGCATATGTTTATCTCTTACGGATCACTCACAATAACCATTTTTGTCTTTCATTGATGCCAAGAAGATCGAGACAAGTACGTAGATTCCTGTGCAAGCATAGCAGCACATGACGGGTATTCTTTTACGGATAACTCACAATAACGAATTTTGTATTTTAGCTTATTTATGCCAAGAAGATCGGGATAAGTAGATTCCCGGGCAAAACCGGGTAATCAGCATGGGGAATCTTAAAATAATTAAGATATAGTCCTACATTTATAATTATTTTTCATTTTACTTATTCAACTAATCATAAGAAGTACATAGATTTTTGTCTTTCAGATCATTTATGCCAAGAAGACCGGGGTGAGTAGATTCCCGGACACGCTGGGTAAACAGCACGGGGTATCTAAACATAATTACGATATAAATTTTCTATTTACTCATTCAACTGAACATAAAATCGCATTAATTTGTATTTATTTAGGCGTAGCAGCACACGCCGGGTATTAGCTGGTAATTAATGATTACAATGTACACGAAATTAAATTGACTATTTAACTCATGCCCCAAATGGGAGTCAATGACCAATCACGTTTCAATGATTTCTGTTTTACAACCAATCAGAGTCGTGTTTCACCAAATATTTATCAGTGTTATAATTACCATATTAAAGAAAGCTCCTCCTTACAATATTGCGTTCCTTTGGCAATAAATAGTATGATCTGGTTGCAGTGATAAACAAATGAAGTAGTAGAAGCGTACCTATCGTTTCTCATTTGTTTTCAAACATCGCCGTTTACATTAAATATATAAATATTTTAAAATAACTATAGTTAAATAATGATTTGTGAGTAAACAGCTTAATTTTATTCGTTAAATAGTCCTAACAAATGCCACTCTTGATTTCCAAATTCTCTAGATAAATTCACTCCTCACTTCGTGAGTCGTGAATTTATCGATAATTTGGAAATCACTCGTGGCATTACTTATGACTATTTAACTCATGCCTCAAATGGGAGTCAATGACCAATCACGTTTCAATGATTTCTGTTTTACAACCAATCAGAGCCGTGTTTCACGAAATATTTATCAGTGTTATAATTACCATATTAAAGAAAGCTCCTCCTTTTTAATATTCTGAACAGGTCTGACCATTATTTTGCAGTGACTGATCCTATAAGAAATACGGCTAGCAGATTATATATATATAGTGCATGGATGTCAACACATAGCGCTTGCAGGAGTTAATGTAAAAATATTTGTAGCAATTGATTATACCACCAAAAAAAGAAACCACTGTTTGCACTTTCTTAAATGTATTTTTTCCCAGGTAATAATGCAGAAAAATATAATTGTCATATTTACATCATACGACATCAGAAATGAATTAATATACAGTTTGATGTGTTTATTTTTTTCTCCACTAGAGAGCATTCTTACAATATTGCGTTCCTTTGGCAATAAATAGTATGATCTGGTTGCAGTGATAAACAAAAGAAGCAGATGAAGCGTAACAATCGTTTCTCATTAGTTTTCAAACATCGCCGTTTACATTAAATATATAAATATTTTAAAATATCTATAGTTAAATAATAATTTGTGAGTAAACAGCATAATTTTATTCGTTAAATAGTACTAACAAATGCCACTCTTGATTTCCAAATTCTGTAGATAAATTGGAAATCACTCGTGGCATTACTTATGACAATATATTATATAAGATTAAGAATAAAAATAAATTGTAAACACAAATAAATGTTGTACCATACTATTGACACCCGAATGAGGATGTTTTCGTGCTCGGGTGCACTACATTTACAGAATTGATGCATGTAGAATATACCGTATACATTATAAAGTTTTACTTAAAGAGAGAGGAAAAACAAAATATATACAGTACGATCCAGTTTCAAGACATTAAATAATTCTGCACACGAAAAATAAAAAAAATAATACAAGGAGAAATGAAATAAACAAGTCAATATAGAATAGATAATACCAGACTGAAGAGACATTAGGAAATAATATAAAACATAAATTTGGGAGAAAGTTTCAAAATATGAAACACACTCAGACACACAAGGAATTAATGCAAAAGATAATGATATAAGAAAAAACATTATATAATATATTGATATCAAAATGAAGAAAGTAATTTAAATAAATTAGCTAATAATATAAATTATAACAAATTTAGGAGAAAACTTCAAAACATGAAATAATATAAATTATAACAAATTTAGGAGAAAACTTCAAAACATGAAATTCACTCTTATAAGTACAAAGAATTAATGCAATGGCGAATTTTATAATATATATTTTATATTTTAAGTAATTATGTTTTGATATTATTTAACACAATTAGGCCTATAGGTTGGTAGGTAGGTCAACTAGCTAAATGATCTAAGAAATCTTGTCATGACGCAGAACTATGGCGCATGCGCTGATTGCAGTTCCCATGGAAAACATTACATTTCCCATGGAACTTTGGTACCAAATGACATGCCGAAGATGGATCATGTTTCTGGAAAGGCCTACATGATTTTAACTACTTGATGAAGTTTTTTAAACAGAAATTCATTTCAGTTGAGGA
Organism: Diploptera punctata; assembly: GCA_030220185.1. Taxonomy (NCBI): domain Eukaryota; kingdom Metazoa; phylum Arthropoda; class Insecta; order Blattodea; family Blaberidae; genus Diploptera; species Diploptera punctata. The sequence continues at coordinate 4,720,675 of JASPKZ010003868.1, read as the reverse complement.
CGACTGATATAGCAGGTACTTATTTACACATTTTACTACATAACCTCAAAGGTGACTCACAATGAATTCAGAAGTATTGATAAACGAATTAACAGTAACAACTTAAAAACCGCCCCATCCTATCTGCCACCCTAAGGGGTCGTGCCTAGCGTGGATAAGCCTAAATACAGCAGCTGGTTGTAAAGGTGATTGAATAACAAGACAACGGTTGAGATAAGAACCCGAGCGCGCTTATTCAAGTGCAGTAAAGTGTTCCTAGTACACTTCGTGAAGACATGCAAGCATGCATGTTCACCGCACATGCAAAATAAATGACTTCTGTCTTTAAAAGAATTTACACTATTTTGCACAAACCTTGAAGTCCTTTCACAAAGATCCAATTCAAATATATTAACCATATATCTAGCCGTAACAGCGGCGCTATTTCCTACCCCAGACGGTATTAAATTAGACGGGTTTTCTTCGAAATATAATTACTAGCACGACTTATTTCGTTGAATTTCAATATCAGTCTTCATTACCAGACGTATTCTCAGTATATCTCAGAAATAATTTCATTTTATTTACCGCTATAAATGTAATCACGACCAACAAATGCGGTTTTAAATTAATTTATCCACTCTTCAGAAATGTCTATGTTTTTCCTATAATATTACTGCAAAAATACTTTTTTTATTAAGAGCCCCACCACCATCCCCCTAGGTTTCCTCGGCCTTAATGCCCATATCCCCAGGTCTGCTCTTGTTCCTAATTACTCTCTGCTGTTTTTATTTGTTCATTTTCTGGTTACAAGTTTCGGGTGTTTGTTCTTAATACTACTTATATACAGTTATGTTTACATATTAATCCTTAACCTAAATCTTAAATCTACTACCTAATCTAGTAATATTTACATGGAGTTGTTTAACCTAAGTTTTAAAACTAATACTTAATTTACTAACTTACAACTAACTTATTGCTAGATTACATCTAGTCCCTTCTTATTTGTCTGCGGATGTCCTCCTCTTGGCGTTGAGTAAGGACCCATCCGATGAACTTTCTCACTGCTTGATATGGCTGTTTTTCTGTCCAAAACCGTAGAGGAGGCGGCAGTTCATATCACCGTTTAGTGCAGCCTCACGTAAGTCCCTTCGTCTGGCCTCATATTTGATGCATTCGTACAGGACATGTTGTACAGTGTCCAGCTCTGTTCCGAAGCAATTGCAACGTGAGGCCTCTTTCATGGAGTTTGGCTTTGAAAGAGCCGTGGCCGCTCAGTAGTTGCGTGTTACGGTGACTTGGTTGGATCCAAGTTTTCTGATTAAAATCTATGTTCGCACAAATATTAATATTAGGCCTTACTAACTCACTAATTCACTGGTGCTATCGAACCTGTAGGTTCATAGCCGCGCGGACATAAGCTTTCCATATATTCCATCCTGACACAATGTTTTCCCTATATAATCTACTCCCCTCACATTATGGTGAATGTTATTCTTCCACCTCATTCTTGACTTACTAACTAGGCGCTTTCCCTCTATATTTCCTACTAGGACTTTTTTCCTCTTTCATTCCCCGTTCGTGTCAGATGTCCTGCCCATCGCAGTCCACGTGACATAATTGTTCTTATTATATCTGACTATCCACAAACATCACATAGATAACTGTTCTGTAGACTTCTCCATTCGCCTGCCTGTTCATCTCTCTTTAGTCAAAAATTTTTCCAAAAATCTTTATTCTCAAATACCCGTAATCTTTTCTCCCTCCTTAAAGTAAGAGCCCATGTTTCGCATCCATATAACTGGTAGAATAACGGTTTTATATAATTTCAGTTTAACTTTTTTTTAGAGAAGTTGGAACAACATGAGTCCTTGTACGATGTATGATAGCATAAACTTTCCAAAACTAAGCCTATGTTTAATTTCTTTCTGCACCTCATTCCTGTTTGTAATTATTGTTTCTTCTTCTTCTTCTTCTTGTAAGCCCATGTTTCCTTTAACAGAGATTTAGGCGCTCTCCCCCTACAGGGAAGAATTTTAACCATACTAATTTAGTTACACTTGTTTTCGTATAGATGTCATTTTGAGTGTCCGTGTTCAGCGTTCCGCCTCATACTGACATCTAGGAAACCAAGGTAGTACTAGGACGGGAAAATTCGGTAAATTTTGCTTAGAGGCCTTTTCATTCAGGCTTAAGGATCTTTTACGAGCCTGAAAATCTTCAGACTCGGGACCTACGGCTTAAAGTCCCTCCCGGACTTGCTCCTTGGATTTTTCCACCCTAAAAAAAATCCATCGACGCCGGCCGGGTTTGAACCCGCGACCCTCGGGTCCAGAGGCAAGGAGCATAACCACTAGTCCACCGCGGCCGAATAATTATTGTTTCTACGTATTTGAATTCAGGCACTTCTTAAACATTTTCCTCGTTTGTTATTAATTGTCTAGTTCCGTTAATAATGCATTTCTATCCGTTACAATGTATTTAGTTGTATTGATGTTTACTTCCAGCCCCAGTTTCTTAGTGCTACTACTTTATAAAACTAAGTTACCATGAATTCAGTCTATCAGTTAATTTTTCGTTGCTTCATATTGGAATCACTTTTTTCCCTCCTCATTCACAAAGATCCTTCTACAACTTCGTGTTGTCCACGTCTTTAAAGCGGCCTTCTACCAGTGTGAGATCTTGACACAACCTACAGTGTGTGATATCTTATTTTACGATAGAAATTTCTGCTGCCAGTTGGTGCGAAGATCACAGCGTTGTCAAAATGTTCTCTCGCTATTGGTTTCCAAAGACACTACACCCCACATCATTTTCTTGTTTACTATCGGCGATAAGTAGCGGATCCAAATTAAGAGAGCCAACTGTAACGGCTGGAAGTCGCGACATTCTTATTACATAATATACTGGATGGTTGATCTTCCACTCATGTGATTGACAGATGTGAGGATAACAGTCGGCTGGTAAGGTCAAGGATCTTCTAGGTTTGTCGCACCATGGAGAGATAAAGTGAATAAGGATTATGCACATATTGAAATAGTTAGTTTGGGAAAGTAGAAAATTTCCAGCAGCCAACTCAGTAAAATGTCTGTACTTTCTTCCAATTGATATGATATCAAAAAATTATATCCCTTAAATAGAAACATTTGGATTTATTAAGTTAGTACTTACCAACCTCACGCAACTTCTCGGACTTCTGATGTTCTCCACTATTTTACGTATTTACATCACTAAACAAGAGAACCCTAGAAGAAGAAACAAAGAATCGTGATAATGCAGCTTATAAAGTATACAAAAACAAACATTTTTTGCAATTAGTTGCCTTTTTTTTCATCTTTTAACACATGCTTCGTCTAAAGTTTTATTATTTTTATGTGCAATTTAAATGATTCATTCAATAAAGGATTTTCAGGATATTCGTTTTATAGGAAATTTATATTCATCCTGTTTAATAACACAGCTCTACAAAAAAGTTGTTGCCCTGGATATCTCTGCGAATTTCTATGTTTTCAAGTGCACAGTTTACGAATATATTCATGAAACTGCTGAATTTGCTCTAAACGAATATCGAAGAAAAACTTTATAAAAGGCGCTTCACTGAAGTACAACATCGGTTTTCGACATTTTTCTTTCTATTTACGTCGGTGTATACTAATTTTTCAAAAAACGAATTGACATTATAAATATATCTGTTATTTGTTTTCATATTTTCCGATTTTTGTAGTGTAAAATTAAAATAAAGATTTAAAAAAACAGAGCAAATCTTCCGAAATCATTGATAATTTCATGAATTGTGAGCATAAATATATCTGAGCAAGGGCAATAAAACCACTGTTGACCAGTGTAATTTATGATATTGCATTATGTAGAATAACGTTTGCTGCAGGAAAATATTCTAAGTATTTGATTTTGAAAATTGTTTCATTATGCAATTTAGTTACTTTAGTATTATTTTCTAAATATTCTCATAATTATAACGAAAATAACACAATTTGAACAAACTTTCAAAATTAAATTTTGTTTATAGCACAGTTTAGATCCATATTAAATAATAAAACCACTGATAATATTACAATTTACAAAAACTTAGCAAAAATATATTATAAAGATAGATTAGATCAATAAATAGGATCTTCTTGGTGATAATAAAATTGTATTACACATTAACAATAAAACCCAAATCACCAAACTTCTTCTTCTTCTTGCAAGGATTAACCTTTTTGGTTCGTTCTGGCTCTAAGTATTATATTTGACTATTTTAATATTTTAGTTTGGTGATTTGATAAAATACAAATCACCAAATGTTTTAGCTTAGTGATTTGATAAAATATAAATCACGAAATATTTTAGTTTGGTGATTTGTATTTTAGTTTGGTGATTTGATAAAATAGAAATCACAAAATATTTTAGTTTGGTGATTTAATAAGATACAAATCACCAAACTATAACGAGGCTATCATTATCAAGATTAGTTATTGATTGAATAAAATAAAATCCATACATTTTAGCCTGTTTTTATTTAATCAATGATGATGGTAGTCTCGCTATCGAAACGCGTTGACTATTTTAATATTTTAATTTGGTGATTTGGGTTTTATTGATAATGTATAATACAATATAAAATATAAATAGAATAATATTTAATGTGGCAGGTACCTTATTATTCATTAATTTTGTTGTAACATTTAAGCTAATTATTTATAGTAATAAAAATATTATTTACAATTTTGTATGTTATAAGCATATGAACAAACGCTCCTAAAGAAATATTCGCATCATGAGTTTCAAACAATGAAACAGATTCTACTCTGTGTAATATTTGTTGAACACACTGTATATAAAAAGGGGATTTTTCTTAAAATAAAATTGTGATTAGAAATATCTGAAGCGGAAATAGAAAGTAAAGTAACGGAAAATACGTAAAAATCAGTTTTTTTATTATCCAAATATACACTGGCCTTGATTCCCTGTGAACATTACAATTAGAATATCGTAACTTAATGGACTTTTTTTTCGTTAAATAAAATACCACCTACCTGTGTATAGTGTGACCACAAAGTAGCAGTACCATTACGGTCTATCATGACTCGAAAACCTCACGTCGAAGAGTAATGTGGTTTTCGCACAACATTCTACATATTTAAACATTTTGTTTATTTTTATTTTGCAGATTTCAATCGAAAGACATTCACCGCTGTGGTCGATGGTAACATCGTTGCCTCAATCGCAGCGGGCCCAGATTCGATCCCGGTTCTGGACAAGTTCCTGGATGATGTTTTCTATCGTTTTTATCCCCCTCACTTTTAAGATAATTGCCACCTGACCATCATAAATAGGCTATCATTATCATATTCGCCATGTTTAGTATGAAAGTGTGAGTGAATGGTGTGTTTCATTTTAATGTTGTGTTGTCTCGGATGAGGTCCTACATTGAGTGATGTCTAGAGACCAGATGTTAGGGAAAATGCCTACAGTTATTTATTATAGATATTGTAAAAGTGACTTCATATTAGTTCATATCGACGACCCTAGAGTTATTTTCCATTAAGTTAATTTTGCCTATAAATGCCTATTTCAGCTTACAATGCCCACGTCTAAAGTAGTCTTGGTGGAAAGGCCCTGCGGCTAGCCAAGTTAATGACAAGCGGTGACCGATTCCTTTTGGTTCTCCAGGATGTCCAAGAAAGGAGAACCCCGGGTTCCTGCTTAAGCATTTGCCCCGGTGTGATTTAGAGATGATTAGATACCGGTATAATAATAAAAAATAACGAATAACCAGCATTCCAACCTGCATGGTAGCGGCAATGTGTTCCGACTTGTGTTTAATTTCGTGATTTTTGAATATGGCGCTTGGGCCGTCAGCCAATCAGAGGCTGGTTATTTTTTAAAGTGTGAATTTTCGTATTATTTTGGTAGGATATCGTGATCGAATGATATCCAAGGTGTTCTTAATGATTGTTTTAAGCTAACGCTTAAATATTATTAGTTTAGTTTAATTTAAAATTATTGTTATCGCGAATAATGTGTTAGCCATTCGCGTGGCTGTCTGGGGATGCCACGCCCCTTTTTTTAAATTGTGTTATTTTGTTCGATTAGTAATGTTTAATTATATTATTTCTTTTCTGAGATATATTGAATGTTACTTGAATTGCGTTTGATGTATTTTCGATTAAGTTCAATTATTTAAAATGCCTAAAAAGCAGTAGTGTCTCTAAGCCAATCAGGAGGCTGAGCTTACAATGCCTATAAATATGCCTATAAATGTCTATTAGCCATTTTTTCTCAAAATTAACTTAGCATTTCAATGAAACTCATTGAAATGGACAAACGTCATGACACATATCATTGGCGAATGCGCGTGGTTTCTGCCTAGGACTTAGAAATTTTCAAGTGTTTTTTTTTAATAAATTCTGTTAAAACATTTTAGGATAAGGGTGGCAATAAGCCAATAACCTAGCAGGTAGATGATTTCCCCCTCAATGATCTCCCGTTAGGCTATTTTATGTTTTCATCTTACGCACTCCGTGTGTTTCGCAAAAAAAAAAAAGCAAAACAAGTTCCAAAATCATCTCTGATATCTTCATATGCTATTGATAGCATATGTTTATATTCTTTACGTAAGGCTGTAAAACTTATGTTGTAGTCCATTTTTGTAAGAGCCTATTTTGATTTTTTTTAAGTGACTAACATCCGGACTCTAGTGATGTCTTATTCGAGGGGGTGGGCTCCGTGTCTTGTGTGTGATCCACAGTTTAAAATCCCTCTCCCGACAGACCCGAGTGGCGTCTGGAATGTAAAAAATACCTATGAGATGAGACGTTAAACCGAGTTAAAGAAGAAGTTACTTTTTTTTCAAAAAGACAAAAAAATGTTACTGGTAGTAATCAGTAGATTGTCTTTTTACAACACTGAATGTAATTTATTATGCCTAGCCAACTACATGAATCTGGACTTTCAGTTTTTTATACGTGTATTTGTTATGACTATTTAACTCATGCGTCAAATGGGAGTCAATGGCCAATCACATTTCAATGATTTTTTAATTACAACCAATAACAGCCGTGTTTCACCTCGAATTTATGAAAGAAGATTATCATATTAAAGAAAACTCCTCTTTTTTTTAACATTCTGAATAGGTCATAGCATTATTTTGCAGTGACCGACTCTCCAAGAAATACGGCTACCAGATTGTATATATAGTGCACGAATGTCAGCTGGTAGAGCTTGCGGGAGATAATATAAAAACATATATAGCAATTGACTTATACCAATAAAAAAAAAGAAACCACTGTTTGCATTTTCTTAAACGAATTATGTGCCAGGAAATAATGTTGCAGGAAAATATAATTGACATATTTACATCATAGGACATCAGAAATTAACACATATAATGCTGGTTATAAATTTCTCCACAAGGGTGCATTCTTACAATATTTGCGATCCTTTGGCAATAAATAATATGATCTGGTTGCAGTGATGAACAAGCGTAACAATCGCTTCTCATTTGTTTCCAAACATCGCCGTTTATGTTAAATAAATAAATATTTTCAAATAACTATATATAAATAATTATTTGTGAGTAAACAGCTTAATTTTATTCGTTAAATAGTCCTAACAAATGCCACTCTTGATTTCCAAATTCTCTAGATAAATTGACGACTCATTTCGTGAGTCGTGAATTTATCGATAATTTGGAAATCACTCGTGGCATTACTTATGACAATGTTAATTTCCTATTTACTATATTTATAAATACACATTGTATATCTTTCAATTGAAAATTATATTAGGTTGAATTTATTAATGTGAAGATATGCATTTAATGAGTGAGAAGGAAAATATTTCATTCTTTGGACACAGAGAGATGCACACAATAGAAATCGGATTAAAGTTGCTCCTAAAAAAAGTCAGAAAATATACCTTTACTTCGTATCTCGTTTTGAAGTAAAACATGATAATTTGCTGTTTTTAACATGTTTTAGAACCCCCTTCCGCATTTAACATACGAGGGCGGATCGGAAAGTAACGCACAATAATTTTTTTCTGCCTTGGTATTGCAGCTAGAATGTTGAAATTTCACAGAGATATAGTTTGAAGTTTTCACTACAGATGGTATTTTTTTCTCAGGTGCACCTCTTGCGAGAGAAGCTTGAACTATGCAACAAAGATGGCGCGCATGCTACAGTCGTCCACCTGTGAGGAACAGAGAAGTGTTGTTCGATTTTTGTGGGCCAAAGGGCATAAACCCAGTGAAATTCACAGGGACATGCGTGGCGTGTATGCGGCCGGCCGACAACAGCAGCAATCCCGCAGAATGTCAGAGGCATTGAGGCGGCAATTCTGAACGACCGGCGTGTGCATCTGTTTGGTCCCATGAAGAAATTCCTGGCCGGCAAACGCTTTGAGACAGATGTGGAAGTGAAATCAGCAGTGCGCAGATGGCTACACTCCAACCAAATGGACTTCTACGAACAGGGCATATTGAAACTGGTAACACGATGGGAAAAATGTGTTGAGAAAGTTGGTGACTATGTCGAAAAGTAGGTAAAAGATGTAAGTTCATTTGTGATTTTTTTCCTTTTTTTTACTATTAAACTTTAAAAAAAAAAAAATTATTGTGCGTTACTTTCCGATCCTCCAGGTGGACGACTGTAGCATGCGCGCCATCTTTGTTGCATAGTTCAAGCTTCTCTCGCAAGAGGTGCACCTGAGAAAAAAATACCATCTGTAGTGAAAACTTCAAACTATATATCTGTGAAATTTCAACATTCTAGCTGCAATACCAAGGCAGAAAAAAATTATTGTGCGTTACCTTCCGATCCGCCCTCGTATGTAAAGAAAATAAATGTTGTACTTTTCATTCATCAACTAGGAGTTGAGTGTGTGGTAATTGAACTTTGTAAAGCATAAATGCAATGCATGATTAAGAATTAACCAAAAAAATACTTCATTATGTTCCCCACAATACTAATAACGAAGTGAAATTTTTACTACAACTATTAGGGAACAGGAACTCATACTTGGATGACAACAAGATATCTGCATTTCCTCTGTAATTATTTTCTTATATCCAGAGAGATAAAGAAGACATAGAATATAGGCCTATGATCAGAAAGTTGGTCGATGCATTTGAGGTAGGTAGGCTGAAGATAAATTATATTAAAACAGAATATATGGTAATCGGAGGAAATTCAGAAGACCTACAAATTAATAATAAAGTGATCCCACAACAGGCCTCAGGAGGCCTTTGGGATAGTAGGAGGTTAAGGCTCCCACTTTTTCTAGACAATCGGCACTTGATGTCAGCCGGGTTGTCAGCCCTGCGTGACGGCCGCCTTTACCCCAGAACAAGCGTCTGGTACTCATTTCCGTTAGAGGCTGAGTCGACCCCAGGGCCATAGTGCCGCCAGAGGGTTTGGGTCAGTTTAAAAATCCTGACCTCAACGGGACTTGAACCCTCGACCCTCCGGCTTGTAGCTCAGTGCCTTAACCACTACGCTACGGCGTATCAAATTAATAATATGATAATTAAATGTACTGAAGAATTTAAATATCTTGGATCTATAATAGATAAATCTGGTATTTGTGAAAAATATATTATTAACAGAGTAAATTGTGCAAGGAAGGCGAATAGATCCCTGAATGGTCTTTTATGGAATAGAAATTTGACCAGAAAAAAAATTATACAGACAATAACAGAAAGTATACTTACATATGGATCAGAAAGCTGGACAATAAATGAAAGGATGCAGAAAATAATCTTGGCGACAGAAATTGATGGATTACGGAGAAGTATGAACATATCCAGGCTACAACATATTCTAAATACATATATCAGACAAGAAAAGGATGCACAAGAAACTGTTATCGATAGGATAACAAAGAGAGCTCTACAGTGGCATGGCCATGTACAAATGGATGTCGGAAGACCAGTGGCCTAAACAGGTGTTGGATTGGATGGTACCAGGCTGAAGGAAGAGGGGAGAAGTATAAGAGCATGGTACGAGGGAATATATGATGCCATGATGAAGAGGGCTATGGAGGATGGTCAATGGGAAGATAGGAATCTCTGGAAAGCAGGAATCAAGGGCAAACTGCTGTAAAGTGGAAAGCCTGTATTAAGTATTACGTAAGTATATCCAGAGAAGAAAAAAAGAGAAGCAGATAATAAAAAAATCAATTTCTCAACAGACACAAAATGTTTGTGTAATATAATTATGTGATTCTTATTTAAAAACACTTATTATTTTTTTTTTGCAAATACCACAGGTTGTCTTTCGATATTCCTGGTGTTCTCTCCTGGCATGGCGTACTTGTAACCCACTTCTGAGGTTGGTGCGCCTGGAAGGCGGGGTTACGTTGCCCCGATTATATGATGGGTGATGATGATGATAGAGATGCGCCAGGAGAGTCCCTAATCCTAAGATGGATGTGAATGATGATGATAGCGACGGCCATATGATTTCGGGGACCGTTTGGGCCTTAAAGTTCTCCTGACATGTGTCTTACAGGTGAGGAAAAACCCCGATAAAAACCTCACCCAGAAAAACTGTCCCGACCGGGGATCGAACACGTGACAAGGTAGTACGCTACCTCGTGACCTTGCCGGTAACAATCGATTTCCCAAAAATTTTAATTTTGTTAGTTACCATGTTGTATCGAGTGCCTCAAATGTTTATTTTATCTATGGTCTATGTAATCGTCTTCTGTATTTATATATTACGATGCGAGGTTGGGAAGTGGTTTTTACAGAATCGAGGAATATGTTTAGAAATCTCACTATCGCTCGGTTTTTAATTTCCGAGATTCTGTAAAACACTTCACAAACGTGCGTTGTACATTACTTTTTGCGCGATGGAGTTTTCAAAATAATAAATAATAGTAAAATAATATGTTTTTTTTGGAAATATTTGTGTTAATTATAAAAAATTGACTAACGTTAACAGTGTGGGCAATGTTTATTACTTGAAATAACAGGAGGCGTGAGACCATTTAGTAATAAAATAACAGGAGGCCGTGAGACCAATTTGGATAAAATGGCGGCAAGTACGTATTTATTGTTTTATATTGTTTCAGATAAAGTTCAGTTCATTTAAAATGCAGTGATTTGTTTCATATATTAACACTAACTTTTGGATATTTTCTCTCTCTCTCTCTCTCTCTCTCTCTCTCTGTATATATATATATATATATATATATACATTGTATGTAGTATAAATATAGTATAGTATAGTAGTATACATATATATATATATATATATATATTGTATGGTCCACCGCTGTGGTCTCGAGGTAGCGTGCTGCCTTGTCACGCAGCGGGCCCGGGTTCGATCCCCGGTCGGGGCAGTTTTTCTGGGTGAGGTTTTTATCGGGGTTTTTCCTCACCTGTAAGACAAATGTCAGGAAAACTTTAAGGCCCAAACGGTCCCCGAAATCACATCATCCTTATCATTATCATCCTTACCATTATCATTATCATCATCATCCTTCACCGGTGTGGAAAGCAACGGGAAGCTACCACACCTACACAATTCCCTAGTAAAGCTGCAAGCATAGCATGGAAATGCTGTGATTGCAGTGAAGGACCTATGAAGAATTACTATGGATGGATATGGTGGACCGCTCGAATGGACCTAATTTCAATTGCTTGTTACTGGCAAACGGTTGAAGATAGAAACTTAAAACAACGTTCATAGTACAGAAAAACTCACCAAGTTTCGAATCCTGTCGGTAGATGGCACAAAGATACGTTTCTCGTTCTTAGATTTAATTGTTTGTGAAAATGGCGACTCCGCAGATGAAAGCGCAAGCTGTTTTGTGGTATGCGGAGTTTAAATCAATCATTAGAGTTCAAAGGGAGTTCCGGCGTGTGTTTAACCGTGATGCTCCAACTGCTAGAAGCATAAAGAAGTGGCGTGATACATTATTAGCTACAGGATCTGTGTTGAAGAAGCATGGTGGTGGTCGCAGAGCATCCGATGAAATGGTAGCAAATGTTCAAGCCGCATTTGAGCGAAGCCCCCGGAAGTCATTAAGAAGAGCTTCGCGGGAACTTCAAATACCAAAATCGACATTACAACGGATTGTCCACAAACGCCTCAAACTGCACGCATATAAAGTGCAGTTAGTGCAACGTCTGGAGCCGAATGACATGCCGAAACGAGTGGAATTCGCCAATACGATGCTGGACCGTCTCGGCGCTGATCCTGACTTCATGACCAAGATTTTCTTCTCGGACGAAGCCACTTTCCATTTGTCAGGCAAGGTAAACCGGCATAATGTGCGGATCTGGGGATCGGAGAATCCTCACGCTATTCAAGAGCATGTTCGTGATAGTCCGAAGATGAATGTTTGGTGCAGTTTGTCACATAATAAGGTCATTGGACCGTTTTTCTTCGCTCGTCGCCGAGAAAACTGTTCGTGGTACCACATATCTTGACATGCTGGAGCAGTTCTTCTTTCCACAAATTGAACAACTGCAGCCTAACATCGTTTTCCAGCAAGATGGTGCTCCTCCCCACTGGTCCAATGAAGTTCGTACGACTTTGGACAACATTTTCCCTGGCCGTTGGATTGGTAGGGGAGGACCAATCGCGTGGCCCCCGAGATCTCCCGATTTAACACCACTGGATTTCTTTCTCTGGGCTATGTCAAAGATAAAGTTTACACCACCCCAGTCAAAGACCTTCGTGATCTTCGTGAGCGCATCATAGAGGCTATTGAGAACATTCCAGAAGACATACTCCAACGTACTTGGCAAGAAATTGTTCATCGCTTTGATATCGTCACAGTGACTGCTGGGGCTCATATAGAGATGTGGTGATCTGGATATCAAAACTTGGTGAGTTTTTCTGTAATATGAACGTTGTTTTAAGTTTCTATCTTCAACCGTTTGCCAGTAACAAGCAATTGAAATTAGGTCCATTCGAGCGGTCCACCCTGTATTGTATGTAGTATACATATAGTATAGTAGTATACATATAGAGGGCAGTGGTTTTACTTCCCACACGCGTGTTTGTAATATGTAATATTACAGTATAGTTATTTTATTATAGTATTTTTTTAGGTTGGCAATCCCGAAATGTAGGATGTTGAACTTTCAATCATGGTCGCCAAGTACGACAAAACGCACTATCGCGCAAAAATAATATAATTCAATGGTTTAATGAAAGATGGGATTTGATGGTCGTAATTCTGGCAGTTTTAATAAATTATTATTAGTATTATTATTGTTATTATTATTATTATTATTATTATTAGGTATTGTACTGTCTTATGTTTCTAGTGGCAAGCAATTCAGTCAGTCTAGGTTCTTAGGAGCTGATATGTACGGATTTGTTATAATTATTGGAAAGATGAACATTTAATACCAGCGAACTCTTAATGTTTACTGCAGCAGAGAAATTGGCTGCAGTATATCAGGCACTAACTGGTTGAATGAAACAAACAATACGTGCAATAAGCATGCATGAAGAGCAACTATCAAACAATTCAGCAGTACTTTACATTTTCAAATAGAACGCAATAACTCAAATCGCGTGCGCCTCTATTTTTTTATTAAATTTACTGCATAGAAGGCTGTGAACGCAACTGATAACTTCTAGATAACAATTGGGGGGGAAAAAAAAAGAAATACTGTATGCTACATCAGTCAACATGGATTCTACAAATAGAAAAAAATACTAACTCTAGGCTTAGTATACTATTAGCTGTTACATATTGCATGATGTCATCCCAAAGTCTCTAAAATATTAAATCAAAATGTATAAAAACGGTGACTCTTCCAGTTATATAAATGCGAAGATACGTAAATTCGGGGATTCTATGCCCACCATAACTTCAAATAAAGAAAACGAAAAAACGCAACTTTATTATTGCTGTATATGAATAATTACTCTGGTCCCGAGGGTCGCGGGTTCAAACCCGGCCGGGGTCGATGGATTTTTTAGGACGGAAAAATACAAGGAGCAAGTCCTCCGGGAGGGACTTTAAGCCGTGGGTCCCGAGTCTGAAGATTTTCAGGCTCGTAAAAAATCCTTAAGCCTGAATGAAATGGCCTCTAAGCAAAATTTACCGAATTTTCCCGTCCTAGTACTACCTTGGTTTCCTAGATGTCAGTATGAGGCGGAACGCTGACCACGTATCACTCAAAATGGCATCTATACGAAAACAAGTGTAACTAAATTAGTATGGTTCAAATACTTCCCTGTAGGGGGAGAGCGCCTAAATCTCTGTAACGGGAAAACATGGGCTTACAAAAAAATATATATAGTAAAACTTGCCCAAAGCGGAATAGCATGGGACCAATTTTTCCGCATTAGACACAATTCCGCATTATAAAAATAAACTAAAACTTATTAATAATCTTGGATCATAGAATATCGTATATGGGTTTCTACGTACCTTGGAATAATTACAGTTCAGCTGTCGTTGAAAAGTGAAGTATAGTATGTACGAGCTACTTCGACGGTAACGCGCGAAAAAACATCCGTTTTGTCAACGTTAAAACTGTCTCTTAGGCGTATCCTGGAATTAAATTATGCAGTTTCGGTTTCCTCTCACTAACTACACTTTTGTCTACATCCTTTGATTCCCCGCGAATTTCATTTCACACTACATTGTGTCGTCTTTCAAAACTGTTCAGTCAACCTGAAGATGCCTTAAAACTGTAATTCCTAGGGATTTAGCAACAGCTAGGGCTTGACTTTGCAGCATCGGTCCGGAAATTTGGGGATTTTTGATCGTGCACTTGTAAAACACTCCTACATTATTTCGTCGTTGATTTCTTTATTTCCTCTCTTCTCTCTCTCTCTCTCTCTCTCTCTCTCTCTCTCTCTCTCTCTCTCTCTCTCTCTCTCTCTCTCTCTCTCTCTCTCTCTCTTCATTCGACCATTTCCTTGTATCCATTGATTCATTACTTTTTCTTTGTGTTTTAAAGTATCATAAACTTGAGTTTTTCCATATTTAAATTTAGTAATTATTTCGTGCTCTGAGAGTTTTTTCCTTTACTTTCACATTTTCGCTTAATGGCAACGATACATACGTTTTACTTACTTACTTACTTACTTACTCACTGGCACTATCGAACCCGTAGGTTCATGGCCGCACGGACATAAGCTCTCCATACATCCCTATCCTGAGCTAATGCTTTCCAATCATTCCCTGTATAATCTACTTCCCTCAAATCACAGTTAATGTTGTTCTCCCACCTCATTCTTGGTCTACCAACTGGGCGTTTTCCTTCTGGCTTTCCTACAAGAAGTTTCCATGCACGTCTTTCATTCCCCATACGCGCAACATGTCCTGCCCATCGCAGTCTACGGGACTTAACTGTTCTTATTATATCTGGCTTCCTATAAAGACCATGTAGTTCATTGTTATGTAGTCTTCTCCATTCACCTGTCTGTTCATCTCTCTTTGGTCCAAAAATTTTCCTAAGAACTTTATTCTCAAATACTCGTAATCTCCTTTCCTCCCTTAAAGTAAGAGGATACATACGTTTTAGCCATCTTTATTCCGTAAATTCATAACGCTGCCTGTGAAAGATAGGTCTCAGAACTTGAAATTAATTTAAGATTTTATAGTACAATGGTTATTTGTAAGACAGGTTCAATATCTGTATTTCGCATAATGGGTGTGCAGTGAGGCCGAAAGAAAATGTTAGGTAGGCCTACAAGTAGAATTCACCCGTCGGCAGAAATCATTCCTTATTGTTTTTTGGCCCAAAGGGAAGTCAATGAAATGGAAATTAATTTATTTCTCTCTCTGTCTTTCCGCTTTATACATTTTTTCATGAATTGTGTAGAAATATCCTTCCGCTGTCTTGCGGACGAAACGAGAATTATAGATTTGTATATGTGGAAAGAATTGTTAAGGTTATAAGGCTATAAGAGAGTTTTAATACTCAAGCCCTTCACCCATAAAAATCGCAATTTGTAGTGAAAATCGTGAAAAAAGTATTTTTTGTAGGCTTAAATGGCTTACGCTGTCTAAACCATAACAAATACACAAAATTAATGTACACAGAATTGAATATCTAAAAAAAAAAACTCTACAAAATAGTCCGCGACAGCATATGTTTGTCTTTTACGGATAAATCACAATAACCATTTTTGTCTCTGCCAAGAGGATCGGAATAAGTAGATTCTCGGGCAAGCATAGCAGCGCACGGCGGGTAATTCTTTTATGGAACGAATTTTGTCTTTCACCTCATTTATTCCAAGAAGATCGGGATAAGTAGATTACCGGGTAATCCACACGGGGTACGTAAAAATAATTACGATACAAAATTTCCAATCTACTTATTCAACTATACATAAAAACACATTAATTTTCGTCTTTTAGCTCATTTATGCCAAGAAGATCGGAATAAGTAGATTCCTCGGCAACGCCGGGTAATCAGCTCGGAGTATCTAAAAATAATTACGATATAAATGTTTCCTTTTACTTGTTTAACTAAACATAAAAACACATTAACTTTCGTCTTTCAGCTAGTTTATGGCAAGAAGTGCCGGATAAGTAGATTCCCGGACATTGCCGGTTAATCAGCACGGGCTATCTAAAAATAATTACGATATAAATTTATAATAATTTTTCCTTTCACTAATTCAATTAAACATAAGAACACATTAATTTTCACTTTTTCGGCGTAGCAGCACACACCAGGAGTTAGCTAGGGTTTTATACAATCTGGTTTTTGTTTCACGTGTCGGATATTTTGAATTCTATGAAGAATTAGAATGCTTATTTGATAGCCTTTCACGATATCATATGAAAATTGTCTTAGGAGATTTTAATGCAAAAGTGTGGCGGGAAGATATATTTAAACCAACAATAGGCAAATTCAGTATTCATGAAGATAGTAACGACAATGGGGTTATATTAGTCACATTTTCCACATCGAAGAATCTCATTGTTAAGAGCACAACATTTCAGCATAAGGATATTCATAAATACACCTGGACGTCCCCAGATGGACAAACTCGGAACCAGATAGATCATGTATTAGTGGATAAACGCTGGCACAGTAGCATCATTGATGTTAGATCAGTTAGAGGGACAGACTGCAATTCGGATCATCATCTGGTCAGAGTGAAAATCAGACAACGGCTATCGCTTATGAGAGGAACGAACGCTAAAGATGATTCTGTAAAATATGAATTAAAAAACTTGAAAAATGATGAAATGCGGCAAGAATACCAAATCAAAATTGCTAATAGATTTGAAGTACTGGAATCTTCAGATGGCAATGTGGCAAACGAAGAAGAAACTGATATAAATAAAGAATGGGAGGCTATAAGAGATACTATTAAATTGTCAGCATCAGAAAGCATTGGTTGTTTAAAAAAGAGGCAAAACAAGAAATGGTTTGATGAGGAATGTGCCGACATTGTAAAGAAAAGAAAGCTAGCAAAAATGAAATGGTTACACGAGCCAAATGAGGTAAATTTAGAGCAATTGGGTAGTGTTAGACGGGAAACCACCAAGTTACTAAAGAGTAAAAAGAGGGAATATTTGAGAGAGAAGATTAATGATCTTGAAATGAATGCAAAAAATAGGAACATTAGAGAATTATATCAGGGAATTAGTATAGAGAAGAAGGGGTTTCAGGCTAGAACAAACATAATTCGGAATGAAAATGGGGATATGATTGCAGATTCTAGGAGCATATTAAATAGATGGAAAGGTTACTTTAATCAGCTATTAAATGTACATACAGAACAGGATATTGAGGAGGATAAGTTACAGACAGCAGAAATGCTAGTCGCAGAGCCAAGTGCAATAGAGGTTGAAATGGCGATTGAAAAATTGAAGATGTATAAAGCATCAGGTTCAGATGAGATCCCAGCAGAACTGATAAAATCAGGGGGAGAAAAATTGATGGACAAGATACGCTGGTTGCTTAGTATGATTTGGGAAAAAGAAGCTCTTCCAGATGAATGGAAGGAATCAATTATCGTACCAATTTATAAGAAAGGAGATAAAACTGATTGCAACAACTACAGGGGCATCTCATTACTTTCAACTTCGTACAAAATTCTAACAAATATATTAGTAAGCAGACTTACTCCCTATATTGATGACATTCTAGGAGATCATCAATGTGCATTTAGAAGAAACAGGTCTACAACAGATCAGATTTTCAGTATAAGACAGATTTTAGAGAAGAAATGGGAATATAATGGTACTGTACATCAACTATATGTAGACTTCAAAAAAGCATATGATTCAATTAAGAGGGAGAAGTTATATAGTATCCTGCTGGAGTTCGGAATTCCTAAAAAGTTAGTTAGACTTATACGAATGTGTCTAAATGGCTCAAAGAGTAGGGTGCGTGTGGGCAAACAGTTTTCGGACACTTTTGAAATCCAGAATGGGTTGAAGCAAGGAGATGTACTATCTCCTCTACTATTTAATTTTGTACTAGAGCATGCCATTAAATCTTTAGAGAATGAGGAAGGCTTACAACTCAATGGTATTAATAAGCTGTTAGTTTATGCTGATGATGTAGTACTACTGGCCGATAGCGAGGAGATACTAAAGGCCAACACGCACACACTATTGAGTAACACTAAGAAATTAGGACTGGAAGTAAATATCAGTAAAACTAAATATATGGTCACACGTAGAAATTCTGTATACAATGGAAATGGACAGCTAATGACAAATGAGGGAAATTTTGAGGAAGTGGCTGAATTCAAATACCTAGGAACAATAATCACAAATAGGAATGAGATGCACAAAGAAATTAAACATAGACTCAATTCTGGAAATGCATGCTATTATGCATTGCAGAGACTTTTGATGTCCCAACTCCTTTCAAAAAACGTTAAGCTGAAAATATATAAAACTATTATTCTACCAGTTATATTATATGGGTGCGAAGCATGGACTCTTACTTTAAAGGAGGAAAGGAGATTACAAGTATTGGAGAATAAAGTTCTTAGGAAAATTTTTGGACCAAAGAGAGATGAACAGACAGGTGAATGGAGAAGACTACTTAACAATGAACTACATGGTCTCTATAGGAAGCCAGATATAATAAGAACAACAGTTAAGTCTCGTAGACTGCGATGGGCAGGACATGTTGCGCGTATGGGGAATGAAAGACGTGCATGGAAGCTTCTTGTAGGAAAGCCAGAGGGAAAACGCCCAGTTGGTAGGCCAAGAATGAGGTGGGAGAACAATATTAACTATGATTTGAGGGAAGTAGATTATACAGGGAATAATTGGAAAGCATTAGCTCAGGATAGGGATGTATGGAGAGCTTATGTCCGCGCGGCCATGAACCTTCGGGTTCGATAGTGCCAGTGAGTAAGTAAGTAAGTATTTATTGAAAAATAATATTTTTTGCGCGATAGTGCGTTTTGTGGTATTTGCAGCAATGGCGACTGTGATTCAAATTGAAAGTTTAACTTCCTACATTTCGGGATTGCCAACCTAAATAACTATGCTGTAATATTACATTTACATCCACGTGCGGGAAGTAAACCACTGCCCTCTATGAATACTACGTACAATGTATATACAAAATATATCCAAAAGGTAGTGTTAATATACATTATACGAAACAAATCACTGCATTTTAAATGAACTGAACTTCATTTGAAACAATATAAAACATTAAATACGTACTTGCGGTCATTTTATCAATAATAATGGTCTCACGGCCTCCTGTACTTTCAACTAATTAACATTGCCCCCTCTGTTAACGTTACTCAATTGTGTATAATGAACGCACATATTTCCAACAAAGATATTATTTTACTACTATTTATTATTTTGAAAACACCATCGCGCAAAAAATAATGTTCAACGCACGTTTGTGAAGTGTTTTACAGAATATCGGAAATTAAAAACCTCGCTATCGCTCGGTTTTTAAACATTTAGGCCTACCTCGATTCTGTAAAACCACTTCCCAATCTTGCATGGTAATATACCCTTTAACATTTTGTATTGTTATTTATGTCATCCTGGAGTCCCTTTAAACAGGAGTCCATACATTTATCAGTTATTCAAGTAATGTCAATTTTACTGTTTGGAACTTCCTGATAGTAAGTGTCAATTCTAACAAAACAATCATAATGTCATTCAATTAAGGTGAGGTCGTCAGAAGTAACTAACCGAACCCTAAATTGGCGAAAGAATAATTTATCTTGCCAGTTATTGCAATGTTCCAGACCGCAAAGAAAACAATATCGAATAAAACTAAGAACTATATATGTCCTTTATAGACTTCTTAATCGTTCAACCGTTCTTCGTGAAAATCTGTACATACAGGATTTCAGATGCGGCGAGTGTTTAGCCGTTATACATATATTATGTTCTAAGATCAATAGGTGTAGGAGTTCACCTGAAACGAAAATTTAAAAATCGCTCTAGCAAACGCAATTTTCGATGTTTCACAACAAAACTCGGAATAACGTATTAAAGTAAACCGAGGTATGTATTATCCAAAAAAAATCGGCGAAATCCGACCGTTAGAAGTAGGGGTTTACATGAAATTTGAAATTAAAAAATTACTCTAGCAACCGCCATGTTAAGTTTGTCGCAGTACAGAGACGATACCATATAATTAATGAACTCTCAATATTTAATTTATTTTGACGTAGCAGCGCACGCCGGGTATTATCTAGTCACTAATAATAAACCATTATTAATAAATACGCGAGAGTAAGTCAATTCATATTGCTGCTGCACAATTTTCTTTTTACAACAATGCACTTTCACAATCAGTATGAACGTAAACAAATGAATGAGTACACAAAATAATGAGTAATACAAATTCCTTATACTTACTTACTCACTGGTACTATCGAACCCATAGGTTCATGGCCGCGCGGACATAAGCTCTCCATACATCCCTATCCTGATCTAATGCTTTCCAATCATTCCCTGTATAATCTACTTCCCTCAAATCATAGTTAATGTTATTCTCCCACCTCATTATTGGTCTACCAACTGGACGTTTTCCCTCTGGCTTTCCTACAAAAAGCTTTCATGCACGTCTTTCATTCCCCATACGTGCAACATGTCCTGCCCATTGCAGTCTCCTAGACTTAACTGTTCTTATTATATCTGGCTTCCTATAAAGACCATGTAGTTCATTGTTATGTAGTCTTCTCCATCCACATGTCTGTTCATCTCTATACAAATTCCTTATAGATAAATTATTTTATTTTCTTTAATTTAATTTAATTGTAACATATATTATACATAAATTATATTTTTCTGCACTCATTCTCTGTATGAAGTTTATCATCATCATCCGGAATCATGGCAGCTGCCGCCATCTTCCGGAAACCAAACGCCATTCCTCTCTGTCCATCCATTGATCTTCCTCCATTCCTCTGATATTCATAGCTGCTTGTACCCCTTCTATCCAAGTATGAACTTAAATTATGCCAAATATCACAGTCCTTCGTGCGCTTAATATTCTTAAAAGGGGTAAAACGTTTTTTCTTCGCGTATTAGTATATAGATATTTCACTTTATGACTATTTATCGCAAAGGAATTTTAACATGAGTATTATCAGTATGGATGTATTTGATAATTAAAATTATATTTATGGATTCGTCTTATTAAGTATATAAACAATTGGCTTGGAGGCTACTACCATATCATCTTTCTGTTAAGGAGTAAATGATGCAATTTAAGGAGTTTTTTTATGATGGTGGTTAAGGATGATGGGTTTGTGATTGACAGGCGAGTAACGAAGCTCTTTTTTTCTGATCCTGACGACATCTTTGTGTTGAATGTAAATACAGTAGGGATTTATTTAAGGACGATCATTAACAGATCAAGGCCAGAAAATACTCAAAGACCTATTATTTTTATTTCACTCTTGCGTTTGTTCTACGTAAATTAACGATATTGGATACAAAACACTAATTTCCGAAAGAAACATTTCTTAGTGTTACTCGATAGAGTGATATGTGTTGGTCCCATTTATTTTCTATAAGTAATATAATACAATAATTGTATCATGCAATGCTATGTAGTCAAGTATCAAGTACCAACATAGAATATTTCAAGCTAATATATGACATTTAGCGTTTTATCATATATAAAAGTTTAAGTCTAGAATGTTTTATTCAATTGAACGTTTAAGCTGCCGTGTAGTTGAACTTTATTCAGTATGAATTTTCACGCACGATGTACTTACTATTGTTAGTTAAGCTGTGTAACTGATTTCTAGGAAACTGCGACAATTGTTCAAATAAAAAAAATTGCAATTCACGACCCAAGCCAGAGAAATCGTGTTCTTTCAACTTGTTTCCATGTAAGCAGCCATAAACACACATCAAAGACAATATTCACTTTTTTACTCAGCAAATTGCCTCAGACGGCAGCTTTTGAGAATCCTACTCGAGAGGACCCTAATTCGAATCCCAATGCCTACTAACCTGAGTAATTTTGTGATGTATTCATTCATAAATCTAAATACTCTATTGGAATGTCATGGCCATAATCCATTTTACAATTACCTAATTAAAAATAGCATTTAGATTGGATTAGATTAGATTTATTTAGCCTGGTGGAGTTAAGGCCATGTGGCCTTCTCTTCCACTCACCAGGACAAACATATATTATATCAGAATATATAAATCTCAATTCAATTAACTCTAATATTAAATACTAAGTAAAAATGTTATCAAAAAGATAATATCTAATATATTACGATATATAATGCAACCAGTTAATGTTAGTTAAAATTAAGACTAAAACTAATAATAAAATGTATACAAGCAAGACATATTAAATTGTCCCTGTCTAATGTATATAAAAAACAAAGGAATGAGATATAGAAAACTAATTTTACGATTATACAATATTTAAAACAAAACAAATGAAAATATTTGTTATTCTTAATATTATTTCCATAATTAATTAAATTTATTAATTGTTAAAAGAATACTATCAGTGAGGTGTATAAGTTAGTTTGTTATTAAATAATTCTTTAGTTTGTTTTTGAAGGATGTCATAGTTTGATTTATTGCTCTTACAGCTCATAAAAGTAAATAAATTCCAATTTATCTGGACCAATCACTCACTCACTCACTACTGGCACTATCTAGATTCATGGCCGCGCGGACATAACCTCTCCATACAGTCCTTTACTGAGTTAACGTTTAAAAAAATCCCTTTATAATCTTCTTCCCTCATATAATTTTTAATGTAACTCTCCCACCTCATTCTTGGTCTACCGACTGTGTGTTTTCCCATCTTTTTCCTACAAGAAGTTACCATGTCCCTCTTTCATTCATTATTCGTATCACATGTTCTGCTCATCGCAATCTATGAGACTTAACTGTTAATATAAGATAAAAACTTAAAATATGTACCTTTTGGCAGGTGCAGCATCCTCAACTGTGTTGAAATATATTTTAACACTGTTGAGGATGTCGTCACCTGCAAAAAGGTACATATTTTAAGTTTTTATCTTATGACTATTCACCTCAACGGAATTTGATATGAATTCTATTAGTATTACTGTTGTTATTATTATATCTATAAGTTTTTGAAATTTGACCAATTTTATGTCTATGTCTTTACATGTGTCGTACGAAAGATTGCAGCCAAGATAAGTATAACTTACAGGAACAATAAAAAGCATTCTTTTCCGAAAAGTACGTCCAGATACAATTCTAAAATTTTATAAAACAATGGCTCTTCCAACTCTACTTTATGGTTCTGAAACTTGGACTCTTACTACAGGTAAATTAAATAGGATAGTAGCTGCAGAAATGAAGTTATTAAGATCTTTAGCGGGTTATACGCTTTATGATCACATGCGTAATGAAGATATCCGCAAAGCTCTCAACACACCAGCAATAACTGAAATCATTAAAAAAATATCAAAATAATTGGCATGAACACCTTCTGAGGATGCCAAACAATAGACTACCTCTGCAGCTATTGAACTACAGACCCACAGGGCGAAGAGACCCAGGAAGACCTAAGAAGAGATGGAGGGATCAATTTCTTTTCTGAAGCGGAACAGGCCAATTGGCTTAATCCATGCCTGCCATTGATGATGATGATGATTATTATATCTGGTTTCCATGAAGATTATGTAGCTTACTGCTATGTGGTCTTATCCATTCATCTATCTGTTCATCTCTCTTTTGTCCAAGATTTTTCCTAAAAACTTTATTCTCAAAGCTCGTATATTTTCTTTTCCTTAAAGTAAGAGTTTATGTTTCGCATCCATATAATATAACCGGAGAATAACCATTATATATATATATATATATATATATATATATATATATTATATATATCCACCGCTGTTGTCTCTGACAACACGCAGCAGGCCCGGGTTCGATTCCCGGTCGGGACAGGCTCCTGGGTGAGGTTCTTTTTCGCGGTTTCTTCACCTGTAAGACAAATATCAGGAAGCTTAGGGCCCAACGGTCCCCGAAAATCATCCGGCCATCATCATCATCCTTCACCGGTGTGGTAAGCAACGGGAAGCTATCACACCTATAATTCCCTAGTAAAGCTGTAAAGCATAGCATGCCCTCGGGCAGAATTACTATGCGTGGATATATCTATATATTTTTTTTTTTTCAATTTGACGATTTTTGAGAGAAGTTGGGACGATAAGAGGTCCCTATAATGCTTAATAGCATGCATTTCCAGAATTGATCTTATGTGTGTATCTGATTCCTATTTGTAATTATTGTTAACGGCCTACGTCTACAAAATATATGGTAACATTCACCCAGGAATTAAAACGTAGCTTTAGCGTACAAATTTACGTTAGTTATGGTTTCCTTGGAGATTATCACTTGAAGGTAGACTAACACACGCAAACAAAACGTAAGAATGAGGAAGTTAGCTGTAATTATACGATATGGAAGTAGAAATACTTGTAGTCAGCTATATTTTAGCACTTCAGGAAAAATACATAAAATTGTATTGTGATAGCTTTGCTGTGAAGGTTTGTGATAATTGAGGAACTATCAGTACATTGCGGTCGTGTTTGTTGATAATAACGTAATGCAATGTGCGACCCAAATTATAGCAAAACTCATAGGGCTTGATAAGCGGCACCACACTTTTATGCATGCACTTCACATTGTTTTTCTATAAAAACTCCTGGCGCGACAGGCCTAGAAGGCCCTTAGCCTACCAGCCGGCTACTGATCTCACATCCATATGTGTTAATCACAGAGGTAGATGATCATTCAGCCAGTGTAGGGGTGACATGTGGTCAGCATGTCGAGTCCCCCAGCCGTTATAGCTGGTTTTCTCAACCTGGAGTCGCTACTTATTGTAGCTACTCAAATGCCTCACGATGCTGATTGGGCACCGGTCCCATACTGGCCGAAATATCATGAGAACATTTCTTCCCCCATGGAGACTCAAACCAGCGCAAGTCCCGTAGCTCAGCGCCACCCAGGCTTCCTGCCTTAACGACTTAGGCTAAGGCGCGGGACTGTTTTTCTATTACTATTATCAAATCGTAATGCGCATGACCATCCATGGGAGGTTAATCAATCTGAATAGCAGATTCAATCAATTAATCAATCAATCAATCAATCTCCTGTATCTCCTCATGAGGAGAATAGGGAATTCACAAAGTATTTCGACTCTTATGAAGATATTGAAGAATATTTCCGGGCTGTTGGCCCTGGTCTACTCCGTAGAGGCTTGAAG
This sequence comes from Diploptera punctata, assembly GCA_030220185.1. Classification (NCBI taxonomy): domain Eukaryota; kingdom Metazoa; phylum Arthropoda; class Insecta; order Blattodea; family Blaberidae; genus Diploptera; species Diploptera punctata. The sequence continues at coordinate 4,695,030 of JASPKZ010003868.1, read as the reverse complement.
TTCCCCGACGTTTCGCCAGAGACTGCGTCCGGCATCCTCAAGGGTTGTCTTGAGACTGGCAGTTTTATCGACTGCCTGCCCAAACTTGCCAGTCTCAAGACAACCCTTGAGGATGCCGGACGCAGTCTCTGGCGAAACGTCGGGGAACTTCAAGCCTCTACGGAGTAGACCAGGGCCAACAGCCCGGAAATATTCTTCAAGATCTTCATATTAACTCCGGCCGTGAAAGCCTAAGTCATTATATTATTTCGACTCTATTTCTCTCCAACTTCCTTACTTCTTACATCACTCCATGTTTTCCTTTTCTTAGCAATTTTTTCAAGAACCGTTCTCAGTTATGTGTTTCTTGGTCTCCCTCTTCCTATTTTACTCAGGGATTCAAATCCAAAGCCGGTGGAACCTTAGTTAGCTTAATTTGTATATGCCAGACTGACTTAAAAATTTGAATTGCCTATTTTTTGTGCATCCTTCCCACTGTCTTACATTTTTTTCCCTCCATTAAAGTAAGAGTCCATGTTTCGCATCCATATAACAGGGATAAAAACAGCTTTTACATATTTCCAGTTTAATTTGTTTTGAGAGAAGTTGGTACAAGAGTCCCTGTAATGTATAATAGCATGCATTTCAAGAATTGAGCCTAAGTTTAATTTCTATGTGCATCTCATTTCTGTTTATAATTATTGTTCCTAGGTAGGCCTATGAATTCAGCCACTTTTTCGAATTTCCCTCATTTACCACTGTACATTTCCATTATTTAATGTAGTTCTATGTGTGACTACACATTTAGTTTTATTGATGTTTACTTCCACGCTAATTTTCTTAGTGTTAGTCGATAGATTGTGTGTGTTGGTAATTTGTTTGGAATGATTATGTATAAATAACTTATCTTATTGAACCAGTAGTGTTTTTATTTGCTCATATTCATGTACTAGCTAATACCCGGCGTGCGCTGCTACACCTAAATAAATGATAATGTGTTTTTGCATTTAGTTGAAAAAGTAAAAGGCGAAATCAAAGGGAGTTCGGTTGGTTTCAGCTAAACAAGAAGTAAATCAAACTAAAGATAGTGGCAAAGTTAATAAAATAAATCATAAATAATCCTGAAATACATTAAAAAATAGTTGAAGACCGAGAAAAATCCTCCCCATTTGAATGTGGATTTGATCCTAAAAATTCTGCTCGATTACCATTTTCCCTACGATTTTTTTAAATGTCATCTTTTTAATTTTTTATATATTTATTATTTTTAGATACCCCGTCTGATTACCCGACGTTGCCCGGGAATCTACGCATCCCGATGTACTTGGCGTAACTGAGCTGAAAGACAAAATTCGTTATTTTGAGTTATCCAAAATGAATGCCCGCCGTGCGTTGCTATGCTTGCCCGGGAATCTACTTATCCCGGTCTTCTTGGCATCAATGAAAGACAAAAATGATTATTTTGAGTTATCCGTAAGAGATAAACATATGCTGTCGCGGACTATTTTGTAGAGTTTTTTTTTTGGGGGGGGATATTCAATTCTGTGTACAATAATTGTGTGTATTTGTTATGGTTTAGGCAGCGTAAGCCATTTAAGCTTACAAAAAGCGACTTTTTTCACATTTTTTCGCTACAGAAGGTGATTTTTGAGGGTGAAGGACTTGAGCATTAAAATTCTTATAACCTTCCCGGGAAAATCCTGAACATTTTGCAAGCCCCGTGACAATCGGATGAATGGTATGGCAGCACATGCTTAGCCCGGTAATCTACTTATTCCGATCTCCTTGGCATCAATGAAAGAAAAAAATGGCTATTGTGTGTTATCTGTAAAAGATAAACATATGCTGTCGCGGACTTTTTTGTAGAATTTTTTAAGATATTCAATTCTGTGTACATTAATTTTGTGTATATGTTATGGTTTAGGCAGCGTAAGCCATTTAAGGGTAAAAAAGGGACTTTTTCACGTTTTTCTCTCAAAAGGGTGATTTTTATGGGTGTAGGAGTTGAGTATCTTAACTCTCTTATAGCCTATGCTCATCCTAGGAATCTCCTGACATTTTGCAAAAGAACCCCATCACAATCGGATCAACGGTATGGCCGCGCATAAAGTACGAACAAACAAACAATCAAACATTCATTTTTTTATATTAGATTCTGGTTGTCATCGTCATTGCCTCGGTTACGGCGGTTCTGTATTGTATCACATTCGGAAATTTTTTTTCTGGATAAGAACTTTTACGGATTTTCCTCACCTTAGTAAGGTCAAGAATAACTTTAAGATGCAATAAGTACCAGAACACCATTTGGCCATAGTAATCACTAATAATTCATTTAATTTCATCTTATTTAGTACGAAAGTGCGTATGGAGTGAAAGTTATGTCTTATCTTGAATGTTTGTGTTTTCACGGCGGTGGCACTGAGCAGATCATTCACGGGAAGCCTATCGATGTCATTGTGTGATCAAAAATATACAATATATAAGATAGTTAATAATCTTCTCAGAACAAATGTTATCTTTTTAAGGCTGGGAAACCTTGGAGTATGTAAAAGTAGAGTATGCCTACATACAACTCAGAGCTGACGAGATGGCGAGTGTAACGTAATACTAGAGTTATAAGTGATAATAACTTATTTATATCGCATGAATCTTAGTACCATGTGTCCTGAAAATATTAGTCACGTTTGTAAAACGAATGAAACTCAATCTTCATAAACACTGAAATTAAATTTAAATATATTTGAAGAGAAAAATTACACGCTCAGACCGGGACTTGAACCCGGGACCCTTGGTTCTCTAGACCAAGTGCTCTACCAACTGAGCTACCTGAGCAAGTACCGATCTAAACGCAAATCTTTCTCTATATACATTGTAATTTTTCTCTTCAAATATGATTTATCCATCATTGAGATGTACGAAATCAATTATAAATTGAAATAGTTATAGTAACCGCAATACATGGACGAACAAAATATAATCTTTATATACACTGTAATGAAAATGAAAAATGAATTAAATAAAAATAAACTTAAAGTTTTATATGATTTTCATATTTAATAAAAAAAACACAGTCCTTATAGACACTGAAGAAACTGAAACAATATTATTAATCACAACACATGGATTCATAACCCGACTGTGCAAGAAAATAGCAGGTTTGTGAATGATTAATACAGTTCAATACGTATAACCGCGTGTACCGGGGATTCACAGCGATAACAGCTTCCCTCTCTTCATGCCCCGCTCACCTTCTTGTGAACTGCTAGCTGTGCATTTGTTAGAGGTTAAAGTAGGGGAAAGAAAAAAATATATTTATCATTAGCCTAAGTGAAATAATGGTGTATTGTTAAGTCCCGCGCCCTATCCGAGTGGTTTAAGGCAAGGTGCCTTGGCGCAGAGCTATGGGACTTGCGCTGGTTCTAGTCTCCATGAGGGAAGACATTTTCTCATGGAGTTTCGGCCTGTGTAAGACCAGTGTCCACACAGCATCGTGAGTCATTCGATAAGTAGTAACTCCATGTTAAGAAAACCAGTTACAATGGCTGGAGGACCCGACATGTTCACCACATGCCACCTCTAAATTGGCTGGATGATCGTCTACCTCTGTGATTGACAAAAGTGGATGTGAGGCTAGCAGCCGGATGGTAGGTCGTGGTACTTCTAGGTCTGTCGCGCCATGGAGTTAGAGTTAATTTTAAAGTTGTGTAGTTGATAGGTTAAATATGTCATTTTAAAATAAATAATAGTTTTAAAAAAAACTAAAACAACAATACGCTTACTGTTAGAAAATGAACCGGACCGAACAAAAAATGAAAAATAATTTTACTTTCCAACACGCTTGGGATAAAAGTAAAGTGGTGTCAACAAAAAAAAATCATCTCCCAACACATATAGAATAAAACTAGAGGTTATCAACAGAAAATAAATAATTTATTAATACCATCAACAAGCTGTGAGATTGCTTTTTATGATTTTTACATTTTCTTCTTAGAGACTTTACGTTACCAATATCTGTTTATTATCAATTCAAATATATTATTTGATATAGAGCACCCCACGCTTTTTTGATTGTAAAATTATTTTCTTTTTGTTGATAATTCTAGTTTTATTCTATATGTGAGGGATGATGATTTTTTTGTTGGCCACTTTATTGTTTAATCCCACGTGTTTTGGAAATTAACCTTCTTTTTCATTTTTTTTTTTTTGTTTCCTTTTTCTAATAAAGCGTGGTGTTTTAGTTTTGTAAAACTATTATTTATTGATTTTCTTCTGACTATTCCTGGCCAAGATTTTAGAAATAAATATTAAAATATTGTATTGTTACGGATCCTTTACAAGTAAACACATTTCACAAGTCGATCCAATATTTTTTAAGTGGGTGAAAATCGTGTTCAAAGATTCCGTTAGCAACATAGAGACAAATACACTATTTATTTTCTTTCTGATGATTCTGACGCAAGGTTTTGATAAAATAACTATGAAATTAAATTGTATTGTCACGGGTCTGTAACCAATTAATAACAAAGTTTTCAAAGTCTATCCAATGTTTCTAAGTGGGTGAAAATCGTGTTCAAAAGATTCCCGTTACTTAGAGTACAAAGACACACTTTTTTTATTTTCTGATGATTCTGGGCCAGGATTTTTAGAAAAAAAAATGAAATTAGTGTATTGTCACGGGTCTTTTTACAAGTTTACGAAGTTTCACAAGTCTATCCAATGATTTTTTAAAGTGTGTGAAAATCGCGTTGAAATATTCCGTTACATAGATAGATAGATACAGGTCTAAGCTAGATATAAAGCGTGTAAATATACGACCAATCAATAACCAGACATTATCAGAATTTTCTGTTAGCACATCTGTTACACAAAGTGACATAAAAATTAATGTATAGTTTGAATACAGTAAAATTTCATACATGATTGGACAAGATGGAGGACATAAGAGTTTGCCTTAAGTAATGCTTAGAGACGATACGCATTCTGAGCCCAATTTCCATGTTGTTGTGAAGATTAATCACAAAGATAGAGTTGCAATTTATTTCAATGTTCCAATCTGATGTGGAGTATGAACAGCGCACGACTGGGGAGGAATGTCTGATCCGAAGCGTTGATACAGAATTCAGTTGTTCCGAGGAACTGACTATCCTGGAATACTTGTCCACGCTCGGCTGAACTCCATGTCTACATACACATATAGATAGCTAGAGGAATTTTTTGAATTGCATTTTTCGTGCACGAATCATCAACTGCACGACTTGGACTGCGTGCCTTCTCCTTTCTTCCCTCCCTCCCATCTGCAACCCCATCCCCTTCATCATTTCTCTTTACAGATAATGGAGATTATCTACAATCTGCACAGGGGTGTCAAATTATCAAGTTTATGTAATTATTTAGATTGCTGTCACCTTTCGGAGATACAAAATTTAATTATATCAGAGGTGGACTAGTGGGTATGTTTCTTGCCTCTGTTACCGAGGGTCACGGGTTCAAACTCGGCCGGAATTTATTGATTTTTTAGGATGGAAAAATCCAAAGAGTAAGTCCTCCGGGATGGGCAGCACATGTGGCACGAATGGTGGATGAAAGAGGTACATGGAAGCTTCTGGTAGGAAAACCAGAGTGAAAACGCCCAGTTGGTAGACCAAGAATGAGGTGGGAGAATAACATTATCCATAATTTGAGGAGAATAGATTATACAGGCGATGATTGAAAAACATTAGCTCAGGATAGAAGTATATAGAGAACTTATGTCCGCGCGGCCATGGACCTACGGGTTCGATAGAGCCAGTAAATTAGTTAGTTAAGTCCTCCAGGAGGGAATTTAAGCCATGGGTCGTAAAATATCCTTAAGCCAGAATAAAAAGGTCTCTAAGCAAAATCTACTAACGTCGACATCCTAGAAGTAGCCTTCTTTAGTTGCCAGCTTGATGTCTCATTTGATCGGGTATGTTGACCGCATAACATTCATGATATGCAGGGTGTTCCATTCAAACCTCCCACATTTTAATTAATTATAAAACAAAGTATGCATAATTATGAAACGAGGCCGGTATTAAACGAAACATAAACTCATAGAATTTTCATTGCCATACATTAAAACACCTCTATGTGTGCACCATTTCATCAATCTTTTCTTCTGAAACATGTGTACTAGCACCTCCTGATTCTTTTTTAACGCTTCCAGTCGCCAGAAACTTCTCAAACCATGCCTTAATGGTCTTCCCACAAGGTACATTTTCTCCATATTCTCTCCGGTAATTTCATTGCACTGTATATTATTGACTTCGTTTCTGCATACCAGAAAACAGTTTGTACTCGCCATTTTGTTTTATGTCATTATTGTCCAACATACGACAAATGAATTAACTGCAACAATGCAAACAAAAATTCTTTGAGATTCTCTTTCTTTTAATACCAACCTCATTTCATAATTCCGCATACTTTGAGAGTTATGTTTCATTAAAATGTGGGAGGTTTGAATGGGACACGCTGTATCACGGCGCAAATAAGAATAACTGAATTAACTTGGCCTAGTAACTCCTAACATAGGAGAGGCTGTTGCTCAACATTGGTCTACGCCATTAGAGATAGATTACTCTTATAATTGTGGAATTTAATTAATTGGGCGAACTTGCAATTTCACTTGTGTAATCCTTAAAGTTCAAATATATCGTACATGTCCGAATGTAAAGCACACGCGAATATAAGGTGCAATTCAAATCTAAGATGTAAGAAAAAAAATAGAATATAAGGTTAATCTCAAAATCAGAGATGTACGGCAGAAAAGCAAAGAATTAAGATCAATTGCGAAAATATGTACCGTTATCATAACAGGTATAATGTTTTGGCTTCGGTTGGCTATACTGTTTTTCTAGAGTCTCTATCAAGTGTGTTTAGCTGGAGGAACATTCTGAGAACAACAAGAAGAATATTTCTAAATTATATGTCTTATGTCCACCGCTGTGATCTCGAGGTAGCGTGCTGCCTTGTCACGCAGCGGGCCCGGGTTCGATCCCCGGTCGGGGCAGTTTTTCTGGGTGAGGTTTTTATCGGGGTTTTTCCTCACCCGTAAGACAAATGTCAGAAAAACTTTAAGGCCCTAACGACCCCCGAAATCATGTGGCCATCATCATTATCATTATCATCCTTACCATTATCATTATCATCATCATCATCCTTCACCGGTGTGGAAAGCAACGGGAAGCTACCAGACCTACACAATTCCCTAGTAAAGCTGCAAGCATAGCATGAAAATGCTATGATTGCAGTGAAGGACCTGCCTTCGGGCAGAATTACTATGGATGGATATGTTTTATTATGTAGGAATGAGATTCACATAGAAATTAAACATAGGTTCAATTCTGGAAATGCGTGTTATTATGGATTACAGAGACTCTTGACGTCCCAACTCCTTTAAAAAAACACGTTAAGCTGAAAATATATAAAACTATTATTCTACCAGTTATATTATATGGATGCTAAACATGGACTCTTACTTTAAAGGAAAAAAGCAGATTACGAGATTTGAGAATAAAGTTCTTAGAAAACATTTTTGGACCAAAGAGAGATGAACAGACAGGTGAATGAAGAAGACTTACATAACAGTGGACTGCATCGTCTTTATAGCAATTCAGATGTAATAAGAACAGTTATGTCTCGTAGACTGCGATGGACAGGACATGTAGCACAAATGGGGAACGAAAGAAGTGCATGGAAACTTCTTGTAGGAAAACCTGAGGGAAAACGCTCAGTTGATAGACCAAGAATGAGGTGGGAGAATAACATTAACTATGATTTGCGGGATGTAGATTATACAGGGAATGATTGGAAAACATTACCTCAGTAAAGTGATGTATGTAGAGCTTATGTCCACGCGGCCATGAACCTACGGGTTCGAGAGTGTCAGCTAGTTAGTTAAATATGCCATATTATGACCATTATAAATCAGGAAGAAAGAGTAAATTGAAGAAACTACTGAATTTGAAGGGGGAAAAAAATTAATTGTACACTCTGTTTTCATTAAGCCACCAAGTTTTTCCATAGAATTATACTTAATTTCAATCACATCATGTTCAGTAATAGGAATATTATTAGTTTTGTCTATATGAGCCCATCACTCTCGTTAGAAGCCATGTATAAAACTCATGGTTAATAGGTAGTGATAAAACGAAGCATTTGAAAACAGTTTCACATTTTAAAATGAAACAACATTTTTCCCGACTGTGTGTTTGAATGCCACTAAAATAAGTGGCATTATTTCTAGTTTTTATAATCTGGAAATCTCCACCGCTTTTAGTCTAATCTAATCAGCTATTTGAATCTAGGTTCCCGCTCTATGCCTGTGCAGTGAAGGTTTTTGCACAATATTTGTACGGAAAGTTCTAGCCGCGAATTTACGTTAGGACATTTGCGTTTAAAAACTGGGATTTTAATGGGAACGATGTTATAGTCATGGAAATAATATTGCGTTATTTGGAAGTAATTTAAAGTCCAATCTTGAACATATCGTGAAGCAATATAGATCGTGTCAAACTTTCTTTTGTTTTTACTCTCGTATCATTCAACGCGCAGACGAATTCAATTTTATCCAAAAATCTGTTATATTTTTATAAGAGAATGGGCAGGAAAATTAAATAAAATGTTTAAGTCACGGTTCAGATCATGTCTATTAAATACAAATTCTAAATAAGAATAAATAGTATTCAGCTGTATAAAATAGTAAAAGATAAATACATTTTTCTCAGTTTTAAGTTAAAAAAATGAATGCCCTAAAGGGGGCACGCCGTAGCGTAGTGGTTAAGGCACTGAGCTACAAGCCGGAAGGTCGAGGGTTGAAGTCCCGTTGGGGTCAGGATTTTTAAACTGACCCAAACCCTCTGGCGGCACTATGGCCCTGGGGTCGACTCAGCCTCTAACGGAAATGAGTATCAGACGCTTGTTCTGGGGTAAAGGCGGCCGTCACGCAGGGCTGACAACCCGGCTGACATAAAGTGCCGATTGTCTAGAAAAAGTGGGAGCCTTAACCTCCTACTACCCCAAGGGCCTCCGGGCCTGTTGTGGGATCATTTTACTTTTACTTTACTTTTATAGGCCTACAATTTTTTTTAGACTCTACCAAGCGCGCATTGTCGGAAGCACTCCCTGAGAACAATAAGAATTGCATTACCGGTGTACCTGTAGTTGGTAATAGAAAATAAAATATCTTTAAACTTAATGATTTTCTAAAGTGTTGTTGTATGAATATGTCGGTAGTTAGAATCTCTACGATAGTTTTAAAATATCTGTTCAGTCTATAATATCAGCTTGTGGTATCTATGAAATATTTCCTTTCCATAAACTAAAATGTTATCATTTATATGCGAATTTAAGGCGCACCCCGATTTTGAGGACCCTATAATTCGGTTAAAGGTGCGCCTTACATTCACAAATATCGGTAACTGAATTCTTATTTATAGTCAATATTCTAAAATGCATTTTAAAGCACCGCTGAAGTTATTAATAAAATATTAAAATATAAAATTAGTACCGCCATGGCCGGTCCCAAGCCCGGATGAGAAAGGAGGAGGGGGAGGAGTAACAACCTCGTTAAAAAACCAGGGTTCAGTTGGCTCCGACTGATAGTACTCTGTAAGGGCCCCTAGCCAGGGTTACGGTGAAGACCTCAACGGCAGAGTCGGCGCAGAAGGAGTCCTTCATCACGGCGGATCTGGCGGAAGAGGCAACCCTATCTCTAAGGGAAATAGAGAAACGCTGCCTTGCGGTGAAGAGGGATCTTCGAAGGCTATGGGAGGAAAACCCAGACAGAAATTTTCCTGGTCCTCCAGGTTGGGGGTTTATGCTGTGGGCCAGCTCCCCACACATTAGAAAAAAAAAACAAAATGCTAAAAGACCAAACCGTAGGCTTTGGAGGTTTGGCACGGGAAGACGGCAGCAGCTGTAAAAACCCGAAGATAGAAAGAAAAGATAGTACCTGATAACTTAACTAAAATAAAGTTCTGTTTGAAAACTTCAAGTAGCTGAAAATACGAAGGCATTTCAAAACAATGTTTGATCTTCTGCATTTCAACTGGTACTTGTTTTGTTTTGAAAGGCCTTCATATTTTTAGCTACTTGACAAAGTTTTCAAACAGAACTTTATTTTAATTGAGGACGACTGATTTATCAGGTACTAATTTCATATTTTAATGTTTTCTTATTTATGGTTTCATGTCAACTATTTTGTTATCTGAAGGTCCATTGGTTCAACTCAGTAACCATGGTTGTGGAGTACACAACAAGAGGCTATACGATTGCTTAGCAAGAACTGAATAAACAAAATTAGTGCAGTTGTGTTTTTATATAGAAAAAATCTATCCCCTCTCCAAAACCATTATAGCCAACTGAAACAAAACTTTTATTTTAAGAGAAAACCTGAATAATTAAAAACAAAATATATTATACAATTTTGTTACGTTATTTTAGCCATTTTATGGAAACTTATATCGTTTACACCATTTTTCCTGAGAAGTTTCAAAAACGGATTTAAACATAAAGTTGTTTTTGAAACTTTTGAAGGAAAAAATTAAAAAAACCATGGAAAGCAAATAAATATATTAAATTTAATATGTTGTTTTCTAAAGTAATTTCCTTACATATGTTCACAGTGAAAAGAAAGGACAGTGCATAATTAATATTTAAAAAAAATGCTTAATCCATATTTTCAAAAAATACTTAAGCCCTAATACTTTTTTCAGTACCTGAGTCACTATTTTTTTTAATTTATATATTTTTACTTCACGTAGGCCTATGGGTTATTTTTTTAATATTTACTTTAAACAAAATACTGGTGTCCTGAGTTTCAACGAATAAAATATTATAAATTATTGCTTTGTATAATTATTTGTTACAGCGAATCTACAATCATGGCGTGGCGCTGAAAAACAGTAAGTCAGGAACTTTAAGCTTCCCCCTCCGATTACAGTAACAGTAGCAGCAGCTTATAGCAAAAGGCTACTAGCTTAATTAATTCTTACGTCAATTAATTATTGATGCGCCTTACTTCATCATCATCATCTGCATTCATGGATTAGGTCTGTTGACCCGTTCCGACTTCAGCCCATCTCTTTCTAGGTCTGCTCACATCTCGGGTGCCTTTAGGTTTGTATTTTGTTATTTGTTTTGGATATCTATCTTCATTCATTCTGTCTATGTGTTGCTTCCATTGATGCGCCTTACTTAAATATTTTATTCCGTTCCATTAACATGGTTACTCTCACCTTATATGTACTTTTACGTGCCATATGCCACACGGACCTTACAGTGACATGACCTGTCCGGAGAGGGATTTTACCTTTGGATCACATACTTTTCTGACCACACAAGAACATGGAGGACCTCTCTGAATGCGTGATCAGCTCAATGTCAAGGACTCCTCCGAGACAACACAACATTAAGACCAACACACTATTCACACACACACATTCATACTAAACATGGCGAATATAATAATGATGGCCAGATGATGTTCGGAGACCATTTGGTAAACCATACAAGAGATAAAGGAATAGTTATAAAATTAATCATAACTAATCCTGGGATCTTATATTTTCCTGAGATTTAAATAGTTTATAATAGTAAAAAGACCAAATTTTAACATAATATCTTCCTAATCTGACAGATTTATTCATATTTCTCTGATACGTACAATAGGATGGGCTGAAAAAAACTATTTTTTTATTTCCAAGTTGTAATCGCGCGTAAAAGTTGCGAATTATATAGACAAAAGAAAAGAAAAAATATCAAAATCGGTTGACATCTTCCGGTCGCGCAAAGTCTCTAAAGTTTGAGAGAACTTCATTTTTGAAATTATTTCTGTATTTTTTTTAATTAGATGTTTTCGCAATGTAATAGTTTGTAACGTCTTCAAATAGAGCCTTAAAACATTGTGTTTTAATTTGGTTTAGACCAGTTGATTGATGTCTTCCGGTCGCGCATAAACTCCAAAATGCGCCAGAATAATGAACAAGTTATATTTTTACGCATTTTTGGCATTTGATAAATAACTTCCAGAGTATTGATTGTCAGATACCACAGATGGACATAAACGTGCTTAGCAAAGATAAGCAATACATACTTCATATTAAAAAAAATAAATAATTGCAAAAATGAAGTTTTTATCATATTTTGCCAAACTTCAGAGTCTTTGCGCGACCGGAAGATGTCAACCTATTTTGGTATTTTTTAAATATTTTTTTAGCTATATAATTCGCAACTTTTCCGCGCTATTACAACTTCGAAATAAAAAAAATGTGTATTTTTCGGCCCACCCTAACGTAAAACGATTAGCGAGTCTGATTTGTCATATGATCTTTCCAATACAAATGGTCCGTATTCTGTTCGGCTAACATGCATTTTTGTCTTTCGCCGTGACTTATACATAGTAAAGTGAAGTAATCATGCTCGCTCCTATTTTTCTGAGGTCCGCGGGTTTAAATATGAGAGTGTCAATTAATTTCTCGGGATACAACATACCTGAGCATGGGGTCCCTCGAAAGGAAACTAAATCCGTGGCTCCCATGTCGTAAATTAACGTAAATGTATAACAAAGAAGCCTCTGAAAAAATCTATCGGTCCTTTGAATCCCATATTAAAACTGCGACGCTAACGACTGCTTAAGAGCGTCGTTAATACAAAACAATTGGTATAATCCGTATCTTCCACTCTGACAACCCAGGTTAGATTGAACCGAAAGTGCGATTTTCGGTTCGTTACTGTAGTGCCGTTATCCTCCCTGAACAGAAAGATTCGTGAACTATGCCAATATCCTTTCTCTATGCATCTACCCCTGCTATCCTTTTTGCCTCTCCTGTTGCGCTGTTTGTGCTGCGCATCTCCCCTTCTGCCTCGGAACGCTCAAATACGCAATGCACTTCAAGAACATTATCATTCGATCGGAACTTTGAGTTAAGACAACGTCGTCTGGAGCCGCGAGTGGCGTGGTTTAAGTTTTGGTCCTGAGGACCGGGGAAAGACTACCCTGGCTTGGACCGTGGTATGAATGTTGTGTGAGGTATGATATAGTTTTGTGATGTTAAGGATTATTATTTATTTTCTTTTTGTTGAAGAATGATCAAGTATTTATATTTGTTATATTTTTCATCCACTTCAGACGTCTTGTTTATATTAAACATCATTTCTATATATATATCCTGGTTAATGTTCAAGTTATTTATGTGCATGCTGCTGTTTGATATTCCTGTACTGAAACTTGCTTATTTAGGAGATCATTCTAGCTTCCTTTATTTTCCGTCTAGCTTTCATGATTAATAACAATAATGATACATTCAGTTTAGAATCAGAATCATAAACTACTCTAGTGTTTTGAGATCTATTGTTGATTCATGTTTAAGTGTTTAGGAAAGAAAGATGAATCAATCTTTGCCTCCTATGGGCCCGGGCAAAGGTTTTTGATTAATAACCTCGGATGTTATGAACTCTACGCTAGTATATACAACGGAAACAAAAGACGATCCAAAAGAAAACTGCACAAATGGTAGCAGTCAGAGTGGTTATATATTATATTATATATATATATATTAATATATATATATATATATATATATAACGCACCGTGCAAGATTCCCAGCGGAGGTAGTTCCAATCGTAATGTAAACAAAGTACATGTATGAATGTATTTTCATTGGTCGAATAACGATTTTACCTTTGAGCGTGTAAGAATATGTAGTTCCCATTCTAACATTCGAAATAAAGAGAAAAAAATAAAAGTATCATCTAACACTAGTATATAAGTTGCATAGGAGAATTTAAAAATATAAATTACAATTTTAATACATTGAATAAGTATTGTTTTATTCTTTCGCAGGCGCAATGCAGAATACGTTAGCATTTCAGCTGTTTCAAAATGGCCGCTTTTGTATAACTTTAAAAATATTGGAAAGTTCGTGTTTTATGCTTTTGTAAAAAAGTAAAATAAGGCAAACAACAAAAAAGAGGAAAGAATTCAACTTAAAAAATTGCATCCCAGGGATCCGATTTTGATTTCCGGTTAATACCCTACCGCAAAACTGTTTTCCTCCAACTTTGGCGTATAATGGATAGCCTACCAAACAATTTAATTTATCTTGCTTGTGCACATTTTATTATTAACTTTGGTCTTAATTTCAATTATCATTAACGTTATTGTATTAGGCGGTTCCGTGGCGCAAGCGGTTAAACGCTCGCCTCTCATCGCTGCGCTGGGGTCCCGAGATCGACTCTCGGTCACTCCATGTGGGTTTCGTGGTGAACGAAACGGAGCTTGGGCAGGTTTTTCTCGGGGTTTCTCCCGTTTTCCCCTGCCACAAATTTCATTCCACCATTTCTCCATACTCATCTCGTCCATTTCATTCATCCGCCCCTGTGACGGTGCGTCAGGAGTGCTCGGCTGGCACCCTTGTATTTCACAGACCTCTATAAATATAGGGGTTTCATATCATCTTATCCCTCGACCCGATCCTGAGTTGAACACGAGTTGAGGACATATATTTATTTTTATTATTGTGTTATAGATGTTAATCTTACAGATATTATCTTACTGATATCACATCTTCATTTAGTTTTTAATATTAGAGTCAATTGTGATTGCTATATTCTAATGTAATATATGTTTGTCCTGGTGAGTGGAAGAGAAGTCCACATGACCTTAACTCCACCAGGCTAAATAAATAAATAAATAATATTAATCATAATCCAGGGATTAAGCCTGTTGGCTCGTTCCGGTTTCATGAAAGCTAGAATTGTTAAAATTGTTCAGACCATCTTCTGTGTGGGCGTCCAACATTTCTCCTTCTGTGCGGTTTATAATTTACCAATAATTTTGGAAATCTTCCTTCTGGCATTCTATCAATATGTTCTTTCCAGTCGTTCCTATATTTAATTATTCGGTCTGTAAGTTTGAAAATATTTAGTTCCTTTCTTATATCTCCATTTCTTTTCTTATCCAGCAGAGTATATCCTGCTATATTTCTTAAAAATCTCATCTCAGCTGCTTCCAATCTTTGTTCTTGTCTTTTA
>JASPKZ010003868.1:4345000-4677500 GCA_030220185.1 Diploptera punctata | reverse complement strand
AACCTCACCTTGTAAAAATAAAATAGTTGAGAAATATTCAGTAAGTTCCCAGAATAAATGATATAATGGATTGACAACAGAAAAGAAAATGGATATGAGATTTCATAGTGGGAATATCAGATATCTGTGGGGAATAGGCGACAGTAGAAATACTTTTAAAATTTATTTTGGAAATCCTTGAGAAAAAAAAGACCGTTAGGAAGACCAGGGTGTATGTGCAAGGATAATATTCTGATGAATCTAAGGGAACTGGATTCAGTGGCTGACGATAGGGTCTAGTGAAGAGTTTTAACGAACACTCATTGAACCTACGGGTTCCATAGTTCGAGATATTATTATTATTATTATTATTATTATTATTATTATTATTATTATTATTATTATTATCGGCCGCGGTGGACTAGTGGTTATGCTCCTTGCCTCTGGTCACGAAGGGTCGCGGGTTCAAACCGGCCGGAGTCGATGGATTTTTTAGGATGGAAAAATCCAAGGAGCAAGTCCTCCGGCAGGGACTTTAAGCCGTGGATCCCGAGTCTGAAGATTTTCAGGCTCATAAAATATCCTTAAGCCTGAATGAAAAGGCCTCTAAGCAAAATTTACTGAATTTTCTCGTCCTAGTATTACCTTGGTTTCCTAGATGTCAATATGAGGCGGAACGCTGACCACGGACCACTCAAATGACATCTATACGAAAACAAGTGCAACTAAATTAGCATGATTCAAATTCTTCCCTATAGGGGGAGAGAGCCTAAATCTCTGTTAAGGGAAAAATGGGCTTAAAAGATACAAGAAGATATATAAATTAAAATTTGTCCTGTTTTTTACAATTAATAGTTCTATATAGAAAAATAGAGGTCTCTCGTGCTTAGAAAGTTTTCTAATAGAATATCAGAAGATATCAGTGTAAATGTATCTATTAAATATTAATTAATGCCTTAGTTGACAGACATCAAGCTGCTTATACAACCAGCAAATCCTATCCCTAAAGGCGAATATCGGGAGTCTTTAAACGAGGTTCTCTAGGCTAGGTATGGTAACCCTAACAGATGAGTACCTGGTCCTCCTGGTTGAGGGTTGGGCAGAAGGCTGACAACCTCATCCTGGAAAAGGAAACAAAGTTGAAAAGCCTAAATATGAATGGCGGACTGAATTACAAGAATGTGCGTTTGTCATAAAGGAAGCCAAAATCAAACTGAAAGGACCAATGCTAAGAAAGAAAATGGAACCAGTTAAGAGCCCATATGGTCAATAAGAGCATGAAACAAGGATTATTAGCCAATGGCACGAAAATAAGTTACGATGACTAGACCTAAGATCCGTCTGAATTCAACTCCAGGAAAATTGCAGGTACTCATTTTATAGGAGGATGAAGGTTCCATGACAAATCTAGACACAAATGTGCGAAGAAAAATTTTGCGCTTCCAGGTGTATGAGATCTAGCTAGAATCTATATACCGTACTTCTTTGTCACCTTATGTGTCTGGGACACGATTGAATACCATAAATTCCTTCTTGTAAGCCCTTGTTTCCCTCAATGAGATTTAGGCGCTCTCCAACTACAGGGAAGACATTTAATCATACTAATTTAGTTACACTTGTTTTCATATAGATTCCATTGGAATGGCCCGTAGTCAGCGTTCCGCCCCATACTGACATCTAGGAAACCAAGCTAGTACCAGGACGGGAAAATTAGGTAAATTTTGCTTAGAGGCCTTCTTATTCAGGCTTAAGGATCATTTACGAGCCTGAAAATATGCCATCGTAAAAATATTCATCGACCCCGGCCGGGTTTGAACCTGCGACCTTCGGGACCAGAGGCAAGGAGCATAATCACTAGTCCACCGCGGCCGCCGTCTTTGTCATCTTATGTGTCTCGGACACGATTGATTACCATAAACAAAAACAAAAAATAAAATTTACAAAACATATTTTTGGGCCTTTATCTGAAACATGGCCTAGAAGACCATAAAAACAAGAAATAAAAAGATTTAGAAGCGTAAAACCCATTAGAACAACGGAGAAGAAAAAGAGAAGAAGCAGATTGATCGGTGGGGATATCCAATACACGATCATCATATACTAGGCCACCACATATATTCTAAGAAGATCTATTTTGAGGTTGTAGCTATGGTTGCCACGTAAGTAAGAATTTTTTAGTTATTTTCTCAAAATATCGTTTAGGCCTAAATAATTGCGTGCCATCAATTGTAATTATACATGGAATCTACGCAAATAGTGCCTAAAACCAGTCAGTTAGACCAAGTCGTTTAAATTAAGTTTGAGTTTACTAACTTTTTGGAGTGAAATGTAAATTTAGGAGTCACATGGAAGATCCATTAATTCGTGAAGAACGAATCGGAGCTAAGTCAGGTTTTTTCTCGGGGTTTCTCCCGTTTTATCACGCAAAAAAAACTTAATTTCCATCACATCTCCATACTCATGTCATTCATTTCGTTCCATTTCATTTCATCTGTCTTTGTAAAAGTGCAACAGTCCGGGTGATCAACATCCTTAAATAATAAGGGCTTCATGTAATTTTCATCCCTCAACTGAGAGTGTATTGTAATGATATTGTGAAAAGAAAAATTAATGTCTGAACCAGGAAT
The DNA here is from genome assembly GCA_030220185.1 of Diploptera punctata. NCBI lineage: Eukaryota > Metazoa > Arthropoda > Insecta > Blattodea > Blaberidae > Diploptera > Diploptera punctata. The sequence continues at coordinate 4,674,894 of JASPKZ010003868.1, read as the reverse complement.
CGAACCATGGACCACTAGTACTAGTACGGAGAACTAGAGGTCCACGGTTCGATTCCTGGTTCAGACATTAATTTTTCTTTTCACAATATCATTTTAATATTATAATATGATCCATTATTGGAACTGGGTTAAAATAACAGTATTGGAAAATGTTAAATCTGACAATGAGCCGGACACGAAAAAGTGTTTTCTTCTTCTTCTTCCTTTCATATTGTTGTCGTGAGTGGACTGTTACGGTCTACAAAAAAATCCAACCATATTTTCCTACACCATCCCAACGATCTTTACTATTTGGTTGGTATTTTAAAATTACCTTAGAATTCCTGGATCTGGACATACAGTCCAGTTCTGTAATACTCATCTTCTTAACGGATTGAACTGCAGAAGGTTCGTGTCGGTCTCATGCAGAAAACTGATGCCTCCATCGTGCTCTTGGATGTCCCACACATCTATACCCTTCTGGCATATATGTGAATAACTGTTTTGTTATACCTTCTTGATCCATTTCTTGAAAGCGGTCGAACCAATTTTGTTTGTACTCCTTGATGCTATCTGTTAAGCTGAATATATTAGTTCATTCCTAATAGCTTTGCTATATTTTCTGTCTTGTAAAGTATAACCAGTTACATGTCTCAGGAAACTCATTTCTGCAGATTCAAATTTTTTAGTTGATTTTTAATCAAAGTCCAATTTTCGTAGCCATATAACAGCACAGGAACAGGCATAACCTTATATGATTTTTATTTTGTAACTTTGCTCATGTATTTAAAACGATTTATAATTGTTCCACACATGTATCTGGATTTATATTTCTTTTCGACATCCCTTTGTTTATAATAATAATAATAATAATAATAATAATAATAATAATAATAATAATAATAATAATAATAATAATAATAATAATAATAATAATAATAATAGTAATAATAATCTTGTCTTGTAAGCCCACGTTTCCCTTAACAGAGATTTAGGCGCTCTCCCCATACTAATTTAGTTAGACTTATTTTCGTATAGATGTCCTTTGAGTGGTCCGTGGTCAGCGTTCCGCCTCATACTGACATCTAGGAAACCAAGGTAGTACTCGGACGGGAAATTTCGGTAAATTTTGCTTAGAGGCCTTTCATTCAGGCTTAAGGATCTTTTACGAGCCTGAAAATCTTCAGACTCGGGACCCACGGCTTAAAGTTCCTGCCGGAGGACTTGCTCCTTGGATTTTTCCATCCTAAAAAATCCATCGACCCCGGCCGGGTTTGAACCCGCGACCCTCGGGACCAGAGGTAAGGAGCATAACCACTAGTCCACCGCGGCCGATATAATAATAATAATAATAATAATAATAATAATAATAATAATAATAATAATAATAATAATAATAATAATAATAATACTAATAATAGCTTTATTTTACCTGGCAGAGTTAAGGCCTTAAGGCCTTGTCTGCCACTCAACTAGGTTTTTAAAAAAAATACAAAACAATAGTCTTACATCTACATTACAATAAACATAAACGATTACATGTTATATATACAATACAACTAATATTTATAATGTATTTTGATTTTCTCTAGTTTTAACGAATTAAATAAATAATATGTACAAGATATGTAAAAAACGAGAAAAATTAGTAATGACAGTATAAATTTAAATAAATGGAGATACATAAATTATTAGACAACAGGTAACTGTATAAGCGTGACTTTAAAGTACCAAGTGTGCGATAACCCCTGATATCTTGAGGAAGGAAATTCCAGGAGTGGGCAGAGGCTACTGTGAAGGAAGTAGAATAAGAGGAAGTGCTATGAAGAGGAATTGTTAGCAGACTGTTATCTTGTGACCTAGTGTCAATATTGTGGTAAGAGGATAACTTCTCAAATCTGGATGCATTTATCGAATGTCACATGATATCCCATGTAATTACATTTTTTTTACTTGATCTATTATTCTGTTTCCTGTTATTTTTGCACGCAGCGGAGAAGACACTTTGAATGTCATAACTTTTGTTTTATTTTCAGTTATTTCCAGACCATATTCTTTTTAGATAATATATACTGATGGTATAATTATTATGGGCATTATTTTTAATTCCTGAAGGATATTATTATTTCTTCTCCCACTTGGTACAGCCTGCTGTTCGACGTATGATTATAATTATACTTTTCTTTTTTCCAAGGGTCCATAAGTCGCTCCCATACCAAAGAACTGGCCATGCCAATATCTTATAAGATTTACTTATGAGACTGTGTTTGTAGGCTTCATTACTTCATTTATTATTCCTATAGATTTAATAAATAGGTCGAGGATTCAAGTCCCGGTGGGTCAGGGTTTTTAAAACTGGTCCACCCTTTCTGGCCGCACCTTGCCCCAGGAGTATACTCAACTTCTAACGGGGATGAGCACCAGTCGCTTATTCTGGGGTAAAGATTGCCCTCACGCACGGCTGACAACTTGGCTGGAATCAAGAGCCGATTGTCTTAACCTCCTATTAGCCCAAGGGCGTTGTAAGGTATGCAGTGGGATCACACTAACACATTTTGCAATCTTGCAGACACACAATTTTGGGTTTACTCTAAGATGTATAAATTATTACAGTACCACATGAGAAAAGACGAAGTGTATTTAAGTAACCAGAAATAAATATCATTCTACACTTTAACTCTTAAGACATTTAATATTTTTTGAACTATCGTGTTGGCTTCAGCTTTGTTGAAGAGTCGTAATCAAGAGATTTCTCGGTCAAATCCCAGCATCTAACAATCTAAACTCAGGTTTTATCCTGGTTTCGTCAATTGTAAACGCTAATTATGGAACGACATTTAATTACCGGCATCTGTTGGCTATAGTGGTCTAGTCGTTATGTCCATTGCCTCTAGTCCAGATGAAAACGGGTTCATTATATAAGTGGGATATAGGACATCATATATAGAATGTAAGGGAAACCCTCACAATTTTACACAGAGAATGGAACCCAGCTAAGATAAACATACTAGATGAGTTAGAGATTTTTAAAGGAAGTTGACAACAGTTTGGTTTTAAACAAGAATACACCCAGTACACAAAAACCCTATCTACACAACCATCACAAAATCAGTCAGTATCTGAATAATAGCTAGACAGTAACCAAGTATCTACTGCTGAGGATAAGATTGATTCCAAAAGGCCAACAATTTTAACAGTTGAGGATACTGCAAAATAAAGTATAATTTCATAATTTTTTAGGTTATCTTACTGACACCTCAACAGAATTTTACCATGAACTTCATTAGTACTGACAGGAAAGTTTAGGGCCCAATAATCCCCGAACACCTGGCCAACCATAATAATCCATATAAATTTCGCCTTGCTTAATGTATGAATCTTGCCTTAAATGTGCGTGTTGACACGGAGGTGGCTCTAACATTTAACTGATCACTCACCGAGCATTACCTCCTTCTCCTTGTGTGATCACGAAAGTATAAATATGGTCTAGAGATGGAAGTCCTCTCCCGACAGATCGTGTCAGGGTAAAGTGGTGCACGTAAAATTATCTACAAAGGGAGAGGTTAAACTAAGGAAATTAGGGAAAGGTAAATAAATAAATAAATGCATAATCATATGGCGCTGAGGTACGGACTTCAAAAAAGAATATGCCTGATCATTAGGACTGAAAAAAATAGCGATATCAACATAGTAACTAATTTCTATACATATTGTTTACAAAATGCGTGTCCTTGTTGAGCGTCTCCACTGCCTGCTCGGAGCGGAGAGTGTGTATGTTCAACTTTCCTCAGTAATATACCTGTTTACGTGACGTGTGGTTGTATCAGAATGCCGAAAGAAAAACTGTGCAAAGATGAGTCCATTTCTACACAAAGCGGACAGTACTAGAAGTCTGTCCCGAGTAGCGCGTGTCAACGTGCAGTTTGTAAACATAGGAGTCTAAGTACGATGCAGCCTAGCCTATAACCAATACTTTTTTACAGTCCTAATGATTATATAGCCATGTTTGAAATATTATGAGGATAATTTTTGGTGCAGTAAAATGTGATGAAGCAGATATAATAATGAACTGTATGAACTATATAAATAAATAGACATAACAACATATATAAGACTGTTAAGGTTGAGATGGATGGGACATGTGAATCGAATAGAGGTTGAGATGAAAGTTCTTCTTCTTCTTCTTCTTCTTCTTCACGGTTTAGGCTTATTTACTAGCCTTTTCGGCTCCAAATTGCTGCTGCCTTCCCAAACTTCTTCTTCCTCCTGGTGAATAGCTGTATGATACTTTTGGTATTCTATTCTCAGTCATCCTTGCCAAGTGTTCTTTCCAGTTTGTTCTGTATTTCACTATTGTTGTGTTTAATTCCTCTACTTTTAGTTGATAGGAAAGTTAAATCCATTTTTAACAGATATCCAGAGGGAACAAGATCAAAGGGTCGACCGAGATCAATATGGTGGTATTGTGCGTGGCGGGATCTGCAGAGGGCAAAAACAGAAAATTAGAGACAGCTTTCGAGGGACAGGAATGGATGGAGGAGAGCCATAGCGGAATTGAGGGCCTACCTGTACTGTTGCCGTAATTAAGAATTATATATATATATATATCCACCGCTGTGGCCTCGAGGTAGCGTGCTGTCTTGTCACGCAGCGGGCCCGGGTACGATCCCCGGTCGGGGCAGTTTTTTGGGTGAGGTTTTTATCGGGGTTTTTCTTTACCTGTAAGGCAAATGTCAGGAAACGGCCCCCAAATCATATGGCCATTATCATCATCCTTATCATTATCATCATTATCATCATCATCCTTCACCGGTATGGAAAGCAACGGGAAGCTACCACACCTACAATTCCCTAGTAAAGCTTCAAGCATAGCATGAAAATGCTGCCTTCGGGCAGAATTACCATGGATGGATGGATGGCTATATATATATATATATATATATATATGTGTGTGTGTGTGTGTGTGTGTGTGTGTGTGTCAGTGTGTGAATACACGTAAATGAATCCATTAAAATATTAAATGCCCAAAATATCAGCATCTAATAGAGAGAAATCAGAAGCAAATGACCTAATATTAGATATTAAAGAAGATATCTCATTATGGAGAAGAGGTAGAAGAAAAGTAAAAGAATGAAAAGAAAGAAGAAAAAATAAAGAAAAAGATAAAATGGAGGAAGAGCATGAATAAGAAGAGCAGAAAAAAACAGGAAGAAAAGGAAGAAAGGATATTGTTCATTAGAAATGTTATGTGTTGAAAAATAAATTACACTCAGTTTTTAAATAAGATAATTAATGGATATTAAAGAAATCATTACTAAGCATTTCTTAGAAGGTCAGGGATGATGCTGCTCTTTCCATTATGAAGCATAAAATGTATTACTAAACGCATTCTGTTGGTCCATTAAGACGATACAAGTAACAGCATTTATGGGATAAATCTGCTGCAACAGATGTCTGCGAAAGTAGCCAAGGAATTTGAAACTAATGCTAATATATTACTGTATAAATTCCCACTTAGTCATGTGATCAAATTAAGCGTGGAAACTAGAATATCACGTTAATCGGACAACTACTGCTCACGTAGCTTCAAAATATTTTGGTTCCTAAACAGCAACATCCAATTTTTTTCTGCCATTAGTTTTTTTTTTATTTTATTGTAGACTAGCTAACGACCCGGGGCGGCGTGCGCTGCTACGCCTAAATAAATCAAATATGTTTTTATATTTAGTTGAATAAGTAATATATATATATATAATAATAATAATGATTTATTTTAGCTGGCAGAGTTAAGGCCATAAGGCCTTCTCTTCCACTCAACCAGCGAATAGTAAAATTATACAAAAATTACGTACATATTACAAATTTAAGATATTAAAATACAGACTAAACTAAATACAATGATGATGGATCTAATACTAGCTAATGCTAACAAAAACATAGAATATAATAAAATTAAAATGATATAAAATAAAGTAAGTAGCTTCCTACATGATTATTAATAGAATGCTCTATATAGTTGTTATGTAGTTAATGTTTTCATTGTGTCGAACTTAAGATATCAGTTAATTTGGATTTAAATAATGATATATCGTAATTATTTTTAGATACCCCGTGCTGATAACCTGGCATTGCCCGGGAATCATCTTATTCAGATCTTTTTGGAATCAATTAACTGAAAGATAAACATTGTTATTGTGAGTTATCCGTAAAAGATATACCGGTACACATGCTATCGCGGACATTTAATAGAATTTTTTAATATATTTCATTCTATGTATATTAATTTTGTCCATTTTTTATGATTTAAGTAGCGTAAGTCATTTAAGCGTCCAAAAAGCTACTTTTTGCGCGATAGTGCCTTTTGTCGTACTTACAGCAATGGCGACCATGATTGAAAGTTCAACTTCCAACATTTTGGAGTTGCCAACCTAAATAACTATAACTAACTAAACTAACTCACTGACACTATCGAACCCATAGGTCCATGACCGCGCAAACATAAGCTCTCCATACATCCCTATCCTGAGCTAATGTTTTCCAATCACTCCCTGTATAATCTACTTCCCTCAAATCATAGTTAATGTTATTCTCCCACCTCATTCTTGGTCTACCAACTGGGCGTTTTCCCTCTGGTTTTCCCACAAGAAGCTTCCACGCACGTCTTTCATTTCCCATTCATGCCAGATGTCGTGCCCATCGCAGTCTACGAGACTTAAGTGTTGTTATTATATCTGGCTTCCTATAAAGACTATGTAGTTCACAGTTATGTAGCCTTCTCCATTTAGCCTACCTGTCTGTTCATCTCCCTTTTGTCCAAAAATTTTACTAAATTTTTATTCTCAAATACCCGTAATCTCCTTTCCTCCCTTAAAGTAAGAGTTCATATTTCGCATCCATATAATATTACTGGTAGAATAATAGTTTTATATATTTTCATTTTTAGTTTTTTTGAAAGGAGTTGGGAAGTTAAGAGTTTCTGTAATGCATAATAGATCTAAATAACTATACTGTAATAAAATAACTATACTGTAATATTACATATTACAAACCACGTGTGGGGAGTAAAACCACTGCCCTCTATATATATGCTACGTACAATGTATATTCAGAAAAATATCCAAAAGGTAATGTTAATATCACTGCATTTTAAATGAACTGAACTTTATTTAAAACAATATAAAACAATAAATACGTACTTGCCTCCATTTCATGACTCAACTAATAAATAAATAATGAGTGGTAGGCAAGGCCTTACATACTATTATTATCATTGAATTTCATACGGATCCTTACACTTCTTTTTTTTATCGAATTCCAAAGAGATGTAGCTACTCAGGTTATTCTAATTCTCATGAAAAAGTTCTTGAAAAATATTTACAAATCTTCATCGATCCTACTTGTAGGTACCGATGTAGTTCATAACACACACACACACACACACACACACACACACACACACACACACACACAGACACACACACACACATGTATATATATATATATATATATATATATATACAGGATGTTGCAAAAACACCGATAACGGAGGTGAGGTAGTATATTGGGACATTTTGATCGTTCTTTTTAATAAGGTACCAATGTCCGGAAATGATGCCTTTTCACACTATGACTAGTTAATTATGTCTCAAGATCAGTGTTGGTTCGAATGATTTGAAGACTCGTTACTTAAGAACACCCCACAGGTCGGAGCCTATGATATGTTGTTTCGCAAAGGAATGTGGCTGCAACATGACGGAGCTCCAGCTCACTTCCATGCCAATGTGAGGAGACATTTTGATAGCAGTTTATGACTTGGTGCTATATCTTATTCGCTCTTAGAATGATCCTAACATAAACAAACGCCAATTGTATCCTTCCGCCATTCGCGCCACAATTACTGTCATATTGACAGGGAGTACATGTGAAGTTTATAAGACAATTGTATTGTATTGTAAGCCCATGTTTTTCCTTTTACAGAGATTAGGCGCTCTCCCCCTACAGGGAAGAATTTGAACCATACTAATTTAGTTGCACTTCTTTTCGTATAGATGTCATTTTGAGTGGTCCGTGGTCGGCGTTCCGCCTCATACTGACATCTAGGAAACCAAGGTAGTACTAGGACGGGAAAATTCGGTAAATTTTGCTTAGAGACCTTTTCATTCAGGCTTAAGGATTTTTTACGAGCCTGAAAATCTTCAGACTCGGGACCCATGGCTTAAAGTCCCTCCCGGAGGACTTACTCCTTGGATTTTTCCGTCCTAAAAAAATCCATCGATCCCGGCCAGGTTTGAACCCGCGACCCTCGGGACCAGAGGCAAGGAGCATAACTACTTGTCCACCGCCGCCGACTTATAAGACATATGATATATAATTCATTTTTTGAAAAAGAAATTATGCACTATTACTCGAATTGCGTTTGCCACAAATTCATCATACTTATCAAAATCATATCGTTCACGTTTTCTTTTTTTTACCGGGAGTAACGACCTTACCACGTGTTGTTTTTTTTCCGACCAATATTAATACTTGTACAGGACACACCGGTAAACTCAGATGTTAAATTCACTATATATTTTACTGGAAGTTCTGGATAATTTTCACTAAACTTGTGAAATACATTTAAAATAGTTTTTTGACCACTAGTCAAAGGTGCCAGACTTGTGTTTTACAAATTTAGATGGCGACACAGCAACAGAAGACTCGATACTTTCAACCATGTTGTTGACTGGAGCATGATTCAAATGCATCATCTCTATGTAATGAACTATTTTAAGCTGTAATTATTGATTATAAAAAAATACAACATGGAAATACCATCAGGAAAATAAAAAACAATGGCCTTCGAGGGTGCTCATTCAGTTCGGACAATATTGGAAAATAAACCAATAGAACAAGTGGTAAGATATAACTTCCTAGGTTACGAAATATCATACACAGCGGAAACAGATATAAATAACAAACTAAATAAGTTTAATTATATAACGGGAAAACTAAAAAAACTTTGAAAAATAGAACCAGGAAATATTCTATAATGAAATTATACAAGACAATGACAGTTTCTATTATTATTTATGGATCCGAAACATGGTCAGTGACAACACAACAATCTGCCAGAATACAAGCTGCTGAAATGAAATTCCTCAGACCAATAGCAGGATATCAAAGAACAGACAAAAAAACATAACACAGAAATAAGGCAACAACTAAAAGTAAAGTAATTAAACACAACAATAGTGAAATACAGAACAAACTGGAAAGAACACTTGGCAAGGATGACTGAGAATAGAATACCAAAAGCAGCATACAACTATTCTCCACGAGGAAGAAGAAGTTTGGGAAGACCAGAGAAAATGTGGAAACAGCAGCAATTTGGAGCCGGTAAAGGCTCGTAAATAAGCGTAAACCGTGACGAAGAAGAAGAAGAAAAAATATTGATTAGATATATTTTAGAATAATTTCTATGTTTTGAATAATATTATTTTAATTCAAGAAGAATAACAAGTATATTCAGAGGACATATTTTTAATTTAATGAAGGGAACTACTTTTCAGCGTACTTATTGCTTCTACATCGTACGTCGGTGTCAATAACCAATGAAAAGCGAGCAGGTCACATTGTTTTGTTTTGACGAGGATCACTTTAAGAGCGGATAGCATATATTTTAGGGACAACTATTCATTTTAAAAATCATTCTAGAGGCCGCCATATTTGTTTTCTCGCAATGCTATTAGATTAATACGATTTAATAAAAAATATGTATATTTCAAAACATTAAAATTGCACCATAAATTCGACTCGCTGTGGAATTCGTTTAGTTTGTAGAGTTCCTCCGCGATAGACTTTTTTACATTGCTAACTTGGCCAGTTTTAGGATCGTTATAACTTGTTATTGAGTGAATCTGGTGAACTATGTTAACGCATGATCGAGGACTTGACCTGTATCCCTAAGGAGATTCTGCAGTGGAATGAGAATTACTTTTTGAACACAAAGTAGAGAGGCAGTCATGCATGAAATGCGCCTCTCCGTGCGGTCACGGCAACAAATCGCATCCTCTCGTCCATTAGGGTGCGTCCTCATGCAGTATCGCTACCACTGCGCCGCATTACAAACTCTTCACAACTCGTCACAGCGAAGTGAAATAACCAGTTCATGGTCATAGGTTTCTTAGAATGGACCATCTCCAGAATTTGCATCTGCTATAACCAATGCTTGGAAGCCAAAGGAGTATGCACCTTGCTGGTGGGTGCACACTAATAAAACTCGAGAAATGTCATTATTCCTGCCCAGCCCAATGCACCACATCCTCACCGTGGTTCCTGGTTAATATTAAGAAGTGCGGGGGCGAAAAAAACGAGTTCCCGACGCTTAAAAATTGGGACTACCAGCTAAGGGAGAAAACCCCAATAGAAAATCATCGACTCCCAGGATCGCCGGAGGTTGGGCGTGGGGTTGACATCTCCACCCAGTAAAAACAAATACGTTCAAAAATCCAACATGCCTCGGGATGATGGTCTACAACAACGACGACTAAAACAAAGGAAAATGGACTTACGAATTGGCACTTGAAATGTTAGAACCCTTTATGGGGAACAGACGACTTGGAAGACCGTAAAAACGATGGGAGTATGGCATTAAGGAGAATATGCTACAAACCTACTAAAGTGTCACAACTGGAGACTATCTGCGTAAAATATAAATTATTGGAGGCAGAAGTTAAGGGAAGCCAAAGCTCGAATTTGAGCCAATCAGCCATTGGATGGATAGCCAATGCTTTTTAGATCCTCCAAATCTTCTCTTACACTGCGGTCTTTACCTAGGCCCTACATGATTGCAATACAATACGTCTTCGTTATTAAATGAAAATATAATAATAATAATAATAATAATAATAATAATAATAATAATAATAATAATAATAATAATAATAATAACAATATTATTATTATTATTTATTATTATTATTATTATTATTATTATTATTATTATTATTATTATTATTATTATTGGGGCACGCCGTAGCGTAGTGGTTAAGGCACTGAGCTACAAGCCGGAGGGTCGAGGGTTCAAGTCCCGTTGGGGTCAGGATTTTTAAAACTAACCCAAACCCTCTGGCGGCACTACGACCCTGGGGTCGACTCAGCCTCTAACGGAAATGAGTACCAGAAGCTTGTTCTGGGGTAAAGGCGGCCGTCACGCAGGGCTGACAACCCGGCTGACGTAAAAGGCCGATTGTCTAGAAAAAGTGGGAGCCTTAACCTCTCACTACCCCAAGGGCCTCCGGGCCTGTTGTGGGATCACTTTACTTTACTTTTACTTTATTATTATTATTATTATTATTATTATTATTATTATTATTATTATTATTATTATTATTATTGAATCTCCAAATATTTTGAAGCCCTATTTCGCCACAAAGGCATGTTAGGGTTGTAGCTTACTATAACAACATTATACTATGTATTGTAAAAGATAAATATTAATCTATGGTTTTTGAATAAGTGTTATCAATGACATAAATTGTCCATAAGAGTTTTGTCAAAAATATTACATATTGTTATGAATGTGTGTTATGAATTTCATAAAATATTTATAATAATTTTGGTTCTTAAAAAATCACTTCACACATTGAGGAAGAAGCCTCATCATCATTTAAAAGTAAGTTTAACCACAATCGTTGTCTTTCGAATATAGGACAATCAAATAAAATATGTTTTACAGATTGTATTGATTTTTTACATTTACAATTGTGATCACTGTCTGAGTTAATATTAAATCTCCTGAAATAACTTCCAAATGTTCCATGACCAGTCATAAATTATGTTAAGAAATTAATATTTTCATTTTCAAATTAATATTTTCATTAATTTGATATGTATCCGTCAATTATTTTCAACATATTTGAGATATTTAATTCCTAACGAGTATACTTATTTATTTCGTAATCCAGGAGAGAGTAGCGTGTCAGAGAAAAAAAGATTATGAGTGTTTGAGAATAAAGTTCTTATGAAAAATTTTAGACCAAAGAGAGATGAACAGACAGGTGAATGGAGAAGACTTCTTAACAGTGGACTACATGGTATTTGTGTGAAACCAGGTATATTGAGAAAAATTAAGTCTCATAGACTACGATGGACAATACATGTGGCGAGAATGGGGAGTGAAAGAGGGACATTGTTACTCCTTATAGAAAAACAAGAGAGAAAGTGCCCAATAGTTCGGACAAGAATGAGATGGGAGAATAACATTAACCATGATTTGAAGGAAGTAGATTATACAGGGGATAATTGGAAAATATTAGCTCAGGAAAGAGTTGTATGGAGAGATTATGTCCACGCGGCCATGTACCTATTGGTTCGATAGTGCCAGTCAGTTAGTAAATTATGAACTATTTTATATTTAAACGGTATGTATTGTATTGAATTGTAAGCCTATGTTTTCCCTTACAGAGATTTAGGCGCTCTCCCCCTACAGGGAAGGATTTGAACCATACTAATTTAGTTACACTTGTTTTCATATAGATGTCATATTGAGTGGCACGTGGTCAGCGTTCCGCCTCATACTGACATCTAGCAAACCAAGGTAGTACTAGGACGGGAAAATTCGGTAAATTTTGCTTAGAGGCCTTTTCATTCAGGCTTAAGGATTTTTTACGAGCCTGAAAATCTTCAGACTCCGGACCCACGGCTTAAAGTCCCTCCCGGAGGACTTGCTCCTTGGATTTTTCCGTCCTAAAAAATCCATCGACCCCGGGCGGGTTTGATCGCGCGACCCTAGGGACCAGAGGCAAGGAGCATAACCACTAGTCCACCGCGTGTCCAAAAATATGATAAACTTAGAACTGCTCAATTTGAGTTTTAACTGAGAAATGGAACGAAATGTCTTAACTAAATGAATACTGCAAAGTTGAACACGAAAAATGAACGGCTCAGACATGAAGGCAATATTGTACATGTTGTAGCGAAGATAATAACAAGATCAGCTTTTTTCTAGTGCAAGTTAATGGCACGACTAGAGACTATAAAAATCTTTTTAAGAGCTTGCATCCATAAAGTATCATAGCATGTAGCACTCACGGCTTTAGCCATCAGTTTCAATTTAGGGTAGTAGCAGGTCGTTGTATAGGTCAGTTCACATGGAAAGCGAAAGAGACAGAGCGGAATATGTAAATGATCCATATAATGAGGATGCAAATATAATTTTGAACTTCGGTGGATGCAGTACAGTTCTAAGATCATTTTTTAAAATCAATTCTAACATCTTTTCTTATTTAAAGACGTTTAACATCTTGGTCATATAGCATACATTTCTTCTTCTTCTTCTACTTTATGAAATTAGAGCTTTTTTACTTGTTTTCACATCAAGTGGGGTTTAATGAACTTCCCGTCTAGTAAATGGGCGTCCAACACTTTTATGTCCTATTGGTTTGTACTTTAATAGCTGAGAAATTCGGTAGGCATTCTTTTAACATGTTTATACCAGTTGTTTCTTATATTATCAATTCTATTCGTTAAATTAAAAATATTTAAGTCTTTTCTAATATCCTCATTTCTTTTTCTGTCCAAAATTGTCACACCTGCTACTGAACGTAAGAACTTCATTTCTGTAGTTTTTATTTTTCTTCTGTCTGAACGGTTAAGAGTCCAATTCTCACTTTAATATGTTAAGACAGACCAGACACTACCATAATTTTGTAAAATTTTAATTGTATATTCCTCAAAATTTCATTTTTCAGCATATATTTATTTATTAATTAAATAAAAATAAAACGTAGTTTTATTTGATTTTCATATTTATTATATAATTCAGTGACAGCTGTTTCGGTACATTGTACCTTCTTCAGACATGTTAACAAATTATGAATTGTGTTCCAACTGATCTAAGCAACAATACAACAATATTTATTTAAATTTAAAAATTGTTGTATTGTTGCTTAGATCAGTTGGAACACAATTCATAATTTGTTAACATGTCTGAAGAAGGTACAGTGTAACGAAACAGCTGTCACTGAATTATATAATAAATATGAAAATCAAATACAACTACGTTTTATTTTTATTTAATTAATAAATATGGATTTTAATCAAGTAAACACCAACTCAATTGATTATATATTTATTTAATTTATTTTTTAAATTAAGTATATCAATATTATCTACGTACTATTTTATTATATTATATATTATGGAAAGCAACGGGAAGCTACCACACCTACAATTCCCTAGTAAAGCTGCAAAGCGTAGCATGAAAATGCTATGATTGCAGTGAAAGACCTGCCTTCGGGCAGAATTACTATGGATGGATGGATATACTATTATTATTATTATTATTATTATTATTATTATTATTATTATTATTATTATTATTATTATTATTATTAAAGATTGAAGTTTCAAGATGGGGTGTTTTTACTGAAGGTAAATTGTTTCTACAAAACACAGAAAAATATGAAGTAGCTAGCAAGGAGCTGTATCTCTGCAGAAAGTGGTTAAGAAATGTATTATCTTGCGGATGTAATACTGCATCACTTTCCCTGTGCACCACACTGGTTATTTTTTCTATAGAAACTGCTCATGAAATAACGCTGCACACCTACTGCAGCCACTAACTTACAGTATAATATTGAGCACTGTGATATTCTTCTCGCACCTGCATGCAATTCTCAGCTTATATGATTGAGGAACACAGAATTTGATATCACCAAAGATACAACTCGCATATTACAGAAATGTGACTTTAAAAATATCACCAAATCGTTGTAATAATTTCACGATAATTATAATTTTAGAATAGATGGTAGTGACACCTTCATCAAAAGGCATACGATTAAGGTAAGAGGGAGAAGTTATATAGTATCCTGCTGGAATTCCTAAAAAGTTAGTTAGACTTATACGAATGTGTCTAAATGGCACAAAGGTAGGGTGCGTGTAGGGTTTTCGTATATTTTTGAAATTCAAACTGGGTTAAAGCAAGGGGATGCACTATCTCCTCTAATATTCAATTTTGTATTAGAGCATGCCATCAAAGCTTTGGAGAATGAAGAAGGCCTACAACTCAATGGTATTAATAGGCTGTGATGATTTAGTACTATTGAGCGATAATTAGGAGATACTAAGGGCCAACATACAACTTTATTGAGAAACACTAAGAAATTAGGACTGGAAGTAAACATCAATAAAACTAAATTTATGTTCACACATATAAATGCATTATAGCCTATAATGGAACTGGACAACTAATGACAAATGAAGGAAATTTTGAAAAAAAGTGGCTGATTTCAAGAATCTAGCAACAATAATTACAAATAGGAATGAGATGCACAAAGAAATTAAACATAGGCTCAATTATGGAAATGCGTGCTATTATGCATACAGGGACTCTTGTCCCAGTCCTTTCAAACAACGTTAAACTGAAAATATATAAAACAGTTATTCTCCCAGTAATATTATATGGATGCGAAACATGGGCTCATATTTTAAGGGAGGAAAGAAGATTACGAGTTTTGAGAATAAAGTCCTTAGAAAAAATTTTGGGCCAAAAAGAGATGAGCAGACAGGTGAATGGAGAAGACTTCATAACAGTGAACTACATGGTATTTATAGAAAGCCAGACATATTAAGGACAGTTAAGTCTCGTAGACTGCGATGGGCAAGACATGTGGCACGTATGGGGGATGAAATAGGTACATGGAAGCTTCTTGTAGGAAAACCAGAGGGAAAACGCCCAGTTGATAGACCAAGAATGAAGTGGGAGAATAACATTATCCATGATTTGACGGAAGTAGATACAGGGGATGACTGGAAAACATTAGCTCAGGATAGGGATGTATGGTGAGCTTATGTCCGCGCGGCCATGAACCTACGGGTTCGATAGTGCCAGTGAGTAAGTAAGTAGTAGTAGTAGTAGTAGTAGGACTTTATTAGTCAAAAAGTAAGATATTTACAATATTATTTACAAATATGGGTCGCACGGGCAGTAAGCCGTACGTGCTGTTGACAGTCCGTTACAATAAAGTAATAATTGGTACTAGTGAGTAAGTAAGTACCCCGTGCTGTTTACCCGGCGTTGTCCGGGATTCTACTGATCCCGATCTTCTTGATATAAATGAGCTGAAAGACAAAAAAAAAAAAAAGTATTTCTTATGATTAGTTGAGTAAGTAAAATGAAAAAATATATAAATGTATATCGTAATTATTTTAAGATTCCCCGTGCTGATTACCCGGTGTATCCCGGGAATCTACTTATCTCAATCTTCTTAGTATAAATGAGCTAAAAGACAAAATTCGTTATTTCGAGTTATCCGTAAAAGAATACCCGCCATGGGCTGCTATGCTTGCACAGGAATCTACGTACTTGTCTCGATCTTCTTGGCGTCAATGAAAGACAAAAATGGTGTTTGTGAGTTATCCATAAGAGATAAACATATGCTGTCACGGACTTTTTTGTAGAGCTTTTTGAGATATTCAATTCTGTGTACTTTAATTTAGTGTATTTCTTATGGTTTAGGCAGCGTGAGCCATTTAAGCGTCCAAAGAGCTACTTTTTTCACGTTTTTCCACTACAAAGGGCGATTTTTAAGGGTGTAGGAGTTGAGTATCACAACTCTCTTATAGCCTATGTTCATCTCGGGAATCTACTGAACATTTTGCAAAAATCCCCATCACAATCGGATCAACGGTATGGCCGCGCATAAAGTACGAACAAACAAACAAACAAACATTTTTATATATTAGATTAAATCTCCTACTGTGATTCTGCCTCCTCTTCTGAATTATTATTTTCACAGTTTTTCTCTCGTTTAGAGATAGGTCATGTTTTCGACCCACTTTATGAATTTATTGAAACCTGTTTGTGCATTTTATAGAATATGGGATTCGATTACCATGTCCTCTGCGAGGATAATATATTCTCTGAACTGTATTTAGTCCATTATCACAATAGGCAGAACATTTGTTCAAATGAGAGAGAATTGAGTATAACGTTTAATACACATTGATTGAATTAGAGTAAGATTGATCAAAACCAATGTTTAATCAAGTATCAAATGGTCTGATCAACTGTGTACATATTTCTGTTTATTAATAACGTTTTATGAGTAATTACTTTTGCATGCGGTACAAACCTATAATTTAGTAGTAATGAATTTAATCATTGCAGTAATCCATGCTACCAAGCTCAATGATTAATAATAATAATAATAATAATAATAATAATAATAATAATAATAATAATAATAATAATAATAATAATAATAATAATAATAATAATAATTCAGATTTCTTTTGAAAAAACGGAATGTATTTCATGCAATAAACAAGAACCAAAATACCTGGAAACCAAATATGGAAAATTTAAACCAGGCCTAAATATCTTGATGAAATAATTCAGGAAAATGGAATTGAAACTAAAGGCAATAAAAATAGATGCCAAAAAATGGAAACAGCATTTCGGCTTACTCACAACACTTATAATAAAAAATACATATGAAGAGTACAAGGGAAAAACAATCAGAGTCCACTTTTTAACATTTTGCAGTAATTGAATTTTAAGTTTAGAAACGCAGCAGATCGAGCGCTTTAGACATACAGAAAACTTTTTTTTCCCAGAACTGTTCTCAAGGTGATTTTCTAACAGACTCTTCTTTCGAAATAAGTGTCATGTATTTTACAGTCCTGTTTTTCAGCAATGAAAAGTCAAGGTGCACATGTTTGTAAACAAAAACAATCATAGTCCACTTAATTTACAGAATGTTATACATAACTGTTACATTATACATAACTGTTTGCCTTATAAAATGTAAATAATAAAAATAATAATGAAATTAATTAATTTTTTACACCAAGTTACTCATTGTTGAATATGAGTAATCTTGAAAAATAGATTTGAGCATTTTCAGAACAGAATTTCTTCAAGGATTGGAGGTCGTCGTATTTTCCCTTGGAGAGTGGAATTAAACTTGAATACGAATGTTATGGCTGATTTTCAGTCTGTGCATGGCACACTGTATGTAATAAATTAAGAGTTTCTAGCCGCTTCATTTCTTTATTTACGTCTTCGGCACTGCTGCTATCGTTAAGTTTCTTTGCAAGTAGAGACTACTTTTTTGCTTTGAATTCATCACATGCAGAGCAAGTATCTGACCTAGGATATCGAAGAGCAATATTAAATTTTGTCTGAAATAAGTTCCAATAAAATTCATAAGACACTGGAAACTCTGGAAATGTCTCTGTCTACATTTGATGCAATAGTTTAATGTTTAATTCTTCAGGTAGGTACATTTTAGATGTTTTGTGAAGACTGTAGTGAGAAGGGCGATCTTGAAGGGAACTGATATGTTTCATAACATTTTCAACGGCCTCAATTGTCTTTTTCATGGGTCTATTAGAATGAGAACCTCTCCGGTCAATAGGAGCAAGCCCAGGGATTTCTTGACTGTTAACATATTCTGGTTTGTTATACCATGCACACTCATGAAGGCTTTGTAACAAACTGGAATTTCAACAGCTTTTCCATCCCTCTGTACACGCACCTTGTAAGAGTAAGAGTGGTCTCTGAAGCTGCTATCTTCTTCTGGTTTCCGTGGTCTTCTTCATTTCACCGGCAAAACTGAAATTAGTGAACGCGTGCACTCTGTTTTTTCTTATCTCCCAGTAAATTGAATTCACGAATTAATACATTATGTTCATGTTTTGAAATGTTCGTGTAACACTGTTTCTTGCATTTGCAATCTTCACCAGGAACATGACTCATCGCTCTTATGCGTTTACTCGCATCATGGATTCTACCATGTTTAGGTCTTTTCTTTCCTCTACTCTGATGAGCTGTACGAGTAACATTAACACTTGATTTCATGTTGAAAAATAAACTGATTGTCTACACACCAGTAAAATAGGCTTCATTGAACAACAATGCAGTTTGGTACCAGTAAAAGTAAATGCCACAACAATGCATAGGTATGTAACAAATTAAAACACCCCAAGCTGACCAACATATAAAAAGTTCATACTCTCTGGAAGGAGTCCAAAAATACTCTCATTTAAATTGTATATGGACTCTGATTATTTTTCCATTTCACAGTGGACTACGATTGTTTTTCCCCTGGACACTTTATTTCAATGATGATTTTTAATGGATTATGAGTGAGTTTTTCCACGTATGAACCTCTTGGAATATAGTACTAGGTACATACAATCCACTGGTACCAGAATCTCAAATTTCACCAAAAGTGGACTTTGATTGTTTTTCCCCTGTACTCTTCATATCTTTACATAAAAATTACGACACTATAACACTGTAATTAAACCAGAGTGTCTCTACGGAGGAAAAATATTAATTTTGAACAGAAAAAAAAAATATATCGAAAATATAGTGAAAAAAGAATTGCAAAATTATAAGAAAAGTTTTAGGTCCACAGCTCATAGGTGAAGCATTTAGACTCAGAAGTAAAAAGGAAATAAAAATATATACAGGCATTCATAGTGATATTAGAAAACGAAGGTTATAATTTTATGGCCATATTAAACGAATGAACTCAAATAGGCTTACAAAACAGATAATGGAATTCTACGAAAACAGAAGTAAAGCTCCAGTGGATACTATGAAGGGGATTGATGAAGTCAAAAAGGACTTAAAATTGGCAGGAATTACTAAAGAAGATATCCCAAACAGAGATATATTTAGAATTAAGGTGAATAAGTGGCAAGTTGACCAAGAGGACAAACGAAGAAAAAAACTGGAACAACTTGGACAGATGATAGAAAACAAGCTCATAGCAAAAGAATGAAAGAAATTTGGGCTCAAAGGAAACGCCTCTAAGTACTTTGCGTAGTCCTACATGGGCTCATCCGCAATAAAAAATAAATAATAATAATAATAATAATAATAATAATAATAATAATAATAATTATTATTATTATTATTATTATTATTATTATTATTATTATTATTATTATAAGAATAATAATAATAAATATATTTTTTAAATCAATATCAAAATTAGACAACATAAAAATAATACAATAAGAGAAATTACGATTGTAGAAAAGAACATTGTACAAGAGACTGAAGAAATCCAAATAAGACGGTATGGACATTAGGGTTATAACTTTTTGGACTTTTGTGAACTACAATATTTCCTGTGCAATGGATGGATGAACTTTACTTAAAACCATTGAAAAAGGCTTTCATTTCACTAAGCTTCAAGAAAAGGTCACCCCCAAATATATTTATATGTCAATATTTAACGTGAATAAAGAGAATTCAAGACAACATAAAGATGAGAAATATGACAGAAGCAGATACACAAGATCAGGAAGTGTGGAAGACAAAACTGTACATTTTGGTTGAGGATAAATGTGTAAATGACAGAAACAATCCTGAATAAAACAAAAATAAACCAATGCCTCCATGTTGTCATTACGATATATTTTATAGCATTCTCTTATGGCATGGCGTACTTTTAATCCATTTCTGAGGCTGGGCGCCTTAAAGGCAGGGTTACGCTATCCCGATGATATGAAAAATGATGATGATGGTAATGATATGACAGGAGAGGACTTAAACTAAACTTAATCTAGTGAGGCGAATATGCTAATGATGATGATGATACTGATCCAGCTGCTGAAGATGGAACAAGTAGTTCTGAAAGGCCTACACAATTTTAATGAGTTTAAATGTTGAGGACGACTGAAATATCTCAGGTACTAATTTTATTATTTTAACTTATTTTAAAATGATCTAGCCTTGCAATAATTATTATCGTCCTGCATGGGTTTACAAGACTTTCGCATCTGAAAGATAAAACTAAGTAAGTCACTGGCACTGTCGAATCTGTACGTTCATAGCAGCGCTGACATAAGCTATCCATACATCCCTATACTGAGCTAATGTTTTCCAATCATCCCCTGTATAATCTACTTCCCTCAAATCATGATTAATGTTATTTTTCCACCTCATTCTTGGTCTACCAAATGGAATTTCCCTCTGGTTTTACTACCAGAAGCTTCCATGCCCATCTTTCATACCCCAATTCGTGCCACATATCCTGCCCATCGCAGTCTTCGAGCCTTAACTGTTCTTAATATATCTTGTTTCCTATAAAGATCATGTAGCTCACTGTTAAGTAGTCTTCTCCATTCGCGTGTCTCTTCATCTCTCTTTGGTCCAAACATTTTCCTAAGAACCTTATTCTCAAATATTCGTAATTGGAAAATTTATTTTTGCAAGTTATATCATAGAAAAGAAAAGATTACAGTGGTATGGCCATGTCAAAAGAATGCCAGAGCAAAGATTGCCTAAAATTGTTATGGGATGGATCCCAATAGAAAGGAAGAAGAGAGGAAGACCGAAGAAAACTTGGATAGAAGAGGTACTAGCAGTTATGTATATCAGAGCATTGGAGGAAGATCACTGGATGGACAGAGAGGAATGGTGTTTGGTTTCCGGAAGACGGCGGCAGCTGCCATGATACCGGATGATGATGATGATTTTTGATTTAAGTATTATGAACTTTTCTTTGCACTTTAATTTTTTTTATTATTTTATCCGGCATGATGATAAATATAATACTAACACAAATCTGATGATTGTAACTTTGTCACAGTAAGGTAATGATCTCCATGTAAAATAAGTAGAATGTGACTTATTCTCGAAGTTATTTTAAGGTTTCTGTCTTGTAAGAAAGTCGATTCGGATCACTGAAGCAAGACAAGTATAGACTTTTACTATTTTCTGTCCGATTTTCCCTGCTGCAGAAATAGAGATTCTGGTTTTGTTTGTTACATTTAAAATAAGAAAAGTTCATTTCTAGACAAGAAGCGAAGTGGGATTTAAAAAAGTCAAAAGTCATTTCATTGTAATAAAACAACTGTTCGCGTTAAATAGTCCACTTTTTTATTTTAGTTTAGTTTTCTAATAATAATAATAATAATAATAATAATAATAATAATAATAATAATAATAATAATAATAATAATAATAATAATAATAATAATAATAATAATCAATAATAATAACAATAATAATAACTTTATTTCACGTGGCAGAGTTAAGGCCTTAAGGATATTGTCTACCACTCAACAAAGTTATAAAAATACAAAAAAAATACTGTTACATCTAAATTAAATAACTAAAATTAATACATAATACAATACAATTATTATTTTCAATATATTTTGAATTACTCTAGATTGAATTAATGAAATATAAAGTATACAAGGTAGAAAAATGAAAAAAAAAACTATTAATGATATAAAATACATTTAATTCTGGAGAAAATTAATTATTTAACAACAAATAATGGTATAAGCATGACCTAAAAATCTCAATTGTACGGCAATCCCTGATATATTGGGGACGGAATTCCAGGAGATGGCAGACGCTACTGTGAAAGAAATAGAATAAGAGGAACTGCTTTGGAGAGGGATTCTTAGTTTGTTATCTTATGATCTACTGTTTATTATTATTATTATTATTATTATTATTATTATTATTATTATTATTATTATTATTATTATGGTATAATGGTAAATTCTCAATTCTGGACGCCAGATAGCTAGGAGTGTAGGAATTCAGAAGCTTGAAAAGAAGTGAAAGAGAGTGCAAATAACGCCTATCACTAAGATGGCGCCAAAAGAGTTTGTTGAAGTGTTCGGAAATGTGATCATAACGGCGAATGTTAAAAATGAAACGAACGCAAGCATTATGAAGACGATGTAGTCTCTACGACAAGTTATAGTTTAGGTCATTATAAATAATGTCACAATAATTGAAGTGTGGCAAACACACGTATTTTAGTTCTTTATTCAGACTGCGAGGACAGACTATACAGAGCACTGCGACCTGAAAGATCCATTGCGCTATCCCAGTATTATGGAGATAAATGGATTGAAAATCTAGTCTGTAGTATTTAATAAATAGGATCTTCTTGGTGATAAACTTGTATTACACAAAGTCAATATTTGGTGATTTTGGTTTTTATTGACTTTGTGTAATACAAAGAAACATATGGCGCAAACATGGCGCAACAAACATATGTCAATAGAAAGCAAAATCCGCATATACAAAATGATAGTTCGACCAGTTATCGTATATGCAGCAGAAACTAGGGCTGATACAACAAAAACTGAACAAATAATAAGCACATGTGAAATGAAGCTCTTAAGAACTATTCAGGGGGAAACATTATTTGATAAGATACACAACACAGAAATCAGGGACATAACCAAATTTATTATAGATAGACGAAAATATTGGAAAGGTCATATAGAAAGAATGGAAGACAACCGACTTGCAAAAAGAGCTAAAGAAGATAGACCAATGGAGGGAGAAGAACAAGAACAAGACCAGCCAAGAGATGCGTAGACGATGGATGTACATCCAATACGTCTTCCTCTGAGGAATAATTTTGGAAATAAACAGGATCAAAATCCTACAAATTATGAATAAGAATAATAATAATAATACTAATAAGAAGAAGAAGAAGAAGAAGAAGTGTAAAACAAGTTTATCACCAAAAAGATCCTATTTATTAAATGCAATATTTGACCTCGAAGTCAGTGGATCATATTGGACTGTTGATAAACATTTAATTTATAATCATTATATACCAAGTCGATATTAATCTTGATAATGATAACGTCGCTACTGAGACACGCTGACTCTTTTAAGTTTTTAAATTTATTTGGGTTTTTATTGACTTTGTGTAATATTAGTCTATGGTATTACATAAGTTATAGGTCGTCTTCCAGGTCCGGTGCACCAGGTTCTGCTCCCATGACGCATACCGCCATCTTTGGCCCGTGGCTGTGAGGGGGAACTACAACCCTTCCGTTGGCCCCTTCTGTCTTTTTTTACTGAGGCTCGGGGACATGAGACAGCACCATCGACCCCAAGAGATCTCCTCAAAAATATATTTTTAACACCAACTAAGCTACTTTTCCTAACATGAGATAAGATGAAGAATGATATGAAATTACATGACTTGGAGGGGAATGAAGTGGAAGTGGTGAGTGTTGGTGGAATGAAATTCGGGAAATTGGAGGCCCCCCCTAGAAAAACCCAAAAAGTACCGGTATGCCGCACCGCCAATATTCCTCTGTAACGCCAGAATTAGAACCTGGGATCTCAATCGAGGAAAGCTCCATTCGTATAACTAACTAACTCACTGGCTCTATCGAACCCGTAGATTCATGGCCGCGCGGACGTAAGCTCTCCATACATCCCTATCCTGAGCTAATGTTTTCCAATCATCCCTTGTATAATCTACTTCTCTCAAATCATGGATAATACTATTTTCCCATTCTCATTTTTGGTCTACCAACTGGGCGTTTTCCCTCTGGTATTCCTACCAGAAGTTCCCATGCACCTCTTTCATCCCCATACGTGTCACATGTCCTGCCCACCGCAGCCTACGAGACTTAACTGTTATTATATCTGGCTTCTTATACATATCATGCAGCTCACTGTTATGTAGTAAACGAGACAATATTATTTTGAGACAATTTTTTTATGATCTTTAGTTTATACCAGTAAGACGTGTATGTTTATTTCTATCTTTATATGTAGGGCCTATGTCTAGAATATTTTGGTGTGTAGCGCCGACCACGATGTACACTAGTAGGATATTATGTATTCTTATTTAATGACACTCTTTAACAGCTAAGATTAATGGAGTCGTAATTCAATCTGGACGTGAAAGAGTCGAATATTTTGCTTAGAGGTCACATTTTTCAGGCATGATGTTCTTTTACGTGCATTGAAATCACAATACGGGATCATTGCCTTTAGTTTCTTTCACAAGGAACCCATATACGTAATTTTTAAGACCTAGAAAACTTATTGATCCTGACCGGATATGAAGCCAGAGTAATCACTAATTCACCAGGTTCGACAAATCTGTTTGTTTCGATTGATTCACTTTCATCATCATCATCATCATCATCATCATCAACAATCACGGATTAAGCCCATGTGGCTTGTTTCGGTCTCATAGATTCTCATTCAAAAGTTGTATCTATCTCTTCTTCGGTCTACCAACATTCCTGCGTCCTTTTGGTTTGTATTTAAGTATAATTTTGGGAATGCGATCATCTTCCATTCTTTGGACATGTTCTTTCCATTTTTTCTAGATTCTTTTATTCTATCTGAGAGTTTAAATATATTTAGCTCATTTCTAATATCTTCACTTCTTCTCTTATCTAGAAGTTTGCAACCAACCACACTTCTCAGAATTCTGGATTATTACTCCGTATAACATGATACTGGGGGCACGTCGTAGCGTAGTGGTTAAGGCACTGAGCTACAAGCCGGAGGGTCGAGGGTTCAAGTCCCGTTGGGGTCGGGATTTTTAAACTGACCCAAACCCTCTGGCGGCACTATGGCCCTGGGGTCGACTCAGCCTCTAACGGAAATGAGTACCAGACGCCTGTTCTGGGGTAAAGGCGGCCGTCACGCAGGGCTGACAACCCGGCTGACATCAAGTGCCGATTGTCTAGAAAAAGTGGGAGCCTTAACCTCCTACTACCCCAAGGGTCTCCTGAGGCCTGTTGTGGGATCACTTTACTTTTTATAACATGATACTTCGATTCCCGGTCGGGACAGGCTCCTGGATGAGGTTTTTTCGTTTTTTTTTTCTCACCTGTAAGACAAATGTCAGGAAGCCTAGGGCCCAACGGTCCCAGAAAATCATCCGACAATCACCATCATCATCATCCTTACCATCATCATCATCATCATCATAATTTCACCGGCGTAGAAAGCAACGGGAAGCTACCACGCCTATAATTCCCTAATAAAACTGCAAAACATAGCATGCAAATGCTAGATTACAGTGAAAGACCTGCCCTAGGGCAGAACACTACAGAAATACATGATATTTCACCGAACAACGGTATGCTTACAGTCCGCGGTCGAGTAGCATGAGCCAAGAAAGATATTTGAAGTGTGTAGGTATATTAAGGAAAAACTTGCTTCGTTAATGTAATCATGTTTTGTACACAGTTGTTTATCTTTATAATACCATTACAACATCATAAAAGTGGAGATAATTTTTAGTTAGCAAAGGAGTAGTGGGAAGCGAGGAGATGAACTATACTGTCGCAGTTTACACGCTGTTAGTGGCTTTACATACCTCGCACCATATGGCGCACCATCCTATGTAATTCTAACAGGGAGAATATAATTTTACAAGCAATTTCTTGGATGATAAGAGTGGAACATATATAACAGACTAAAGTATTTTACAACAGGTCATTTGTACGCATAAAAATGCAAGCATTCGATAAGATATATCAGCTGGTAATGTAACTTACACAACACCTTTAGGCATAATGTCATGTTACTTTAGACTACAGACAACAAATAGAGCAAATTTTGCAATACATTATTATGTTAACATTTTCATATCCTCTGGCTATAAAATTATATACCTACAATCAATAAATTTCTATTCCAAGTGCTTCAGTGGGCTACATTTTTATTACCACATCTTTTTCAGTTTAAAGTAAAGTGATCCCACAACAGGCCTTAGGAGGCCCTTGGGGTAGTAGGAGGTTAAGGCACCCACTTTTTCTAGACAATCGGCACTTTATGTCAGCCGGGTTGTCAGCCCTACGTGACGGCCGCCTTTACCCCAGAACAAGCGTCTGGTACTCATTTTCGTTAGAGGCTGAGTCTACTCCAGGGCCATAGTGCCACCAGAGGGTATGGGTCAGTTTAAAAGTCCTGACCCCAATGGGATTTTTCAGTTTAATAAAACTGAATTTCAGGACGCGACAGACCACCTTTACATATAATAATGAATATCTGTGAATCTGATATAACTTATAGAGAAAATAAAGATATAGAAAATAAAGTAAATAAATTTCAGGCTATTTGTGGAACCATAAAAGAACCTTAGGTCGGAAAACAAGGAAAGATACGAAGCTTAAATTATATAAAACAATGGCTGTTCCTTTGCTGTTGTATGGAAGTGAAAATTGGATAATGAAATCAAGGAATAAAAGGAGGATACAAACTGCGGAAATGCTATTTTTACGTAACGTGAAAGAATGCACAAGAGCGGATAGAATAAGGAATGAAACTATACGAGAAAAATTAAATATATATAAAATTGAAGATGAAATCAGCGAAAATAATAAGATATGGACAGAACACTTAATGAGAATGAACAACGAAA
The DNA here is from genome assembly GCA_030220185.1 of Diploptera punctata. NCBI lineage: Eukaryota > Metazoa > Arthropoda > Insecta > Blattodea > Blaberidae > Diploptera > Diploptera punctata. Next base: position 4,647,742 of record JASPKZ010003868.1, on the reverse strand, counting down.
GAATACCAAAAAGGACCTTCCTGTATAATCCCAGAGGAACAAGAGATGTTGGCCGACCACGTAGAAGATGGACTCCACTTTTAACTTCGCCGGAACAGGCTGCATAGCCTAAACCTTGTAGTAGAAGAAGAAGAAGATCTGTGAATCTGTCTGTCTGTCCTTTGCGGACTCGAAAAAATCTACTTGATCGATTTGAATGGTTTTTTCCCCATAATTTAGAGTATTCTTCTGGAATAATTAACGTGTATAACCATTTACTGTATGTATTATAGCGCCGGAGCTAAAAAATAAGTGCATCGGTGCACTAAAAAAGACGCTTTTTTGGACGCCTAAATAGCTTACGTTGTGTAAACCATAGAAAATACACCAAATTAATGTCCATAGAATTGAATATCACAAAAAATTCTACAAAAAAGTCAACGACAACATGTGTCTATCTTTTACCCTAATAACTCACAATAAAAATAAAACCTCGTTTTATTTTTATTTAATTAATAAATATGGATTTTCATCAAGTAAACACCAACTCAATTGATTATATAACCATTTTTTCCTATCAGCTCATTGATGCACAAAAGATCGGGATAAGTAGATTCCTGGGCAACGCCAAGTAATCAGCACTGAGCATTTAAAAATAATTATGATATACATTTATAATTGTTTTTATTTTCGTACTCAAGTTGACATCAAAACACATTTAATTTATTTAGGCGTAGCAGAGCATGCCTGTATTAGCTAGTTTAATACACAACTGATATTTTCCCTGTTATATTATAAAGATGTGAAACATGGACTCTTACTTTAAGCGAGGAGAAAAGATTACGAGTGTATGAGAATAAAGTTTTTAGGAACATTTTTGGACCAAAGACATGAACAGTGCACCGCTTTGGTCTCGAGGTAACGTGCTGCCTTGTCACGCAGTTGGACCGGGGTTCGAACCCCGGTCGGGGCAGTTTTTCTGGGTGAGGTTTTTATCGGGATTTTTCCTCACCTGTAAGACAAATGTCAGGAAAACGTTCAGACCCAAACGGTCCCCGAAATCATAAGGGCATCATCATCATCATCCTTATCATTATCATCATCATCATCATCCTTCACCAGTGTGGAAAGCAACGGGAAGCTACCACACCTATAACTCCCTAGTAAAGCTGCAAGCGTAGCATGGGAATGGTATGATTGCAGTGAAGGACCTGCTTTCGGGCAGAATTACTATGGATGGATGGAGACATAAACAAACCGGCGAACGGAGAAGACTGAATAACAGTGAGCTACATGATTTTTTCATAGGAAACCAGATATAATAAGAGCAGTTGAATCTCGTAGACTGGAATGGGCAGGACATGTGGCACGAATGGGGATTGAAAGAGGGGCATGGAAGCTTCTTGTAGTAAAAGCAGAGGGCGAACGCACAGTTGGTAGACCAAGAATGAGATGGAAGGATAACATAACCATGATTTAAAGGAAGTAGATTGTACAGGGGATGTTTGGAAAATATTAGCTCAGGATAGAGATGTATGGAGAGCTTATATCGTAGATCACTGTTACCTAGTTTTCTCCATTCACCTATCTGTTCATCTCTCTTTAATCCAAAAAGTTTCCTCAGAACTTCATTTTCAAATACTCGTAATTGTTTCTCCTGTCTTAAACTAGGTGTCTATTTGGCATTCTTGTAGTATAACTGGGGGAATAACAGTTTTATTTATTTTCAGTTTAACTAAGGTAATGGCATTCCAAGGGAAAAATCAAATCAGATCCAAAATAGTAATAGGAAACAAAATCATAGAACAGGTGAACCATCTCAATTATCTAGGATGTGACATTTCATTTAATTATGATAATGATATAACTAATAAACTAGCAAAATTCCAGGGAATATGTGGTACGATAAAACGATCACTAAATAACACAACAACAAGAGAGACCCAATTGAAATTTTATAAAACGTTGGCAGTACCGGTACTGCTCTATGGTTCAGAAGCCTGGATACATAAAAAACAAGATCTAAGTAGGATAACAGCGGCAGAAATGAAATTTTTGAGGTCTGTTAAAGGGTGCACTAATGAAGGCACCCGAGATGTATGCAGACCTAGAAAGAGATGGGCTGAAGTCGGAACGGGTCAGCAGACCTAATCCATGAATGCAGATGATGATGATGATGATGACGTTATTTGAGAGAAGTTGGGACGACAAGACTCCCTGTTAATGCATATTAGCATGCATTTCCAGAATTGAGCCTATATTTAATTTCTTTGTGAATCTCATTCATATTTGCAATTATTGTTCCTAGGTATTTGAATTTAGCCACTTCTTTAAAATTTCCCTCATTGTCACTTACTGTCCATTTACATTATATAACGTATTGTCCGTCGGTAGAGTCCCTACCTTCCACTGCGGCGACCCGGGTTCGATTCCTGGCGGGGTAAGTGATTTTAAATCTCCACCTTAGATCTGTCCTGTCCCACCATTAATGCTCAACTGAGTGCACTCTCGTAATAAAAAACATTATATAACGTATTTCTATGTGTGAACATTTATTGTTTTATTGATGTTTTCTTTCAATCCTAATTTCTTAGTGTTACTCAATAGAGTGTGCGTATTGACCTTTAGTACCTCCTCGTATTATTATTGTTATTATGATTATTATTAATTATTATGATTATTATTAATTATTATTATTATTATTATTATTATTATTATTATTATTATTATTATTATTATTATTATTATTATTATTATTATTAACATTTTATAGGTGCTCAAGCCCATAATCACGTTGAGACGAAACGAACGTAAATTAACACTAAGATGCGATGACGTACAGTTGTAACATTATTTAAGTTAACAGGCACAATAATGACAGTAATGTTGTACTGGTGGTCTTCACTTCCCAAGCACAGAGTTCAAATCCAGTCTCTTCACACTCTGAAGCATTCTCTGAAGCATGACTTCATAATGTCCTGGGCTCGGATAATATGTTTTATGCTTTAGTTTTCCCGGGTGGAATGTGGCAAGTAAAAGTATCTACATGTGAGAGGTTATTCTGCGTCAATGGACTGAACACACACACACACACACACACACACACACACACACACACACACATATACATACACTAACTTCACACGCGTGCGTGCACACACATACACACATACACACACAGTCCCTCCAACACACTCACACGCGCGCGCACACAAACACACACACGCACCCATAAGTATAGCATATATATATATATATATATATATATATATATATATATATATATATATCACTCTCTCTCTCTCTCACACACACACACACACACACACACACACACATACACATATATATATATATATATATATAAATACAAAAATCGAAATATATATTTATTTATAATATATATTCGATTATATATTTATTTTAATATATTATTATTATTATTATTATTATTATTATTATTATTATTATTATTAATGTCCCACACCGTAGTTGAGTGGTTAAGGCATGATACTTTCGGTCAGAGCTAGGAACTTTGCGCTGGTTCGAGTCCGCATCTCCTTCTTCTTTTTCTTCTTCTTCTTCTTCACTTCATGGGCTAGGAAAACTGCCTGTTCCGTCTCACAGTTGTTCTGTCCAACTTTTCTCTGGTTTTCTTACGTTTTATGTTCATTGATCCTCTTGGCTTGTTGTTAAATGCTGCTTTTGATTTTTTTTTTCCAAATGCCCCATCTTGCCATTTCGACATTTCTGGTGTTCTCACCCCTCATAGCATACTTGTAATCCACTTCTAAGGTTGGGGCACCTGGAAGGCGGGGTTACGCTGCCCCGATGCTATGAGAGTTGATGATGATGGTAATGATGCGCCAGGAGAGGCCTTAAACAAAACTTAAGCTAATTAGGCGAATGTAATATTGATGATAGTCATGACTAGATGATGTACAGGTGAGGAAAACCCCCGAAAAACACTCACCCAGGAAACTTGTCCCGACCAGGCATCGAACCCGGGCCTGTTGAGTGACAAGGGAGCATGTTACCTCGAGACCATAGCGGTGGATAAATCAAAAATATATTTATTTTAATATATTATTATTAATATATACCGCACCGTAGCCGAATGGTTAAAGCAAGATGCCTTGGAACTTGCGCTGGTTCTTCTTCTTCTTCACTTCATGGTCTAGGAAAACTGCCTGTTCCGTCTCACAGTTGTTCTGTCCATCTTTTCACTAGCCTTATTAGTTCCTTGATCCTCTTGGTTTGTAGTTAAATGCTGGTCTTGAAAATCTTGTTATATTCATATTTTTTTCTCTGTCTAAGCTATTTATATCTGTATTCTTTGATTTTTCATTCAGTGGATAATATATATATTATATATCCATCCATCCATAGTAATTATGCCCGAAGGCAGGTCCTTCACTGCAATCATAGCATTTTCATGCTATGCTTGCAGCTTTACTAGGGAATTGTAGGTGTGGTTGCTTTCCACACCAGTGAAGGATGATGATGATGATGATGATAATGATAAGAATGATGATGATGATGGCCATATGATTTCGGAGACCGTTTGGGCCTTAAAAGTTTCCTGACATTTGTCTTACGGGTGAGGAAAAACCCCGATGAAAACCTCTCCCAGAGAAACTGCCCCGACCGGGGACGAACCGGGCCCGCTGCGTGACAAGGCAGCACGCTACCTCGAGACCACAGCGGTGGACAATATATGTATATATATATATATTTAAATGAAGTAGACATTTTCTCATGGAATTTCGACCAGTATGGGACCGGTGCCCACCTAATATCTTGAAGAATTCGGGTAGCTAAAATAAGTAGTGGTTCCAGGTTGAGAAAGCCAGCTACAACGGCTGGTGGACCCCACATCTTGACCACATATCACCACTATACTGGCTAGATGATAGTCCACCTTTGTGGACGTGAAGCCAAGAGCTAGCTGGTAGGTCAAGGGCCTTCTTGGCCTATCGCGCCATGGAGTTTTTCTTATTAAATATAGATAATGTACAGCAATAAACGGCTGCTACCATTTCAATCAAACAACGTTTGTAATCATGTGATTTGTCAAAAAATACATTTTAAAACTGATGTCTGAGCACTTTCTTTCTTACAATTCAAACTTATTCAAAATATTGAATACATAAGAATAACTTATATAAGAACTGAAAAGTTACCTTTAAAAATTACAATTCAATACATAAGAATGGCGTACGTACACTTAAAAAAAGCATATGATTCAATTAAGAGGGAGAAGTTATATAGTATCCTGCTGAGTTCGGAATTCCTAAAAAGTTAGTTAGACTTATACGAACGTGTCTAAATGGCACAAAGATTAGGGTGCGTGTAGGCAAACAGTTTTCAGACACTTTTGAACTCCACAATGGGTTGAAGCAAGGAGATGCACTATCTCCTCTACTATTTAATTTTGTATCAGAGCATGCCATCAAATCTTTAGAGGATGAAGAAGGTTTACAACTCAATGATATTAATAAGCTGTTAGTTTATGCTGATGATGTAGTATTATTGGCCGATAGCGAGGAGATACTAAATGACAACACGCACACACTATTGAGTAACACTAAGAAATTAGGACTGGAAGTAAATATCAGTAAAACTAAATATATGGTCACACGTAGAAATATTTTATATAATGTAAACGGACAGTTGATGACAAATGAAGGACAATTTTGAGGAGGTGGCTTAATTCAAATACCTAGGTACAATAATCACAAATAGGAATGAGATGTTCAAAGGAATTAAATATAGGCTCAATTCTGGAAATGCGTGCTATTATGCTTTACAGAGATTCTTGATGTCCCAACTCCTTTAAAATAAACATTAAACTTAAAATATAATAAAAAACTATTATTCTACCAGTTATATTATATGGGTGCGAAACATGGACTCTTACTTTAAGGTAGGAAAGGAGATTACGAGTATTTGAGAATAAAGTACTTAGGAACATTTTTGGACCAAAGTGAGATGAACAGACAGGTGAATGGAGAAGACTTCAAATAACAATGAACTACATGGTCTTTATAGGAAGCCAGATATAATAAGAACAGTCAAGTCTCGTAGACTGCGATGGGCAGGACATGTTGCACGTATGGAGAATGAAAGACTTGCATGGAACCTTCTTGTAGGAAAGCCAGAGGGAAAACGCCCAGTTGGTAGACGAAGAATGAGGTGGGAGAATAACATTAACTATGATTTGAGGGAAGTAGATTATACAGGGAATGATTGGAATACATTAGCTCAGGATAGGGATGTATGGAGAGCTTATGTCCGCGCAACCATTAACCTATGGGTTCGATAGTGCTAGTGACTAAGTAAGTAAGAATGATGTAAGTCTATATAAGAACTGAAAAGTTACCTTCGAAAATTAAATTGTGGTCTACCCGTACAGTAGAAACCACACTAATGAGGTCATGTTTAATAGAATGTATAATATGTAAAAAGAACAACGAAAAGCGAAAAAATAAATAAATAAATAAATGCAGGATTGCAGTTGCTTTCATGTAGCTAATTATATCACACATAATTCTGCCTATTGCCTTAAGACTTAATTAGGTACATAAGCCCTAGTACAGTTAATAATTATGCTTGCAACCATAATATTATGGAATAAGAAAATTATATTTTACGCGAATTAATACAATATACGAATAACACAAGTTTTACAGCTAAATTTTGCTAATATTATATTCTTTATGTCCGCAGCTGTGGTCTCGAGGTAGCGTGCTGCCTTGTCACGCAGCGGGTCCGGAAGTGATTTCCGCTCGGGACAGGCTCCTAGGTGAGGTTTTTCGGTATTTTTTCTTGCCTGTAAGAGACATGTCAGGAAGCTTAGGGCCCAACGGTCCCCGAAAAATCATCCGGCCATCATCAACATCCTTATCATTATCATCATCATCCTTCGCCGGTGTGGAAAACAACGGAAAGCTACCACCCCTATAATTCCCTAGTAAAGCTGCAAAGTATAGCATGAAAATGCTGTGAATGCAGTGAAAGACCTGTCCTCGGGCAAAATTACTATGGATGGATGGATGTTCATCATACAAATAAACCAATATATTTAAATACCATCTATCTGTAATAGTGTAGCCCATTGTTGAGCCATAGACTCTCCTTTGTAAGGAGTTGCTACTCCAAGTTAATTTTTAGTTACCTTATTTGCTCATAGATGTCATGGATGGTATGCGGTCAACACACCGACCCAATGAGACATCTAACAGACAACTACGGTATTACTAGAACATTGATGTCGGTAAATCGTACTTCGAGGTCTCTTTATTCAGGCTTAAGGATCTTTTACGAGCCTGAAAACCTTCAGACTCGGGACCCACGGCTTAAAGTCCCTTCCGGAGGACTTGCTCCTTAGATATTTCCGTCCTAAAAAAATCCATCGACCTCGGCCAGGGCTTGAACCCGCGAAATAGAGGCAAGGAGCATAACCACTAGTCCACCACGGTCGATCTATTTTATCATCATCATCACTATCCATTCACTAATTTAGGCCATTTGTTGGCCTGATTCGGTCTCAATAGAAATACTATCAAAAAGTCTTTTGTGTGGACGTCCTGGTCTTCTTCCCGCAGGTTAATAGCTTAACATCTCCTTGGGGAGTACCCTGTGATCTTCAATTCGATATACATGTTGCATTCATCTTGACTTATAATCAGAAATTTTGTTTTTCTAAAGGTTCCATGTGTAATTCTTCTAAGATTTCTTCATTTTTTATGATATAGTAATGTGTATCCAGCAGAAGATATCTTTATCTCATTTCGGGAGACCTGTGTTTCTGTATTACTCCACCAAGTAATCTGCGCTTGCGAAAAATATGTTAACTAACATGCTGTCTTTCTCTTTCTCTTCCTTACTATGTTGCCATTTCCTGTCCTCTGTATATGTTCTATGTCTGGCTGGTAGAGGACTGACAAATACTATGGATTTTAATGGTCCGTCCTTCTACGCGGTCATTGGCAAAATTACTAATTTGACAACCATGTTACTGTTGGGATTACGTGTAAGAATGGGATGTCCTTTCTTATTACATGTTGCCACTTGTGATTTACTGTGAGGCTGGTATCGAAGAGACGACAAATACTGTGATTTTAAATGATCCGACCGCTTGAGCGTTCAGTGCTTAAATGACTAATATGACAACCATATTAAGGGTCTTTCACACGTGTTTAGGGATTCTCCGCTCACACTTGAAATTGAACAATTTCAGTATGTGATCGGATGTACAGCGTTCTCCTACATCCCTTCCACAGATTCAATAGTTCGGCGACACTAGCGATAAAACTCTTCCCCTCCGCCCGTGCGAAGTTAACTTGGTTGTGTAATTTATCCTTCTGTTTCAATGTCAACACTTCGCTACCAAAGAGTTGGAAAAACCAGTGTTTTATACTCTTTTAGTCTTGAATGTTTTTGGACTGACTGTGGCTTGAAGATAAAATTCATTAACACTAAAATCCTTTGAAAATTTGATATTTTTATTTCTTTAATCATTTAATTATCAATTTTACAAATCTTCATAGGAAATCAACTACGAGTTAAGTCTCGTAGACTGCGATGGGCATACGTCACACGAAAGGGGAATGAAAGAGTAGTATGGAATCTGTTTGTAGGAAAACCAGAGGGAAACAACCCAGTATGTAGGCCAAAAGTGATGGGAGAAAATCATTAAACATGATATGAGATGAAGTACAAAGGGAGTGATTGGAAAATAATATATGAAGATCTTATACCTGCGCGGCAACGAACCTTCTGGTTCGATAGTGCCAGTGACTCAGTTAGTTAATCATCAATTAATGATAGCATACCTGAGATCTCACTCGATTTGAACTAAGTCAAATTTCAGAAAAAAATAGTTAGGTATCTAAAGTACTTTTTTAACAGCTGATGATGGAACATCTTTCCGAATGTCCTACATAGCGTTTTACTGAAATGTGTCTTAATTGAAGACGACTGAGATCTCAGGTACATATTTTATTCTCCTAACCTTTTATACTGAGAGAAGATAGTAATATGTGATGGGATATTATCCTTTGTTGTCACATCTCATAACTGGGCGTGATGAATTAAAACAGCTCAAATACCTAGGAACAATGATTACAAATAGGAATAAAATTGACAAAGAAATTAAATATAGGCTCAGTTCTGAAAATGCACGCTATTATATATATATTCACTTCCCAGTCATGTCACGGACTGTCAATCGCTATCATTATTTAAATCCAAATTAACTGATATCTTCAGTTCGACACAATTAAAACATTAACTGCATAACAACTATATAGAGCATTCCATTAATAATCGTCTAGGAATCTAATTACTTTATTTTATATCATTTTAATTTTATTATATTCTATGTTTTTGTTAGTATTAGCTAGTATTAGATCACATCATCATTGTATTTTGTTTAGTCTGTATTTTAATAATATCTTAAAATTGTAATATGTATGTAATTTTTGTATAATTTTACTATTCGCTGGTTGAGTGGAAGAGAAGGCCTTATGTCCTTAACTCTGCCAGCTAAAATAAATTATTATTATTATTATTATTATTATTATTATTATTATTATTATTATTATTATTATTATTATTATTATTATTATATAAGGGACCCTTATCGTCCCAATTTCTCTAGTAAAACGACAAACTGAAAATATAGGCCTATAAAACTGTTATTCTACCAGTTATATTGTATGGTTGCGAAACATGTCTCTTACTTTAAGGGAGGGGAAAATATTACGAATATTTGAGAATGAAGGTCTTAAGAAAATATTTGGACCAAAGAGAGATGAATAGACAGGCGAATGGAGAAGACTTCATAAGAGCAAGCTACATGATCTTTATAGGAAACCCGATGTAATAATAGTTAAATCTCGTGGATTGAGATGGGTAGGACAGGATTCGAAAATTGATTGGTTCGCTTAATGCTTGGGGAATGAAAGAGGTACATGAAAGCTTGTTGCAGGAAAACCAGAGGCAAAAAGCCCAGATGGTAGAACAAGAACGAGCTGTGACATGTACATTAACCATGGTTATAGGGAAGTAAATTATACAGGTGATGATTGAAAAACATTAGCTCAGGATAGGGATATATGGAGAGCGTATATCCGCGCGCCCATGAACCTACTGGTTCGATAGAGTCAGTGAGTTAGTTAACCTATTATACTGAGAGGGGATAGTAATATACTATGGTATATTATCCTTTATTACCACATCTGAAACTGGGCGTGGTGAATTAAAAAAAGCTATTTACCTGTTAGAACATAAATAAAACTGACAAGATAGCAACGCTATTCAATCCAACAATAAACATTAAGGAAACTAGTAAACAATTGTATTGGAAATTTTATGTTTGTATTTTAGTAGCAGTAACAGGAAGAAACTAACGGATTATTAACTAACTAACTAACTCACTGGCACTATCGAAACAGTAGGTTCATGGCCGCGCGTACATAAGCTCTCCATACATCTCTATCCTGAACTGATGTTTTCCAATCATTCCCTGTATAATCTAGTTCCCTCAATTCATTGTTAATGTTATTCTCCCACCTCATTCTTGGTCTACCAACTGGGCGTTTTCCTTCTGGTTTTCCTACAAGAAGCTTCCTTGCGCTTCTTTCATTCCCCATTCGTCCCACATGGCCTGCCCATCGCAGTATACGAGACTTAACTGTTCTTATTATACATGGCTTCCTACAAAGACCATGTAGTTCACTGTTTGTAGTCTTCTCCATTCACCTATCTGTTCATCTGTCTTTGGTCCAAAATTTTCCTAAGGGCTTTATCCTCAAATACTAGTAATCTCCTTTCCTCTCGCATGTGAGAAAAAAATTAACTAACGGTTGTATCGGGTTTTGAATGGTGTAACGGACTGAACACTAACGCCTAGTCAGATGTCCGGGATTTAATTCCTGGTTCATCCAGGAAACTTGTCCCTACCGGGGATTGAACCCAGGCCCACTGCATACGAGGCAATGACGTTACTCCCACAGTACAGAGATGATCTTATTTACCATTATTACCACAATTAGCCTAATTGGTAAAACTTTTGTTTACATTTAATGTATATATATGTATGAAGGGCTTAGGGTAATAACATGATAAGCCACATATTGTTCTTTCTGAGATATAAGGATTTTAATGTCTCAAAAAATTATAAATACTAATTGGGCAGTATTGTTGTTAGTAGATTGTGTATCTGTATGTTTTAACTAATCACTGGTGCAATTACAAATTATTTTATGGATATTTCAATACATTTATTTGCTAACATTGTAATAAATGACATTTCTTAAATCAATATGGTTTATCATGTTACTGCCCTAAGCCTTTCATATTATTGTTTTCCCATTATATATTTGAGAATAACAAAGAAGTGTTGGAACATCACATACAGGCCATGTTAATTTATTGTAAATGATGTAAAGTTTTTGCAGATCACGCAACCTCCGCTTGTGCACATAGAAAGCAAACATGCTTCGTATTATTAAAAATGTCCAGTGGACCACACAGTATCACTGCGCTCTCTGAATGTCAACATTCACGCTACATGGCATCTTAATATCTGTAAACATAGAAATCATGTTTTGAAACACAAAAATTAGCTATTTATGTATCAAGAGTATTATTATGACTATTTAACTCATGCCCCAAATGGGAGTCAATGACCAATCACGTTACAATGATTTTTGATTTACAACCGATCATAGTCGTGTTTCACCTAGAATTTACCAACTAAAGTTTATCATAATAAAGAAAGCACCTCCTTTTTAACATTCCGAATAGGTCATAGCATTATTTTGCAGTGATTGATCCTGCAAGAAATACGGCTACCAGATTATATATATATATATATATATATATATATATATATATAGTGCATGAATGTCAACACATACCGCATGCGGGAGTTAATATAAAAACATTTGTAGCAATTGATTATACCACCAAAAAAAGAAACCACTGTTTGCACTTTCTTAAATGTATTTTTTCCTACGTAATAACATTCCAGAAAAATATAATTGTCGTAGAACATCAGAAATGAATTAATATACAGTTTGATGTGTTTCATTTTTTCTCCACTAGAGTGCATTCTTACAATATTGTGTTCTTTTGGCAATAAATAATATGATCTGGTTGCAGAGACGAACAAAAGAAGCAAATGAAGCGTAGCAATCGTTTCTCATTTGTTTTCAAACATCGCAGTTTACATTAAATATATAAATATTTTAAAATAACTATATTTGAATAATGATTTGTGAGTAAACAGCTTAATTTTATTCGTTAAATAGTCCTAACAAATGCCACTCTTGATTTCCAAATTATATAGATGAGTTGGAAATCACTCGTGGCATTACTTATAATTATTATGTCCTGTGGGAGACATGTTATCAGGCTGAAGACCTTTGGCCTGATGATTGAAACACATTAGCTCAGGATAGGGACGTGTGGAGAGCTTATGTCCGCGCGGCCATGACCTACGGGCTCGATAGTGCCAGTGACTTAGTTAAATTATGCAGGTGTTGATGGAAAAGTTGGCTTAGGATAAACATGTATGGAGAGCTTATGTCCGGGCGGTCCTGAATCTACGGTTCGACAGAGACAGTGAGTTAGTTACTAACATAGTCTATCGCATGTTATCCAACATTGATTGCGTTACCTAATCGCCTTAGGGAGTTGATCACAAGCACAATTCACCGATTTTCAATTCCGATATTGACGTTTCCTGGAAACTGTGAGGACACAACTTTCATAAGTAAAAACATCTCTTATAATCCGCATTATCAGAGTGTTATTATTTTTTAAATGAGTCGAAACTTCTCGATACATACTTACTTACTTACTTACTCACTGGCACTATCGAACCCGTAGGTTCATGGCCGCACGGACATAAGCTCTCCATACATCCCTATCCTGAGCTAATGCTTTCCAATCATTCCCTGTATAATCTACTTCCCTCAAATCATAGTTAATGTTGTTCTCCCACCTCATTCTTGGTCTACCAACTGGGCGTTTTCCTTCTGGCTTTCCTACAAGAAGTTTCCATGCACGTCTTTCATTCCCCATACGCGCAACATGTCCTGCCCATCGCAGTCTACGGGACTTAACTTCTTATTATATCTGGCTTCCTATAAAGACCATGTAATTCATTGTTATGTAGTCTTCTCCATTCACCTGTCTGTTCATCTCTCTTTGGTCCAAAAATTTTCCTAAGAACTTTATTCTCAAATACTCGTAATCTCCTTTCCTCCCTTAAAGTAAGAGTCCATGTTTCGCACCCATATAATATAACTGGTAGAATAATAGTTTTATATATTTTCAGCTTAACGTTTTTTGAAAGGAGTTGGGACATCAAAGGTCTCTGCAATGCATAATAGCATGCATTTCCAGAATTGAGCCTATGTTTAATTTCTTTGTGCATCTCATTCCTATTTGTGATTATTGTTCCTAGGTATTTGAATTCAGCCACTTCCTCAAAATTTCCCTCATTTGTCATTAGCTGTCCATTATATACTGAATTTGTACGTGTGACCATATATTTAGTTTTACTGATATTTACTTCCAGTCCTAATTTAACTTCTCGTACATTCAAGACTCAATTTTGGAAACACACTAATGCTAAATTGTTACGGTACTAAGGGCCAACACACACGCTCTATTGAGTAACACTAAAAAAATTGTGACCGGAAGTAAACATCAATCAACATCAACAAAAACAAGGATTAAGCCCAATGGCCTGTTCCGATCTCTTTATAGGTCGAATTGGTGCTTCCATCTCTTCAATGGGCTTGACAACATTCTTCTCCCTTTTGGTTTATAATTATACACTCTTCTTGGTATGCGCTGTTCATTCATTCGTAATACATGCTGAAGGTAAGCATTTTGATAATATTTTATTCTTTCACAGAGATTAAATATAGCTATTAACTTCTGTTCTTATATCTTCGCTTTTCTTTTTATCGGTCCTTTGGTATCCTGATATTGCTCTCAACATCTTCATTTCAGCAGCCTCTATTTGTTTACTATCAGCCTTTGTTCATGTCCAGGTTTCACATCCATAGATAAGAGATGGAATTGCCAATACTTTGTAAAATTTTAAAATAGTTTCTTTTCTTAGTTTTATTCACTAAATTACGTTTAATTGTGCCATATAGATAATTGAATCGTATTTTAGTGTGTTTATTTAAATTTCTGTCATTACCTAAATTACATCCCAAATAATTAAAATTCTGAACTTGGTCTCAAGTAAACACCAACTCAATTGATTATATAATTACATTGTTTATCCTGTTTTTGCGCTCTATAGTATGGGTAAACATCAATAAAACTAAAAATATGTCCAAAGAAATGTATGTTACAATGATACAAGGGATCTCCAAGATGAGGGTTTCCCCATGCCTCAACCATTTCAATGTGCACATACGAAAGCAGGGTTGCTCCACAATGATACAAGGGATCTCCAATATGAGGTTTTCCCCATGCCTCAACCATTTCAATGTGTTGGACAGAGGCAGTCAGCTGCAGAAAATTGTCGTGTATTTGATTCTGCAACACCTGGGCCATCCACTAGTAATTCTGAACAAATTGCGGTGGCCGAACCTCATGATCCATCACCTGAACCTCAAGATCCAGTACCTAAACTCAAGGTCCGATTCCCTTACCTCAGGATCCGGTACCTGAACCTGAGAAAACAGTGCCTAATCCTAAGCGAAAAAGACAACTGCATTTCACTGAGAAAAAGTCCATCGAAAACAGCAACTCAGACTCTTGAGGAACATGTGGCGGCTTTTTCTCAAATGAAAAGAGCGGGAAAACCTAGATTCAGTGCCTAAACTGTAAAAATGGTACCATGAACAGTGCGAAGGCATGAGACGGTACAGAAAAAAATTCAAGTGCAACGAGTGTAAATTACAAAATTAATTAGAACAAACAAACCTTTTAACACAATACTGCCAAATTAAACTTATAGTATTGCCAAATTATACTTAACTATTGCCAAATTATACTTATATTCAGTGATGGAATAAAATGAATTTTATAATTTTTTTAAAAAAGATCATGCGGTCAAATTTGCACATTTTATTGATTAGATCCTGACATATATTTTACAGTAATTGCGATCGAATTTCGATAATAATAAGTTACCTAAAATCAACAAAATGTGAAAATTATTGCCAAATTACCCTTGTCTCCCCTATAATGGAAATGGGCAGTTAATGACAAATTAAGGAAATTTTGAAGAAGTGGCTAAATTCAGATTCCTATGAACACTAATTACATTTAGGAATGAGATATACAAAGAAATTAAACATATGGTCAATTCTGAAAATGGATGATAATATGCATTACAGGACCTTAAGTTGTCCTAACTTCTCTCATAAAAGTTAATATAAAAAACAGTTATTCTGTCAGTTCTATTATATGGATGCAAACATTGGCTTTTCCTTTAAGGTAGGAGAAATTAAGAGTATTTGAGAATAAAGTTGTTAAGACAATTTTGGACCAAAGAGAGATGAACAGACAGTGAACAGCACAACAGGGAGCTTTATGATTTTATAAGAAACCAGATAAATAATAAGAAAAGTTAATTCTCGTAGACTGCAATGTAAACATATAGCAGGACAAGTGGCACGAATGGGCAATAAACTACTATGCAAGGACACGGAGGACCGCCCTTGATGTGTGATCAGCTGAATGCCAGGGCCGCTCTGAGACAACATGAACATTTAAGACATAAATTCATTCATTTATGAAATAAAGCGAATATGATATCGATGATTGCTATTTTCAGAGGGTTTAAGTGGACAGTCCGCGCCGTAGCTGACTTGTTAAGGCAAGATGCCTTGGCTCAGAGTTACGGGACTTGCGCTGGTTCGAGTCCTCATAGGGGAAGAAATTTTCTCATGGAATTTCGGTCAGTATGGGACCGGTGTCCACCCAACATCGTGAGGCATTTAGGCAGCTACACTAAGAGCGACTCCAGGTTGAGAAGACAAGCTACACTGGCTTATGATCGTCTACCTCTGTGATTAACACTTGTGGACGTGAGGCCAGCAGCCGGTTGATAGACCAAGGGCCGTCTAGGCCTATCGCGTTTTGGACTTTTTTTAAGTGTAGGCCTACCACTTCGGCTTTAAAGTTTCCACACATTCGTCTTACAGGTGAGGAAAAAGCCGAAAAAACTCACTCAGATCACTTGTCTTGATCTATATTTAGATCCATTTGATACTGATGTAAATTATTAAAGTTGTTCCTGGTTTAAAAAAGAAATCCTACTATAACATGTCCGCATCTGATTTGAGATAGGGTACGCTTTTGGGGGGAGGGGCAAGGTAGATTGCACTTATCAGATGAATAAAATATATTCATAACTTTTTTTTCTTCATAGAAGTTAGAAGTATAGGAAATATATTATGCATAAAAATAGACATAATGTTGTAAGAATGTTATTAATTCTTCAAGTTTTTTTATTTTTATATATATATATATATATATATATATATTTCAATATTACTTTGATATTTTGTATATCATCAAACTTTCTGACAATCAGATAAGCGTAGAGTTACGTGGTCTCCATCTTCAGTTTGTGAAAAATTGCTTAGAGCATGAAACAGTGTTACAAGCTTGGTATCAATATTTTGGCAATTCCGATTATTTCCGTGGCGCTCTCTTCGCCCGCCTCATGATGCAGAAATGTGGAGATCGCGTGAGAATGCGCCATCTACTGGTCAGGACGAAATTTAAAATGCAGCATTTCAAATATATTTGTTCTTCCTCGTAAAAGTTACTTATTCAATATGTTTAGATAGCATAGCCTACTTACTCTGATATATTTGGGTATTTAAATATGAGAAGAATTGTTTTGTTTCTTAGAATAAAGGCAAACTAGGAGGTAAGTTCTTTATTTTTGGTTCCGAGACTCCGAGATTTAAACCCGGCCGGTGTCGATGGATTTTTAGAACGGAAAAATCAATGGATAAGCCATCCGGAAGGGATTTCAAGCTGTCGTCACTTTTGCATCAAATCTGGATGAGAAATAGGACATCAAAATCCATGATTTACATCCTTTGACAAAATGCGCCAATCTTTGTGTCTGAAATATACAGAGTGTAACAAAATTTCCATTATATGCTTTCAAGACTTATAGCGGGAACTAAGACGGTTACGTTTAGTATAGGAACTCATGCCCAGAAACGTACCGTTTTCCCGCTACACGAAAATACCACAACACACGTTCAATTCTCCTGCATTTTCGGCACCAAAGACTAGGGTATTACGTACGTCATTCACAGTTTATCTGTTGTCACGCCCACTACATGACGTTCAATTGAGTTTGTGATTAGCCCAGATCTGTTTTGAGTCTGCTGCTGTGCTTGTGGTCAATTTTAATTATCATAATCGTCACCATCATCATCTACCGTCACGGTTTAGACCATTTCTGATCTGTTCTGGCTCCATATTATAGTTGCCCGCTCCATCTTTTAAATGGTCGTCCACGACTGCTATGTCCTTGTGGATTGTAATTTAACATCTTATAAGGTACCCTCTCTTCACTCATTCTACTGACATGTTCAAACCATTTATTTTTATATTCTTCTATTTTTGGTATCACACTAGTTATTTGTAATTACACACGGATATCTCAACCCTCCGTTTGTGCAAAAGAGTACATTCTGTCACATATCGTAGGAATTTCATCTCGGCTGCTTCCAGTCTTTTTATTAAACTTTTGGTGAGCGTCCAACATTCCGAGCCATACAACGAAACAGGAATAGCTAAAACTTTGTAAAACTTTAGGAGTATTTCTTTACGAACTCCTAAAGTAATGTTCTTCTAATTGTACCGCGAATATGTTGAAACATATTAAGCTTTCTATTAATATTTCTTGACCGATCATTGCCTAGGAAAACTCCTAAATAATAAAGAATCAACTACTTGTTCTATTAAAAAATCCTTTACTATTATTTTGGCTCTTACTGGACTTTTCCCATGAAATGCCATCACTTTAGTTTTACTTGAGGATATTTGTAAGTTATATTCTGCAGCAATTTTCCCCAATTGGAAAATGACTCTTTGTAAGCTGTGTTCATCCGCTGCTATAATTGCCTGATCATCTGCAAAAAGGAGTGTATATAATTTATTATTGATCAAACTAAAGTTATTTGATAAAATATTTTGCCATTTTCTCAAGACTTCGTCAGTATATAAATTAAATAAAGCCGGTGACAAATGGCACCTTTGCCTCACTCCTTGATTTATCTCTATATTGGCTGTAGATTGTCTCTATCCATTTTTAATTTTTATAGTTGTTCCGGCATACTGTATTTATTCTGTATTAAACTTTTCGTACTATGTTCCATTTGTAGTGTTTTGACGTGTTATAATTTTACGGGGAAGCTTGGTGCAATGAGATGGCTGCTCGCCCGAGAACATCTGGGTTAACGATGTGGGCAACAGTGGATAGGTCGTTGTGGCCCGATTACTTGGCTTCCATGTTCTTCCGACTTGACCACGCTAGACTGTCACATGAAATCCTTGATTTACGAGACCCTTGTGGCATCCGAGGAAGACTTACTGGCGCGGTTTATAGCTGCGGCGGATGTTACAGGACCAAGGATTGGTGACCGTGTGTACCAGAACATGGTACCGTATCTATGTTGAGATCGGTGGTCATCACATCGAGCTCTTTTTGTACATGGACTCAGACGGTAAGCAGCAGGCGTCAGAGAGAGCAACGTGTGTTGTGGTGTTTTGCGTGTAGCGAGAAAACAGTACGTTTCCGGACATGAGTTCCTATGCCAAACGCAACCGTCTTGGTCCCCATTACACGTCCTCGAAATCTGTAATGGGAATTTAATTACACCCTGTTTATGCCGACTTTGTATTGAATTTAGAAGTAGGTAACTCGAAACTCCTTTATACTTTATATTATGTTTTTGGTAATAAATTATTAATGACTATTTAACTCATGCCCCAAATGACAGTGAATGACCAATCACATTTCAATGAATTTTAATTTACAGCCAATCACAGTCTTTTTCACCTCGATTTTATCACTTTAATTTTATCGCTTACATTTTATCAAGTGCCTCCCAAATTGTATATATACTCCGTAGTGCACGAATGTAACCAGATTCTACTTGCGAGATGTAATAGAAGATCATTCGGTAGCAATGGATTATACTACAAAAAAACACTGTTTGCACTTTCTCAACGTATTATTTCCTAGGAATTGACGTTGCAGAAAAATATAATTGACATATTTACATCATAGGACATCAGAAATTAATTAATAATCTGTAATGATGTGTTTCATTTTTTCTCCACTAGGGTGCATTCTTACAATATTACGATTCTATTTGGCAATATAAATTCTGGTTGCAGTGATCAATAATGAAACATAACGCTAGTCTCATTTGTTGTATCAAACGATCCGCTCTTGTTAATAAATAGTATAAATGAATTTTTGAAATAGACTATATGTAAATAATGAACTGTGAGTAAATAGCTTGATTGTATTCGTTAAATAGTCCTAACAAATGCCACTCTGGATTTCCACAATTCTCTAGATTAAATGGGAAATACCACTCGTGGCATTACTTGTATTGATTGTGTGTTTTTGTGAACATGAACATCCTAAATCCAAACCACAATAAGCCTAATACCTTGACATCGTATAGCGACCATATCCCACGGTTTTCACGTGGATTTCATCTAGTAAAACTATTATCTTTGTCCTGCAGTATGTGATATAATGCGTTTTACGTATGTTTGTGACACGTTCAGTGCTTTGGAATTAGAATATGTTTGGAAGTTGATCCGCTTCATGTTGCTGACCTTGAGAACTTGTCAGCACGTAATTGTGATTAATTTTGACTTTCACAGCTATATATAAAACATACTTGCTACTGCAATTCATGAACTGACTTAAGTGAATAAATTAGTTCAAATTGCACTTATAAACAAAGTACTATTTCACATTTTGCTGTCATCTACAGAACGTTTCACAAAAATGCCAACAATGCACTTGTAACACGAGTTTGATGACCATCTACATCCGATAAATTAGCGCAGCTAATTTATCGACTCGCGAACTCCTTCACAACGATCTAAGTTGGGTGAACCACTGACTTTTAAATGTAGGCCTACATACAGTAGACATGCATAAAATTTAATTCCAAGCAGAAGGTTTAATAACCTTAAATTAACTTAACCCAATATTGAGTAACACTAAGAAATTAGGACTGGAAGTAAATATCAATAAAACTAAATATATGGTCACACGTAGAAATTCATTATATAACGGAAATGGACGACTAATGACAAATGAGGGAAATTTTGAGGAAGTGGCTGAATTCAAATACTTAGGAACAATAATCACAAATAGGAATGAGATGCACAAAGAAATTAAACATAGGCTCAATTCTGGAAATGCGTGCTATTACGCATTGCAGATACTCTTGATGTCCCAACTCCTTTCAAAAAACGTTAAACTGAAAATATATAAAACTACAATTCTACCAGTTATGGGTCCGAAACATGGACTCTTACTTTAAGGGAGGAAAGGAGATTACAAGTATTTGAGAATAAAGTACTTAGGAAAATTTTTGGACCAAAGAGAGATGAACAGACAGGTGAATGGAGAAGACTACATAACAATGAACTACATGGTATTTATAGGAAGCCAGATACAATAAGAACAGTTAAGTCTCGTAGACTGCGATGGGCACGACATGTTGAATGTATGGGGAATGAAAGACTTGCATGGAAGCTTCTTCTAGGAAAGCCAGAGGGAAAACGCGCAGTTGGTAGACCAAGAATGAGGTGGGAGAATAACATTAACTATGATTTGAGGGAAGTAGACTATACAGGGAATGATTGGAAAGCATTAGCTCAGGATAGGGATGTATGGAGAGCGTATGTCCGCTCGGGCATGAACCTACGGGTTCGATAGTGCCAGTGAGTAAGTAAGTAAATTAACCTAACCCTTAACTGTTAAAACATAAAGTTATTCTAGTTACGGCTTACAAGTTACACAACGTGTAGGCCTAGTTGCAATAACAAATACAAGTTTTTATAAGTAATGCCACGAGTGATTTCCAATTTATCCAGAGAATTTGGAAATCAAGAGTGGCATTTGTTAGGACTATTTAACGAATAAAACCAAGTTGTTTACTCACAAATCATTATTTAAATATAGTTATTAAACAATTATTTATTTAATGTAAACGGCAATGTTTGAAAACAAACGAGAAGCGATGTTTGAAAACAAATGAGAAACGGTTGTTCATCACTGCAACCAGATCATATTATTTATTGCCAAAGGATCGCAATACTGTAAGAATGCACCCTAGAGGAGAAATTAATAATCACCATTATGGTATTAATTAATTTCCGGATGTCCTATGATGTAAATATGTCAATTATATTTTTCTGCAACGTAATTTTATGGAAAATAATTCGTTTAAGAAAGTGCAAACAGTGGTTTCTCTTTTTTTTGTTTTTGTTTTCTTTGTTTTAATCAATTGATACAAATGTTTTTATATCATCTCCCGGTTGCGCTATCTACTGACATTCATGCACTGTATATACAATCTGGTAGCCGTATTTCTTAGTGAGTCAGTCACTGCAAAATAATGCTATAACCTATTCAGAATGTTAAAAAGGAGGAGCTTTATTTAATATGATAAAATTCGGTTAATAAATGTGAGGCGAAACACGACTGTGATTGGTTGTAAATAAAAAGTAATTGACATGTGATTGGTCATTGACTCCCATTTGGGGCATGAGTTAAATAGTCATTGTAATTACTCGACTATTCCTTGGAATTCAATGAGAAGGTAAAACTTGATTTCCATGGCACAGAGCTTTGAAGTTAGGAACCACAGAAGTTAACTAAAGTGTCAAATCACTTTCAGCGCAAAGTCTGTTCTTGTATTTATTCTTTAAATAGGCATATGAAGAAAACGACTTTTCGCAATAATAGGTGGATGAAAAGGGTAATAAAGCTGTTTAACCAATTAATGACAAAGATTTATAACTTTTCTGTAACTAAAAACCAGTGGAAATATTGATAAACTGCTCCTTTTTCATGTACGCTTAATGTTGTTTCTAAAATGGTTGACTCTTCGAAGGGATTGCAAATCCAATTATTATTATGACAATGCTGCAGAAATGATGGAAACAATAATAGGCTTAACCTCAAAATCCTCCATTACGGAAAAGTGTTGGCGAAACCCTTGAAATATTTAGCGAACCTGCTGGGGATTCGCGAACCACAGGTTGGGAAACGATGAGTTAGCGTAATCAGCAGGGCTAGCGGATCCTAATACAATTTATATCCATCCATCCATAGTAAATCTTCCCGAGGACATGTCTTTCACTGCAATCATAGCATTTGCATGCTATGATTTGCAGCTTTACTAGGGAATTATAAGTGTGGTAGGTTCCCGATGCTTTCCACAATAATTTATACAATCATGATTGGAGGGAAGTAGATTATTTAGGTGATGATTGGAAAACATTAACTCAGGATAGGGATGAGTGTTTATGTCCGCACGGCCATGAACCTACGGGTTCGAGAGTGCCAGTTAGTTATTTAGTTAGCAGCGCACTCCAGGTACTAGATAGTCCTTTATAATAAACTAGTTATCCTTCAAGTACAGGTCGACGATGTAAACAACACTTGCAAATTTGGACTATAAGTAAACAACAATAAAACTAACATGTGTATGTTAGCGCACAAAAATACATTATATTATGGAAATGGGCAGTTACTGAAAAATGAGGTAAATTTTCAATAAGTGGCTGAATTCAAATACCTAGGAACAGTAATTACAAATAAGAATGAGATGCCCAAAGAAATAAAAACATAGGCTCAATTCTGGAAATACATACTATTACTGTATGTATTACAGTGACTCTAGTCAATCCCAACTTCCCCCAAAAAAGTTAAACTGAAAATATATAAAATTGTTATTATTTCATTATTCAGGTACATTACATGTCCCGCGCCGTAGCCGAGCGGTTAAGGTAGGAAACCTTGGCGTAGAGCTACGGGACTTGCGCTGGTTCGAGTCTCCATGAGGGAAGAAATTTTCTCATGGTATTTCGGCCAGAATGGGACCGGTGCCCACCCAGCATCGTGAGGCAATTGGGTAGCTACAATAAGTAGCGGCTCCAGGTTGAGGAACCAGCTATAACGGCTGGGGGACTCGACATGCTAACCACATGTCACCCCTACACTGGCTGTTGATCATCTACCTCTGTGATTGACACATGTGGATGTGAAGGACCAGCAGCCGGCTGGTAAAAGGGCAACCGATGAAAAGTGGAAAGACCCTCAATCGGAGGTACATTACATGGATGCGAAACATGGACTCTTACTTTAAGGGGAGAGAAAAGATTACTAGTATTTGAGAATATAGTTCTTGTAAAATTTTTGGACCAAAGAGAGATGAACAGAAAGAGGTTCATGGAAGCTTCTTGTGAGAAAACCAGAGTGAAAACGCCAAGTTGGTAGACCGATAGTGTGGTGGGAGAATAACATTAAGCATGATTTGAGACAAGTAGATTATTTAGGGGATCATTGGAAAACATTAACTCAGGGTAGGATGTTTATGTCCGCACGGCCATGAATTTACGGGTTCGCTAGTGTCAGCTAGTTATTTAGTTATAGGACAGCGTCCGAAGAGAAGTCGACCTTCACCCATCTGCTTACCGGATGAAACATATTTCTTATTAAACCTCGAATATAGACGAATTCATCCAGAAACATCTTGCCTATTAAAATATGATCGTGGCCATCATTAATTAAAATTATTTTGATTAACTTTTTTCGGAAGCTTCACCCACTTGTTTACCGAACAAATATTATTTGAACCAAGAGTTTGAAACATAAAGAATATGCCTGGGTAGCATTACCTACTCGTTTCTGGTCATGACTACCTGGCAAGGAGGTATAAACAGGTAAGTTAATATAGGTGATTCCACTGATCTATTTACGATTCGAAATACATATCAAAATAAAGATAATTTAATTACAAACATGATGGTATACTATTACCTGCAATAAACCGGTCATAAAATAGTATTGGCAGGCTTTGAAGTTTAAAAATCGGAGTGAGCAAAGATGCGTGAGAGAGTAGCTGAGCATGACGTGTCTGTTGAATGAAAGAGTGCGCATGATTTTTGTACATGCGATTGAGGACAGCTCTTCTCTATTGCCGGGAATCATTTTGGTGCGGCTGAAAATACACTATTTTTTAATTATGATTGTTAAATTTATATATGAGTATCTTAAATATTTCATTTGTAACGAAATGTTTGACATCAAGACCAGTCTCACGGGCTAGTGATCAGCGTTTCTAACTACTGTTCATGAAGTCCCGGGTTCGATTCCCTGTCAAACCATGGAATTTTTTTCTTAAAGGGAATTATTCCTATGGTTGCCCATGGTCTGGAATTTAGGTTAAGTTTAGATTAAGAACTCTCCTGGTACTTCGTTATTATTTATCACCCATCACCATCATTGGAGTAAAGTAACTCCGCCTTCCAGGTGCCCCAGCCTAAGAAATGGGTTACAATTCCGCCAATGTCAAGAGAGAAAACCAGAAATGTCATAAAAGACAACCTGGTGGCATTAGACAAAAAAAAAAGATACAGAAATATCCGTCAAAGTTAATGAAATATAGGCTATATTTTTTAACTCACCTTTCATTGAAGGAAACCTAAGTATAAGTAAAAAAACACTTAACAGTAAAATAAAAATAATATTTAACACCTTTGTGACTAGTAAAAAATTATTATTAAAAAATGACATACAAAAAAAGTACATTCAAAATTTTTTAAACTTACGAACTTATGAAGAAGTTGGATTTAATATTTTCATTAAATAATTAATAAATATGGATTTTCATCAAGTAAACACCAACTCAATTGATTATTAAATAATTAATTTATGATAGGCTATTAAAGAAATCTCATAATCAAAATATTTAAAAAAATATTAATGATCATACGTTTGACAATACTCAAATTTACAGACTCAAGGCATTTTTTTTAATTTTTAACGTCTGCCAAGTCAACATCATTAATTTAAATTAAAGTTTAAGATACTTGCTTCATGATTTGTGACAACATTTTCAAACTCGTCTTTATATTTACTTTCTAGAACTTAATTTTAATATAACACTTGGAGTAATAACCAACAAATTGAAGCGATTCTTTGGTTAGCTGAACATCACTGTACTTTTTTTTTTTACGAAAAGCCAAACTTTGATGCACAATATTATTAAATGACTCATAGTCAAAATCAATAACAGATTTTGTTGAAGTACACAAAGCACATTTTACATTTTACTCATTTTTATATTAATGTTTGAGAAATATCGCAATAATATGTAGTAGGTACGTGTTCGACGCAGTTACTTCGAAATAATTTTCGACAACGAACAAACGTTGTCCTTCTCAATCGCATGTACAAAAATCATGCTCACTCTTTCATTCAACAGACACGTCATGCTCAGCTACTCTCTCACGCATCTTTGCTCACTCCAATTTTTAAACTTCGAAGCCTGCCAATACTATTTCATGACCGGTTTATTGCAGGCAATACTATACCACTGTGTTTATAATTAAATTATCTTAATTTTTATATATATTTCGAATGGTAAACAGATCAATGGAGTTACCTATATTAACTTACCTGTTTATTCCTGCTGTCAGGTAGTCTTGACCAGAAACGAGTAGGCAGTACTACCCAGGCATATTCTTTTTGTGTTTCAAATTCTGGGTTCAAATAATACTTGTTCGGTAAACAAGAGGGTGAAGCTTCCGAAAAAAAATTAATCAAAATAATTTTAATTAAAGATAGCCATGAACATATTTTAATAGGAAAGTGTTTCTGGATGTATTCGTCAATATTTGAGGTTTAATAAAAAATATGTTTCATCCGGTAAGGGTGAAGGTCGATCTCTCTTCGGATCTTAGACTATTAGCAGCTAACTCCAGGTACTAGATAGTCCTTTATAATAAATTAGTTATTAAAGATAATTAGATTCACATTATTTAGGCCTAAAATAAATACTGGATTTGAATGGGTTATAGAAGTAGAAATGTGAAAATTTTGAAAGAAAGGGCGTCTAATTCGTTTCAAATTCCAATCCCAAGAATTCGTAGCATATTTTCTCCAAGCAGGTTTAACTTGGACGAACTGTAGTAAAATAATTTTCCATTACTTGTAGAGTGCAATAATTGAAAGAATAGTTGGTACTATTCATTGCAAAGAAGAATCCTCAGGAAATACACTTGAACGCATGCGATTTTCTTTTGTTGCATTTTTCTTGTTATCGATCTGAGTATCTAGAAGTTACAATAGGATGGCTTCTCTCTAAGAGTAATTGGAAATACGACTCCATTGAATCGTGTACTATAATCTAGAAATCACGATCTGACAATGTGTACGAAGCATAATAGTCCTTTTTAAGGTCGCAAAAGCTATTACACGACCCCCCGGGGCAGATGGAGAAATTAGCAGGCAACCAGAAGAGGCGGAGCTGTTATTAATCTTTCATCAACAAATTCTATGTTAAGTTTTCATCCATCAGCGTCCAGCCTTAGTTTCAAAAACATTTTAAACTATTTTTCAATATATGATTTCGTTTGTTATTAGATGGCCTTGCTTTTGTATGTCACATATGGAATACGCCTATATTTTCAATAATAGGCTTTAATACAACCGCTTTCTTGCTTCAAGGACAATTTATATTTTATATGTCGTCAATTTGTTTTAAAAGATAATAATAATAATAATAATAATAATAATAATAATAATAATAATAATAATAATAGTGTTACAGGCAGTTCTAGATTTCGAAAGAAATTTCGTTTAGTATTGTGTCTTATAACCACATTTTTGTTCGATCATAATACAGAGTGTCCCAAATTGATGTGTAGGCCTACACCCTTTGAAACGTTATTTCTCAGCAACGAAATGAGACAGAAATACAATTTTTATTTTGTATGATCCACAAGGCACTGGGAAAGCATAGCAACACATTCATCGATCTTCACGTCTTTATAAACAACAATGGCGGCGAGATTATCATTCGATGAACGTAAGTGGATACTGAAGTGTTATGGGAAAGTGGAGAATGTTGAAGTGCAACCACGTTGGATGGTTGAATTTGGGACACCACCACCAACAAGGGTAACAATAACAAGAATCCGAGACAAGTTTGAAGACGATGCATGACTGCAACAATACTCTCATTAACAGTCGAACGTCTCTTTCTTCCGCACCGACCTTTCAACACATCTTGCACCGTTCCATCGTCTTCAAACTTGTCTCGGATTCTTGTTATTGTTACCCTTGTTGGTGGTGGTGTGCCAAATTCAACCATCCAACGTCGTTGCACTTCAACAACATTCTCCACTTCCCAATAACACTTCAGTATCCACTTACGTTCATCGAATGATAATCTCGCCGCCATTGTTGTTTATAAAGACGTGAAGATCGATGAACGTGTTGCTATGTTTTTTCCAGTGCCTTGTGGATCATACACAACAAAAATTGTATTTCTGTCTCATTTGTTGCTGAGAAATAACGTTTCAAAGAGTGTATACATCAATTTGGGACACTACTGTATTTTCTTAATAATTCGTCATCATCACAGTCCATTCACGAATTTATGTCATTTGTTGACCTGTTTCGGCCTTAATAGACACCATCCAAAAATCTTTTGAGTGGACGTCCTGGTCTTCTTTTTTCCTGCAGGTTGATATCTTATCATCTGCTTGAGAATCCTGTGATCCTCCATTCGATGAACATGTTGCATCCACCTTGATTTCTAATCAGAATTTTTTTTTTTTTAAATATTCCATCTGCAATTCTTCTAAGATGTCTTCATTTTTTATGATTTAATAGTGTGTATCCTGCGGTCCTTCGAAGATATCTCATTTCAGCAGATCTAAATCTATGTATATCCTTCTGTTTCAATGTCCATACTTCGCCACTATACAAAAGATTTGGAAGAGCCATCTTCTTAATACTGTAACTACCGCGTGGAATTATGTGAAGAAAATTCTAAAATATAAAACCATTATAACAAGATATGAAAAATATGATGATGATTTTCTCAAATGTGAAATAATATTTGCATTTAATTGTTATTGGGTAAGAATACTATTAAATTACTATCATTCTTAATGCTAAACAGTTATTTTTATACCTGCCTCCCAAATAGTGTATATTACTCGACCACATTAACTATTTAGCCGGTGAGGGGAAGCAATGGCGCTAGTGTTGAAGAGGGGAAAAGTGTCTCCTTCTAGTGTTGGTACAAGCGAATGACTGAGCAAGTGGTATAATAAGTGGCAAAATATACTGGTAGACCTACTTGAAATAGGAGGTGAAGTTAATGAAAGATCATCAGAGTTTGTATGCCTACGGGCTTCTGGATAATGTGACGTACAGAGAAATTAAATCAGCACTGACTTCCAAACAACTGTCTGGCAGACTTAAATGTTTATATTCTGTGAATATAGGATCTAACTTTAGCACTTTACATTGTCACTAACAACTGACAACGACTGACGGATAATAAACAGTCACTGCAACCTGAAACAAGGGTCTACTACCTCCAATCCTTGCTCACCCTTACCACATTATTTTAGTTCCCAGTTTGTCCGCATTGAAAGTTAACGTTGTTGAGTTATATATAATACAAAGTTAAAAATTTTATCCTGCCAGGTCTATCTATAGTGTTCTGTCCAAGAGCAAGTCTTTCACTGCAATCATAGCATTTTCATGCTATGCTTTGCAGGTTTTCTAGGGAATTATAGCTGTGATAGCTTCCCGTTGCTTTCCACGCTGTCAATGATGGTGATGATAATGATGATGGCTGGAAGGGCCCTAAGCTTTCTGACATTTGTCTTACAGGTGAGGAAAAACCCCGAAAAAACCTCACCCAAGAGCTCAATCCTACCGGGAATCGGGCCCGTTGCGTGTAAAGGCAGCACGCTACCTTGAGACATGTCTCTATAAAGCCCGGTGGATGTGGGTACGTGAAAGTATATAGGAAGAGAGACAGGTTAAACTGAAATAAATAAAATTTAGCAAGTAGCAACTGTTAGGTTTGAACTTGTGTTATTTATTTAAATATTAGTCATAAATCGTGTTCTGATAGGAAATGTTTGCTGAGAATAACGAAGAGATGGTAACGATAAACCTTGACATTAACACGGACTTAAAGCAATGTCAATTATAATTTATTTAACTTACAAATCAAACGGGAAACCCATTCAAATGATTAGAAGACCTTTATGAAGTACTTCTGAGAAATAAGCTGTATAAATAATCTACTTGTTCATTAGACTAATAATACTTTCTATTAACGCAATTTAACATCTCGTATTTCAGGTACTTTTACGTGCCACAGGCCAACCGGGTCTTACAATGACACTAGAACCTGTCGGGAGAGGGATTTTAACTATGGATCAATACATAATTTTTTACCATACAAGGACATAGAGCAGCCCTGTCCAACACGGAGTTCCAAAAATATATATATATATATATATATATCATCATGATCTTCATGGTAGGCCGTCGGCCTGTTCCTCTCTCACAATTAATCTTCCCATCGTCTTCTAGGACGTCCCACATCTCTATAGCCTTGAGGTTGGTACAACAGTGCTTGTTTTGTTAGCCTAGAAGAGTCCATTCTAAAAATATGTTCAGGCCATTTTTGTTTATAGTTTTGTATTTTTCATTTAGATTAAAAATTTTGAGTTATAAGTGTTACTGCTATAAAGTAAATATTCTGTTTAAAAATTTGCTTAACTGTTATGTTGGCCACTAGATATCAGTCGGAACGATTTTCCGCTACCTCTTGTGTGAATTGAGAATACTGCATATATAAGAAAAATGTATGTTTGTGTTGGGATACTTAAGGTAGCTCAGATCGATAGAGCGCTAAACGTACAGAGTTTAGAGACTCGGGTTCAAATTCCGACTCAAGCATTCATTATTTTCTTTTCATATCATAAATATAGGCCTATTTTTTTTTGCGCCCGCCGGACATCTTATTGTATTTTATTTAAAACAGTTTGTGATAAACTGATAAGTTAATTTAATAATAGATTTATACGGAAGCCAAATTCTGTTGACGTTAGTGAGTTTAGTGGCAGCGTTTGTGAAATATTCCGAAAGTATAATCTTCCAGAATTATAAATGGAAATTTTAAATCTTCATGAATACATGTCCTTAAAATCCTCCTATGCTACTTTCTGGACTCTAGTGGACAGGATTAATATCCAATTGCCGTTAGCATTGTGTTGCAAATTTATTCTTGTTTTGGCCCGACATACCGTACCTTTGCAAAGTCGCATCATCACCAAAATAAATACCAATCTTGCCTGACTGACTCACATTTGGATGACACATTATGGATAGCCTGTTCCAGCTATAATTTTTTTATTATATTATTATTATTATTATTATTAGTAGTAGTAGTAGTAGTAGTAGTAGTAGTAGTAGTAGTAGTAGTAGTAGTAATAGTATTATTCGCTCACTCACTCACTGGCACTATCGAACCCGTAGGTCCATGGCCGCGCGGACATAAGCTCTCCATATATCCCTATCCTGAGCCAATGTTTTCCAATCATCCCCTACGTAATCTACTTCCCTCAATTCATAGTTAATGTTATTCTCCCACCTCATTCTTGGTCTACCAACTGGGCGTTTTCCCTCTGGTTTTCCTATAAGAATATTCCATGCACGTCTTTCATTCCCCATTCGTGCCACATGTCCTGCCCATCGCAGTCTACCAGACTTAACTGTTCTCATTATATCTGGCTTCCTATAAAGACCACGTAATTCACTGTTATGCACTCTTCTCCATTCACCTGTCTGTTCATCTCTCTTTGGTCCAAAAATGTTCCTAAGAACTTTATTCTCAAATACTCGTAATCTCCTTTCCTCCCTTAAAGTAAGAGTCCACGTTTCGCACCTACATAATATAACTGGTAGAATAATAGTTGTATATGTTTTCAGTTTAACGTTTTTGAAAGGAGTTGAGAAGTCTAGAGTCTCTGTAATGCATAATAGCACGCATTTCAAGAATTGAGCCTATGATTAATTTCCTTGCGCATCTTATTCCTGTTTGTGATTATTGTTCCTAGGTATTTGAATTCAGCCACTTCCTCAAAATTTCCCTCATTTGTCATTAGCTGTCCATTTCCATTATATAATGTATTATTTGTGTGACCATTTATTATTATTATTATTATTATTATTATTATTATTATTATTATTATTATTATTATCAGTAGTAGTTGTTGTCATAGCAGTTGTAGAAGATAGTAGTAGTCATAGTAGTATGCTAGTATGGCTGTGGCAGAATTAGTCATAATAGTATGGTAGTAACGGAATTGTTAGTTGGCGCCCGTGCTTTCACAGATATCAGTCAGATGAGTGCACAAGGAAGTTGGACAGTACTGACATAGAGGGCCTCTCCGAATGAGCGATCAGCTCAATGTCAGGGACTCCTCCGAGACAACACAACATTAAGACGAAACACATATTCACACTAAACATGGTGAATATGATAAATAAGATAATGGCCAGATAATGTTCGGGAACTGTTTGAGCCTTAAATTTTCCTCACATTTCATTACAGATAAGAAAAAAAAAACGAAAAAATCACCAAGGAAACTTTTCCCGACCGAGGATCGAACCCGGGCCCGCTGCGTACGAGGCAGCGACCCTATCCCGAGACCACAGAGGTAGAAATAATAATAATGATGATGATAATAATAATAATAATAAAAATAATAATAATAATAATAATAATAATAATAATAATAATAATAATAATTCCTGTTGGGTTTGTCTTTTGGGCTAAATGGCCTTGATCTGGTTTTCTTAATACTCAACGTTTCATCTACTACTGCGGTAGACATCCTCAGGAGTTCATACAGCACGCAGAATCTCCTGAAGATGTCTACCGCAGTAGTAAACGAAACGTTGAGTTTTAAGAAAACCAGAACACGGCCATTTAGACCGAAAGACAAACTCAACAGGAATCAAGTCACCTGCCGTGAAAGCTTACAATTTTAAATAATAATAGGCCTAATGTTTTGAATATTGCATCATTAAGATATTCCCTGCCACTGAAACAGCACATATACACAAACTAACTCACCGGCACTATCGAACCCATAGGTTCATGGCCGCGCGGACATAAGCTCTCCATACATCCTTATCCTTAGCCAATGTTTTCCAGTCATCCCCTGTATAATTTACTTTCCTCAAATCATAGTTCATGTTATTCTCTCACCTCATTATTGGTCTACCAACTGGACGTTTTTCCTCTGGTTTTCCTACAAGAAGCTTCCATGGACATCTTTCCTTCCCCATCGTGTCACATACCTGCCCATCACAGTCTACGAGACTTAATTGTTCTCATTATATCTGGCTTCCTATAAAGATCATGTAGTTCACTGTAATGTAGTCTTCTCCATTCACCTGTTTGTTCATCTCTCTTTGGTCCAAAAATTGTCCTAAGTACTTTATTCTCAAATACTTCTAATCCCCTTTCCTCCCTTAAAGTAAGAGTCCATGTTTCGCACCCATATAATATAACTGGTAGAATAATAGTTTTATATTTTTTCAGTTTAGCATTTTCACAAATTACAGTTTATAATAATTCATAAATCCAAACTATATAAAAGAACAGCTATGGAATTGGGAAGTCAATGGCCGTGCGATATAAGCCCTACGTACATTCTTACCCTGAGCTTATATTTTTCAGCTGTAATTCTTGTATAATTCATACATCTCAAATCATGGTTATATTATTCTCCCACCTCATATTTCTCGGCGTACCTACTGGGCGTTTTCCCTTTGGTTTTCCTAGAAGATGCCCGTGTTCGTGTTTCTTATTCCCCATTCGTGTATGTCCAGCCCACCGCAAGTCAAGGATCCTCAACTATTCTTGCTACATCTGATTACAAAGATCATATAAATCATTGTTATTAAGTTTCCTCCATTTACCTGTACTATTATAAAAATGAGTGTGAATCAGTCTTTCCCTTATGCTGGCCACACATCTACAGTGTTAATCACAGAGGTAGACGAACATCCTGTAGTGTAGGGGTGACATGAGGTCAGCATGTCGGGTCCCCCAGCCGTCATAGCTAGTTTTATCAACCTGGAGCCGCTACTTATTGTAGCCATCCAAATGCCTCACGATGCTGGGTGGGCTCCGGTCCCATACTGACCGACAATTCCATGAGAAAATTTCTTCCCTTATAGAGACTCGAACCAGCGCAAGTCCCGTAGTTCTGCGCCAAAATGCCTGTTGCTTTAACACTCGACTACGCGCGGGACAAATATAAAAATATCTTTAATTTATTTAGGCGTAGCAGCGGACGCCAGGTATTAGCTAATAACATTTAAAAAAATCTCAGAGATCTCTGCAGACCTGTTTTCTCGACAGATTGCTTTTGCGACTATTGGAGTAGAGGCCGGTGACATACTGGTCGACCTCCATGGAAACTTCTAAACATTTTCGTCACTTATCATCATCATAATAATCATCATTGGATTAGACGAATTCTATATATAGGCCTATACTACATATATAATAATAATAATAATAATAATAATAAATAATAATAATAATAATAATAATAGCTTTATTTTACCTGGCAGAGTTAAGGCCTTAAGGCCTTGTCTACCACTCAACCAGGTTTAAAAAAAATACAAACAAAAAATAGTCTTAAATCTAAATTACAATATATATATATAAATATAAACGATTACAAGTTATGAATACAATACAATTAATATTTATAATGTATTTTGATTTACTCTAAATTTAACGAATTAAATATATATATATATGTACAATATATATAAAAAAACAGGAAAAGATTAATGACATAGTATAAAATTAAATAAATAGAGAAAAATTAATTATTAGACAACAGGTAACTGTATAAGCGTGACTTAAAGGTACCAAGTGTGCGGCAACCCCTGATATCTTGAGGAAGGAGATTCCAGGAGCGGGCAGAGGCTACTGTGAAGGAAGTAGAATAGGAGGAAGTGCTATGAAGAGGAATTGTTAGCAGACTGCTATCTTGTGATCTAGTGTCAATATTGTGGTAAGAGGATAACTTCTCAAATCTAGACGCCAGGTAAGTAGGGATGTAGGAATTCAGAAGCTTGAAAAGTAGTGAAAGAGAGTGCAATTTACGTCTGTCAGTAAGACGGAGCCAAGAGAGGTTATTAAAGTGTTCGGAAATATGGTCATAACGGCGGATATTGAAAATGAATCGAACGCAAGCATTATGAACACGCTGCAGTCTCTGCGACAAGTCATAGTTTAGATCATTATATATAATGTCACAATAATCGAAGTGTGGTAACACAAGATTCTGCACAAGGATTTGTTTTAACGAAACTGGGAGAAAATTCTTTAAACGTCTAAGATAATGTAAGATGGAAAAGTCTTTTTACATATGTGTTTCACTTGTGTTTGCCAGGTTAGATTTGCGTCTAGATGTAGTCCAAGATCTATTACTGAAGAAGAATAAGGGATAATTATATTATTTATAGTAATGTTTGGTAGTGTAGATATGTCAAAGGTTGTAAGCAGTCTTTGTTGTCCCATTAGAATTACTTGTGACTTGTTAGGATTTAGATTTAGACCGATACTTGAAGACCAGTTAAAGATGGATATGGGATCGTCATTCATTTTTGTCAAGCTGTTATAGAGAGAATGAGGAGGTGAATGTAGGTAAATTTGGAGATCATCAGCGTAGAGGTGATAACGGCAGTGCTTTAGTACAGTTGGCAAGTCATTTATGTAGATTGAGAAAAGAAGAGGTCCGAGAACACTGCCCTGGGGGACTCCAGCCGGCACGTTGCGCCAAGTCGAAGATCTAGAGTTTAATGAAACGTATTGTTGACGACCGTGCAGGTATGAGTCGAACCAGGATACAGCGCTGTCAGACAAGTGTAGGTGCTTGAGCTTTATCATAAGTAAGTCGTGGTCTACTGTGTCAAAAGCTTTGCTGAAGTCAAGTAAGGTTAAAGGAGTCAATTGACGTCTGTCCACGGCTTCACGAATATCTTCAGTAATTTTTAGCAAAGCTGTGGTTGTGCTATGACCATATCTAAAGCCGGATTGATAAGGATCAAGGAGGTGATTTTCTTGTAGATATTCAGTCATTTGCTTATGTACAATATGTTCCAGGGCTTTAGATAATGTCGGAAGGATGCTAATCGGTCGGTAGTCATTACAGTTAGTAGGTGTACTTATTTTTGGTATAGGCCGAACTCTAGACTGTTTCCATACAGTAGGGAAGATAGAAGTTATAAGGGAAGCATTAAAAATATGAGTCACTGTGGGTAGTATAATGTCAATGATTTTATTTAGCATTAAAATGCTGATGTTATCTGTTCCTTGTGCATTGGATTTAATCCGCTTGAGTGCTTTTTTAACGTCTATAGGCGAAATGTCGTTAAAGTAAAATTTATCTCTTCCTATATGTGGGGATGGGGATAAGTCTTTAAGAATGTCTATTTTAGTCTTGTTGTCTGGAGGTGTCATGGGTATTGAGGTAAAATGTTCATTTAAGTCATCTACAGAAATGTCTATTGAGTCAGTTGAGGGATTCAACTGTCTAAGTCCCATTGCACGGAGATTTCGCCAAGTGTCCCGTGCACTTATTTCAGGTCCGATTATACTGTGGGCGTGTCGTAGTTTGGCATTGCGTATAGTTTGTGTAGTTGTGTTTCTAAGTTGTTTGTACAGTTGCCAGTTCTCGTCATTTTTATGTCGTCTGTATGTTCGGTATGCTTTGTCTCGTTTTGACATAAGTTCACGTATTGAGTCATTCATCCAGGGTGCAGGGGAGCGGGAAAATCGTCGGGTTTTTTACTGGTGCATGTCTATCATATAGTTGTAATATCAGTGTATTAAATGTGTCTACTTTTTCATCAACTGATCTAAGATTCCATATTGTGTACCAAGGTGTTCTAAAGCGTCTGATTTTAGTTTAGTATCGTCTATGTTTTGTAAATTTCTGTAAGTAATCAATTTAGAGCGTCTTTTAGGACATTGGAGTGAGTATTCTACGAATACAATGTCATGAGCAGATATGCCGGGAGCAGGAATTTGTCCATATGACAGTACTTTCTGTGGATGTGTAGTCACTATTAAGTCCAGTAGAGTGTCGGTATTAGCAGTATGATGTGTGGCAGAGAAAGGAACAATTGTCATATTTAAGCTTTGGAACATATTTTTAAGTTGTATGGCTGGTGAGTCAGTCTGAAGAAGATTTGTATTAAAATCGCCTGCGACAATAACGTGTTCATAATGAGGTAATGAATCGTTCAGAGCGTTTTCTAGATCCGAAAGGTGCCTTATTTTTGGAGGTTTGTATACAATGCATAAGAGACATTTTTTTAGACTGGCTTGAATTTCTACGAATAAGAACTCGGGGCGAGCGGAATATACAGAAGGGGACTTGTGGACAATTCTTGGATTAAGCTCATTTGATATAAAGGCACAAACTCCTGTATCGGCCTACATTATGCTACAATGGCGTAACAACCCAATGTTAGATCTTAGCCTCTCCTTTGTTAAGAGTTACTAGACCAGTTAATTTAGTTACACTTATTTTGCTAGTAATGTCGTAAAGAGAATTGGACTCACATTTCAAAATAAGAAATAAGATGTTAGATACCTTACTTTTTGCAGACGACCAAGTTCTAATATCTAGTTCAGAAGATGGTCTACAGAAATCGCTCTTTCAGTTAAATAACATTATACAGAAATATAATTTCAAAATATAAATAAGTAAAACGAAAATCCTAGCTTTTAAGGGATCAGATACCGTAAGAGCTAAAATATTTCTGGAGGGGAAACCCATTGAACAAGTGAACCATTTTAAATACCTGGGTTATGAAATCTCCTATTTTAAAAATGAAGATCTACATAACAAACTTAATAAATTTAATTATATACGTCGAACAATCAAAAGGATATTTAAAAGCACAAGAAAAGAAACAAAACTAAAATTTTATAAAGCAGTGGCAGTCCCCTTACTATTCTATGGTAGTGAATTTTGGGTTTTAACTAAAAGAGAAGAGAAGATCAAAGAAGCAGCTGAAATGAGATTTCTGAGAAGTGTGGCTGGTTGCAAACTTCTAGATAAGAGAAGAAGTGAAGATATTAGAAATGAGCTAAATATCTTTAAACTCTTAGATAGAATAAAAAATCTAGAAAAAATGGAAAAAACATGTTCAAAGAATGGAAGATGATCGCATTCCCAAAATTATACTTACCTAATTACAAACCAAAAGGACGCAGGAATACTGGTAGACCGAAGAAGAGATGAATCCAACTTTTGAAAGAGAATCTATGAGACCGGAACAAGCCACATAGCCTTAATCCGTGCTTGTTGATGACTATGATGATGTCGTAAATGATATGCGATCAACATACCGGCCCAATGAGACATCTAGTAAGCAACTAAGGTATTACTAAGACTAATTAACCCATGCTTTTTTTTTCGTTTTGTACTGGTTTTCCTTCTTGTTTTACCTTTTCCTTTTTTTGTTTTACCTGTTTGTTAACTTTCTTTAATTCTCACATATACACAAGGACAGGTCACACACACCCAGACCCAAGGTGGAGATTCAAAATCCCCTACCCCTCCAGGAATCGAACCAGGGTCGCCGGAGTGGAAGGTAGGGATTCCACCGACTACCCCACGGCGATGGACAAATCAAAAGGGAGACAATGACTAATCACATTTCAATGAATTTTGAATTACAACCAATCACAGTCGTTTTTCACCCCGATTTTATCAATTTAATTTTATCACATTAAATTCAAGCTCCTCCTTTTTAACATTCTGAATAGGCCAGAGCATTATTTTGCAGTGACTGACTCTCTAAGAAATACGTTGAATATAGCAATTTATATATTGAGATATAAGAATCCTAGAACGCAAATGACTCCCAGATTATATATATAGTGCATGAATGTAAGCAGATACTGCTTGCGGGTATAATAAAAAGATATTTATAGCAATTTATTATACCGCAATAAAAAGAAAGCAGTGTTTGCACTCTCTTAAACGTATTATTTCCGAGGGATTAAAGTTCCAGGAAAATATAATTGACATATTTACATCATAGGACATCAGAAATTAATAAATAAACTGTTTGACGTGTTTCATTTTTTCTCCACTAGGGTGCATTCTTACAATATTGCAATCCTTTGGCAATAAATAATATGATCTGGTTGCAGTGATGAACAAATGAAACAACAAACGTTTCTCACTTGTTTTCAAACATCGCCGTTTACATCAAACCTATATAAATATTTTTAAATAGGCCTAATTATATTTAAATGGTGATTTGTGAGTAAACAGCTTAATTTTAATCGTTGAATAGTCCTAACAAATGCCACTCTTGATTTCGAAATTCTCTAGATAAATCCACTACTCTCCTCACTTCGTGAGTCGTAAATTTATCGATAATTTGGAAATCATTTGTGGCATTACTTATGATAAAAGACGATACAATTTGCTTAGAGGCCTCTTTATTCAGGCTTAAGGATATTTTACGAGCCTGAAAATCTTCACAATCTTCACACTCGGGACCCACGTCTTAAAGTCCCTGCCGGAGGACTTCCTCATTGGATTTTTCCATCCTAAAAAATTCCATCGACCTCGGCCGAGTTTGAACCCAGGACCCTCCGGACCAGAGGCAAGGAACATAACCATTAGTCCACCGCGGCTGACAATATATATATATAACTCACTGGCATTATCGAACCCGTAGGTTCATGGCCGCGTGGACATAAGCTCTCCATACATCCCTATCCTAAGCTAATGTTTTCCAATCATTCCCTGTATAATCTACTTCCTTCAAATCATACCAACTGGGTTTTCCCCTCTGGTTTTTCTACACGAAGCTTCCATGCACGTCTTTCATTCCCCATTCGTGCCACATGTCCTGCCCACCGTAGTCTATGAGACTTAACTGTCTTATTATATCTGGCTTCCCATAAAGATCATGTAGTTCATTGTTACGTAGTCCTCTCCATTCACCTTTCTGTGCACCTATCTTTGGTTCAAAAATTTTCGATTACAAATCCATGTCGTTTAACCTTTAGAATTATGTATGATATCCTATCATTGAGAAACTTAATATCTCGGATAGCGGACAGGAACCTCCTTCGGACTAAGAAACCCGCTCCAAATTCAAATCTTTTTCCACCCCCGTAGTATAATGCAATTTTTTTTTT
Organism: Diploptera punctata; assembly: GCA_030220185.1. Taxonomy (NCBI): domain Eukaryota; kingdom Metazoa; phylum Arthropoda; class Insecta; order Blattodea; family Blaberidae; genus Diploptera; species Diploptera punctata. The sequence goes on along the minus strand of JASPKZ010003868.1, from coordinate 4,608,401 downwards.
TTTTTTTTTTTTTTTTTGCTTGTAGGCTATATTGTTTTTAATTGTGGAAAAGGAATAAGCACGGAAGGTTAAATATACCCGTGTGCATTGTGATTATAAATTTCTTTTCTTTTCTCGTAAAAAAGTCGATAAATTCCAGTACTAAATTCATTATTCATTTTGCCCTTGGTTTCGAACCCTAAAACTATGTATATAACATTTTGCACGAGGTTGTATTTTCTATTTTGCGTAACAATGCGACTTCGGTATGAAATTATCCAACATTATTCTGAATATAAGTTTTATAGGTTTGTTATAAACTCATATATGTTTACAAGTTAACGCTATTTAATTAACGTTAATTAAATGTGAATTCGGAATTGTAAAAGCTTATATTGTGTGTTTCAAACAAGCATTACCTGGACTTTTAATATCCCATAATAATTGTGTAATAAATTCAGCATATACAATATAATAATGTGGCAATAAATAATACAATATTTACGTAATTATTACTTCACGCATAAACAAAGAACAATCGGATGATGGAATAAACGACAATTTTTTCTAGACCTTAGAGACTCTGTTGATACAACAATGTTTTATGGGAAATGTAATGGGAACTTAACGAGTTATATAAATACTTGGGCAAACAATTTCTCGCTTTTAAAAACACAAATAGAATGTTAATGAGATAAAAATCTTGGTTCATTGCGACAGCATTACTTGTGAACGTGCATCAGACTACGTATTTCACGCTATGTGAAACAGAAATGACGCACAGATCCGCGCTCTGTAGTACAGTGTTCCAGATATTTCATGAAAATATTATCATATATTTATTTGTACAGGATGTTTCATTTATGAAGGGAGTACCGAAAAAATAATAGCAAATTAATATAATTTTTGTAAAACATCATTTCCGAACCTGTGGGTCGCCAACCCCCAGGGGGTTCGCAAAATATTTCAAGGGGTTCCACAAAACTTTTCCGTAATGGCGGGTTTCTTCGACATTAGGTCTATTATTGTTTCCTTCATTTCTGCGACATTGTCATAATAATAATAATAATAATAATAATAATAATATTTTTATTTATATACAGAATTATAATGTTTATAAATCTTTCTGTGCCTACAGTTTTATTTTTCTTCTCCACTCGTCTCTCTCCATCCAATCCATGTCCTCCAGTCCTCTTGCTCTCATTCCAGTTCTTATTTCCTGCATCCACGAATTTCGAGGTATTCCTCTCATCCTTCTTCCAGGTGGACACCATTCCAATGCTTTCCTGGATAATCTTTCTTCTTGCATTCGTCAATAATAATAATAATAGTAATTATAAATAATAATAATAAAATTATTATTATTATTATTATTATTATTATTATTATTATTAGTAGTAGTAGTAGTAGTAGTAGTAGTAGTAGCAATAGTACTAGTAGTAGTCCACCGTTGAGGTCACGAGGTAGCGTGCTGTCTTGCCACGCAGCGGGCCCGGGTTCGATTCCCGGTCGGGACAGGCTCCTGGGTGAGGTTTTTTCGGGGTTTTTCCTCACCTATAAGACAAATGTCAGAAAGCTTAGGACCCAACGGTCCCCGAAAATCAACCGGCCATCATCCTTATCCTTATCATCATCATCCTACACCGGTGTGGAAAGCAACGGGAAGCTACCACACCTATAATTCCCTAGTAAAGCTGCAAAACAAAGCATAAAAATGCTATGATTGCAGTGAAAGATCTGCCCTCGGGCAGAATTGCTATGGATGTATTCTTCTTCTTCTTCTTCTTCTTATTATTATTATTATTATTATTATTATTATTATTATTATTATTATTATTATTATTATTATTATTTTAAAATTAATTTAACCCTATAATGCCCCTTGTTACATTGTGTAATATCGGGAATATATCAGATTATTTCCCCAATAAATTCATATTTGCCGCGTATACCTGAATTACAGTTACGTAAAAACTGTAGGAATGCATTTAATTTCGTTACAACTAAGCCTACACGTTGTGTAACTTTTAAACTGTAACCAGAGTAACTTTAGGTTTTAACCGTTAAGGTAGTGGTTAAGGATTCAATTAATTTAAGATTATTAAACCTTTTGCTTGGAATTAAATTTTATGGATGTCTAGTACTCTATGTACACCGTGTTCCAAAATGATGATCGGGGTTTCAAAGTTGTTTAATTTCCTTACGTGATATTTATATATAAGAACAAAACTTGCATGGGATTAAAGAGGAACTTTTCGAGTTTTCATAACATACTTTATAAGTGCTCGATGTGAGCACCTTTCGTACACGGCACGGATGTATGGAGAACTTATGTCCGCACAGTCATGAACCTACGAGTTCGATAGAGCCAGTGAATTAGTTAGTTTATTAATCCTATTTGAAAAAAGTCATGACGTCACTTGTTACTTTAACAAGAATGGCGTTACATGAACCAAACTCCACACTTACATTAGCCCCGGTTCTAAACATTGTAAAAATAAAATTTCTAATACCAGAGTAATCATGAAAGTTATTGTAGATGCACAAGATAAATTGGACACCCTGCATGTACGGAGTATATTAAAGGGCGAATCACATATATGATTCATGAATAAATAATAATATATATATATATATATACATGACATGAAAAGAAAAAATAAATGGCGTGTTCCAGTTTTTGAGGTTATGTAGTTCAAGGTGAATGGCAGGCTCCAGTTTTTAAGGTTATGTAAAGAAATCCAACAATTAAAAGTGGAGGTTTACTTGAAACCCGAAATTAAAATAATAATAATAATAATAATAATAAATAATAATAATAATAATAATAATAATAATAATAATAATAATAAAGCATAGATATGAATTGCACATTGGACAATTACAATTGTATAATCAAGTTAATTGTATTATTACTCGTAATGTTGCATGTTAATATAAATGAACAACATTTAATTAAACAAACGTATAATTTAATTCCGTTATTTCATCATTTACGGATGTATAAAGCGGATAGTTTGTTTATATATGCAGAAAAACTTAAATGCATTACTGTGTTTTAATTATTTTAGTTTTGTTATTTCATAGCGACACGAATGTTGATAAATTATTAGATTAATACCATAAATCCATTCCATTTCCTATTACATATATATATACACTAATAAAATATACATGCGGTTCCACAGACTATAAAACATGAACTTAACTTGAAACCATACTCTAAAATCTAAATTGAATGAGCAATTTCGAAAAGGGCATAGTGATATCTTTGATTTTGGACTTTTCAATCAAATGTTCTCAAATTATTGATATGTAACGCTAGAAATTAAGCATAATCTACATTAATGTAAATTACACTGGTCAACATGATTTTTGTCTCATGAGTACCAATGGTTGTACTTAATACAGTTTATTTTATTGAGTTTTCAAATATGTATTCGAATTTCTCCATCACCCATAGTTTTTTTTTTAATTTCAATTTGAATTAATGGATTTAAATAATATTTTTTTTTAATAAACCTAGATTCCTTCCCGGAAAATGTTGGCGCAGTGAGCGATGAGCATGGAAAACACTTTCATTAGGAGATTTCAGCTATGGAAAAGAGATATCAAGGCAAATGGAATCCTAATATGCTGGCCGATTATTATTGGACCATCAAGAGGGATGCTCCACAGGCGAAATATAGCAGAAAATCGTCATTCCGTACTTTCTAGGTGAGTCCGAATGTTCGAATATTGTGTAGTTACGAATATAGAAAATATTAAAGTGTTTGAAATTATAATAAATGCCTGTCTCTCGGAAACCTTCCCCGATGGAGAAAACCCGATATCATATTTGAATTCAGGAGAAAAAAATACCATCAGAATCACACACTTTTCTTTCTGAGACAAAAAAAAAGTTTATTTTTTGTTGCTCAGAGAAATTAATTGTATTTTAACTAAAACCCTAACGTTTACCCTTATGCTTTGCGTTTGTCGTTATCCGTTGAACAGTCTGGCTATCTCTTTGGAGATTGTAAGTATTTTTAAGTGTCCCCTGAGTACGCTACTAACGTTCTGCAGGGTTAGTCCTTTGGAGGGGCTGGATATCAAAGAACAGACAAAAAAATAACACAGAAATAAGACAACTAAAATTAGAGGAATTAAACACAACAATAGTGAAATACAGAACAAACTGGAAAGAACACTTAACAAGGATGAATGAGAATAGAATACCAAAAGCAGCATACAACTATTCGCCACAAAGAAGAAGAAGAAGTTTGGGAAGATCAAAGAAAAGATGGAAACAGCAGCAATTTGGAGCCGGAACAGGCTAGTAAATAAACCTAAACCGTGACGAAGAAGAAGAAGAAAACTAAAACCCTAACATACCGGATGGTGAAATAGGGTTCACATTATTGGAGATTCAATAAAAAAAAATGTTCTCTAATTTGCGTCTACACATCGTGTTGAACGAAGAGGGCATCCATCTTGCTTCAATATACCACTGAGTTGTAGCGGCCAACTACGGCGGCCGAAGAGATATTATCGCCTCACTATGATGTTTGTCCAGGGGCTCGCTTTGTTTCCCCGCAGCTGTTATATATACATAGATACAAAGATGCCGACTACTGCCACTATAATGACTCCGCATATTAATCATTGTCAAGCATTGTTGCAAGGTACCCGCTTTTATATAAACGGACAACCATCATAGTGAGGCGATTATACCAGTTGTAGACTTCTGATTGAATGTTGTAGGATATTGTATTTTTCTTTAGATAGTCATTGTCATCCAATATTTGTCAATAAATACATGTTTTGTTTTTTTAATACATTAATCTTGTGTTATTGTATTTCTTTTTAATTATTGGTCATTTTTAAAAATGCATTTCGAAAAGGACACATCTCGAAATAAACAAAAAAAAAATTGGAATATTTTCAATAATTTTTCTTTCATTTCAAAGGGCTGCTGGACATTGGCATCTTTTAAAAGAACTCTAAATTTATATTTGCTCTAACCTCGACTTCATCATTACCCAGTGTAAGGTTGATATATTAATTGATGTTTCTTATAATTTATCATATTTATACTATAATAATAATAATTATTATTATTATCATAAGTATTATTATTGTTATTCTTATCATCGTTTAAAATGTTGTTTGTACATGAAATTTCCATTGCAACATTTGATATATTTTTAATTCTTTATTATTAGAATAATATATATTATATGATCTATACTGTTAAATATGTATTTGTGATTTGTGCTAGTTGAGTGAAAGAGACGGTCTTATGGCCTTAACTCTGCCAGAATAAACAAAGTTATTATTATTATTATTATTATTATTATTATTATTATTATTATTATTATTATCATCATCGTTTTATATGCATTCTGATCTTAAAGTGATAACTGTGATGTTTGTTGGTATGGGTACAACTGTTTAAAATTAAATAAGTTTTTTTAATTACTGAAAATTTTTATTTTTCAGTGTTGTGTCCTTTTCGGAATTGAACACTCAATTAAATTGTATGTTTTTGATTAAATGTATACGACATAAAAATGCTTGTTACAAGACCCCAGAGTTTATAGGAATAAGTAATGTAAAATAAAATTAGAAAGTGACACTATTAGAGACAGACAAATCTGATAGATGTAGAAGAAACTGAATGCCTACCCTGCATAAGAAACAGTACATGCCTTTTAGTTTTGCGCAAATAATTATATATATTTTAAAAATGTGGAATAATATACGGGCTATGCAATTGAAGAGTTAATTCCAAGGTTGTATCGTGGACTTAGTAAAATGTAAAGTTTAAATGAGTAACTAAGTCCAGAGCATAGGATACCATTTCGGTACAACAATAAACCATAATTGGAATCAAGATTCGAAAACTCCAGTTTTACTGAAACCAACAAGATTTTTTCTATGTGAACTGCAAGAAATTTTAATAAGAACTAGGAGAAAAAATAGTAAGTATTGCTTAGTATCAATGTGGCACGTATAGGGGTTGAAAGAGGTGTAAGCTTCTTGTAGGAAAACCAGAGGGACAACACCACGTTTATAGACCAAGAATGAGGTGCTAATCCACGATTTGAGGGAAATAGATTATTCTACCAGTTATATTATATGGGTGCGAAGCATGGACTCTTACTTTAAGGGAGGAAAGGAGATTACAAGTATTTGAGAATAAAGTACTTAGGAAATTTTTTGAACCAAAGAGAGATGAACAGACAGGTGAATGGAGAAGACTACATAACGATGAACTAGGCCTACATGGTCTTTATAGGAAGCCAGATATAATAAGAACAGTTAAGTCTCGTAGACTGCGATGGGCAGGACATGTTGCAGGTATGGGGAATGAAAGACTTGCATGGAAGCTTCTTGTAGGAAAGCCAGAGGGAAAACGCCCAGTTGGTAGATGAAGAATGAGGTGGGAGAATAACATTAACTATGATTTGAGGGAAGTAGATTATACAGGGAATGATTGGAAAGCATTAGCTCAGGATAGGGATGTATGGAGAGCTTATGTCCACGCGGCCATGAACCTACGAGTTCGTTAGAGCCAGTGAGTTAGTTTAGTATCACTCTCTAATGTGAGCATTTGGTGAAATCGAGTACTCAACTCTGAGGGACAACAATTGCGCGTTTTGCTGTAGATTGTGTGTCCAATATAGTTAGAAGAAGATTTTGTTCAGCCCTTGTCTGCGGTGTAACTGAAACACTTATATATGCGAACGGTAGTAATATTTTGGTAGTTAATTGAGACAAATGCCGACGAGGCAACGCAGCAAGTAGACCTCTCAATAACCTTCGCGTATATAACATCATTCTATTGTTTGCTCAAGGACTCCAACCCCGCCCTCAATTTTTAACATTATACGTTTATTAAAGGGTAGCCTCTTTATGAGAATTTACATGTGCGTGATAAAAATATCTTCAGCTTCTCAACAAACATCTCAGATACTAGACTAACCTAGGTTCATGGCCGCGCGGACATAAACTCTCCATATATCTCTATCCTGAGCTAATGCTTTCCAATCATCTCCTGTATAATCTACTTCCCTCAAATCATTGTTAATGTTATTTTTCCACTTCATTTTTGGTCTATCAACTGGCCGCTTTCCATCTGGTTTTCCTATAGGAAGCTTCCATGCCTCTCTTGCAATCCCCATTCGTGCCACATATCCTGGCCATCACAGTCTATGAGATTTGACTGTTCTTATTATATCAATTGAGTTGGTGTTTACTTGATGAAAATTCATATTCATTAATTAAATAAAAATAAAACTTCGTTTTATTTGATTTTCATATTTATTAAGATATAATTCAGTGACAGCTGTTTCAGTACACTGTACCTTCTTCAGACATGTTAACAAATTATGAATTGTGTTATTATAGTACATATCAACTGATCTAAGCAACAATACAACAATAATTTATTTAAATTTTTAAATTTAACAAAGGCGATTCATTCAAATCAAGTTGAGAATTTAACAGTTTAGTGCTACTTTTCAATTTATTTATTTATTTCTATAGTCTCGAAAAGGTCCAACTTGTTACCCTTATCACAAACATGTAAAATTTCAAAATTTGGATCGAAACAATGATTACATTGGAATAGGTGGTTAGCATATTTTGAATATTCTAAATTTCTGTTATATGCTCTCATGTATTCCTTTATCCGAGAGATAAATGGTCTACCAGTTTGTTCTTATTATATTTTGTTTCCTATAAATAACATGTTATGCAGTCTTCTATATTCGCCTGTCTGTTCATCTCTCTTTGGTCAAAAAAATCGGTAAGAACTTTATTCCCAAATATTCGTAATATTTTCTCCTCCCTTAAAGTAAGAATCCATGTTTCGCATCCAAATAATAGAACTGGGAGAATATAACAGTTTTGTGTATTTTCAGTTTAACATTTTTTAAAGAGAAGTTGGGACAAGAATCTCTGTTATGCATAATAGCATGCATTTCCAGAAGTGAGCCTATGTTTAATTTCCTTGTGCATCTCATTCCTGTTTGTAATTGCTGTTACTAGGAATTTGAATTCAGCCACTTCTTCAAATATTTCCTCATTTGTCATTAACTATTAATTTCCATTATACTGTATCCTAAAATGCATTTTACATGTGCCCATATATTTAATTGTATTGATGTTTACTTTCAGTCCCAATTCCTTGGTGTGCGTGTTGACCCTAGAATCTCCTCGCTATCAACCCGCCCCATATAGCGTACTACAAATCCTAATAAAAAATATTACTCAAAGTCTACCGGACGAGTTAGCTCAGACGCTAATGTTCAAGTCTCCTATTCGGGAAGTCCGAGGTTCAAATCCTGGGACAAATCCCACTGACTGATTTTTTCTTGATTTTCCTTAGTTATGAAGGAAGATAGGGAACCAAAGGGGTTGTATGTGGCCTCAAGAGTTCACATGTTGTTGATGGATATATACCACCTAAAAACTCGAGAAATGCTATTTAATCCTACCGCCCCGGTGGACTAGTGGTTATATTTCTTGCCTCTGGTCTCGAGGGTCATGAGTTCAAACCCAGCCAGGGTAGATAGTTTATAATGCAATTACTGGTCTACTAATTTTCTATTAAATAAAGTAGTCGTAATTAAGGAATTGCAATAAAGATTATAAATTCAATGAAAGTCTACGGATCTCCAATAGGCCTATATTTTATAAACTTACTAACTATATCAACTTTTGTAAGTTTTGAATCCTGCCGATGATGGGACAAGTCCCGAAAGCGCTACAGTTAAATAACCAATTAAGTTGAGGAAACGGACCTTACAGGTGAATATTCCATAATTTTATATTTTAATTTTACTAACTGTACCAAGGGAATATTTATAAATTGTTTATTAGGATAGAAAAATCCGAGGAGCAAGTCCTCTGGGAGGGAATTTAAGCCATGGGTCACGAGTCTGAAGATATTCAGTCTTATAAAATATCCTCAAGCCTGAATAAAGAGGCCTCTAAGCTAAATTTACCGACCTTTTTCATCCTAGTAATACCTTAGTTGCCTACTAGATGTCTCATTGGGTCGGTATGTTGACCGCATACCATTCATGACATCTTAGGGAAATAAGTGTAACTAAATTAACTTGGTCTAGTAACTCCTAACAAAGGAGAGGTTAAGATCCAGCATTGGGGTTGTTACGCCAGTGTAGATGTAAATGTAGAATTTCTACACATGCATGTCCATCTCATGGTCACTGGATAAAGCTAAGACATATGAGGGCTAAGATGCGAGTTTTTGACGCTATACTTGAGACTTGGAGAAAGGAGAAAACTTCCAATAGAAAATCATCGTCCTTTAGGATCGCTAGATGGTTGGGCGTAGGGTGACTACTCTACTCTGAAGAAAAAAAAAAAAAAACTTTGTGGTGGATTTCTCAACCGAAGTCTAAACCACGACCGCGGTTTTCAATTGTTTATTGTTTTTTTTTAATGCCACCAGGTTGTCTTGCATGACATTTCTGGCTTTCTCCCCTGGCATTGGCAGAATTGTAATCCATTTCTTTGGTTGGGGCACCTGGAAGGCAGAGTAACGTTACCCCGATGATATAATGAGTGATAAGTGATAATGAAACGCCAAGAGAGTTCTTAACCTAAATTCCAGACCATGGGCAACCACAGGAATAATTCCCTTTAAGGAAAAATTCCTATGGTCTGACCGGGAATCGAACCCGGAACCTCATGAACAGTAGTCAGGAACGCTGACCACTAGCCCATGAAGCTGGTCCAATTTTTTTATTGTATCCATAACAACTATAAAAAACTGAAAATCTACAGCTGTTGATTACAAAAAAAAAACAAATGTCAGAATCATGTCTATGGTTCCATAACAATTTCTATGAATTTTCAGTAATTTTATAGGTGTTATGGGAACATAAAAAATTGAAAAACAGGAGTCGTGGTTTCTTCGGTTGAGAAATCCAACCATATTCAGAAAAAAAGGGATGGTGGCTAGTTGGAAGAGACAGAGATGCCTAGAAGAGGGTACTGAGGGAAGCCGAGACACGAATCGGGCTATTGTGCTGCTGATTATGATGATAAAACTCCATGGTGCGACAGGCCTAGAACGTCCATGGCCGATCAGATGAGTGCTGACTACAAATCGATGTCTTCAATCACAGAGATTAATTTTTATAGAGGTGTCTTGTGGTCAGCATATCGGGTTTCCCAGCCGAAATAGCTGGTTTTCTCAACCGAGAACAACTACTTACTGTATCTGTCCACATTCTCCCCTGTACTGGCTGGACACGGGTTGACGTTGGGACCCAAAATCAACAGAAAATGATCTTCTCCAAATGTATTTGATACATTTTTATAGCAAACGAGATTGCTTTTAATTTGTTTTGTCAGTTCGGTGGAAAACCGTCATTACAAGTAATTTTAGCAGCTGACTACCTACTGCTGGAGATGGTAACGCTGTTCTAAAGCCTACAGATTTTGAAGAAACAGTTAAAACAATTTTAGAAAGGTATTAATTGTATGATTGTATATTCAACATTGTATACTGTACCCGTTAGCTCTACGGAATTTTGTTACGCATTTTATTAGTGTACAGAATGAATAGCTCTAGAAATGGATTATTTACGCAGAAATGCCAGAAAGTCAAATTAGAACATGTCACAGATAAGGAAATTAGAAACATAATGGAAACAGAAAAAAGCATAATTAAAAGAATTGAGGAGAAGGAATTAAAGTGGGTTAGGACATATTTTAAGAATGGAAGATGAGAGATGGCCGAAGTAATTATATCAGTGGCAACCGACCAGTAAGAAGAAAAAGATAGAGACCGAAGTTAACATGGAAGGAAAACCTGAAGACAGTAATGCAAGCAAGAGGGCTAAGCATTGAAGATGCCCAAGATCGTAGGCTTTGGATGTTTGGCACGGGAAGACGGCAGCAGCTGTGAAAACCCGAAGATAGATAGATATTCGGAAATTCTCTACAAATTTTTAGGACGTACAAAATAAAATATTAAAATATATACCTGGGAGTTGTCGTCCTCAACTAGGTTAATTCTTTTTAATTAAAACTATTTTAAAAACTGTAGGCCTTTCGTAAAAGGCTTCCATCTTCAGAAGAATTATCTACTATTATATGTTGTCGTTTGGCGACGCTTCTGACATCAGTGGCCTTCCAGCGTCGTCGGTAGCTACTGAAGACGTTGGAAAGCCAGTGATTTTCTGAAGCATTGCCAAAACAACAACAGATAGTAGCTGATAGTTCTGCTGAAAAAGGAAACCGGTTTATAAATACAGTATAAGTCTAGGGATCGACTGTATCATTTTATAAATTTATACACTATGTCAAGGGAGTATTTATGCATTAAGTTACTAAACTTATTATAGAGATTTAATGTATTTATAATAATCTTAAACCCTATTTAATAATTTAAAGCAGTTCAAAATAAGAATCAAATACCCATAATAATAAATTCATATAGCTATTCCTTTGGCATAGTGTATAGATTTATAAAATATTCAATGGACCATAGACTTATACTGTACCGGTTTCCGAAAGACCTACAGATATTAAAAATTTTAATAAAAATGTATAACGTAGTTGAAGAAGACGGTATCTGCCAGGTAATATATATTCTTATCATACCATATTAAGCTTGCATTGCTCAATGTTAAACATTTAATTATAACATCGATAAAGCGTCACTGCTATAAAGTAAAATAAATATTCTCTTTAATTTGCTTACTTGGTATAGTCAGCTACTAGATGGCAGTGAAGACAGAGTTCTCGCGACATCTAGTAATAATGGAGAGTATAATACATATATAAGAAAAATAAGTGTTTGAATTGGATTCGCCTGATAGTGTAATGGATATCACGCTGAGGTACAGACTCAGAGATCCGGGTTCGAATCCCGTCCAGGCATTTATTTTTCTTATCATAGCACATTAAGCTTGCATTGCTCAATGTTAAACATTTAATTATAACATCGATAAAGCGTCACTGCTATAAAGTAAAATAAATATTCTCTTTAATTTGCTTACTTGTTATAGTCAGCTACTAGATGGCAGTGAAGAAAGAGTTCTCGCGATATCTAGTAATAATGGAGAGTATAATACATATATAAGAAAAATAAGTGTTTGAATTGGATTCGCCATTCGCCTGGTAGTGTAATGGATATCACGCTGAGGTACAGACTCAGAGATCCGGGTTCGAATCCCGTCCAGGCATTTATTTTTCTTATCTTACCATATATATATATATATATATATATAATCTTCTATACCTGTGTATGTCACAGAACGCCTCCTAAATGACTGGAGCGATTTTGAAGAAAATTTTTTGTGTGTGTTTGAGTGGGTCCCTGAATGTTTTAGATTCACAATTGGACCCTCTAAAAGCATTAGGTGTAGGAGTTCATCTGAAGTGAAAATTTAAAAATCGCTCAAGCGGTAACAATATTCGACGCTTCACAAACGAAACTCAGTACTTCCTATTAAAATAGATCGAGGTAGGAATTATCCAAAAAAAAATAACGAAATCGGACAATTAGAAGTGGAAATTTACCTGAAATCCGAAATTAACGCCATGTTTGGTTCGTCTCAGTGTGTACCATACAATTTAATTAAACTTCAATATTTAATTTAATTAGGCGTAGCAAGGCACACCAGATATTAGATAGTATTTTAATATTTTACTTTATGAATTTTTACCTCGAAGACATTTTAACATGAATTTTATCACTATTGATTCTAAGACTTGTATAGGAGACTCACAGGATAACGTTTTGAATAGGAAATTTTGTCCGGGAACTTACCGTTTTATTGACGAAGGTACAAGTTCCCATTAAGTGTTCAAATCTCCCACCTCTGCCGGGATAAATCGATAGTATTTGGACAATGTTATGCATCAACCGGTTAAGCGCCATTAAAAATATATTTTGATGTCATCTGTTACACTGGATCAGAAGTAAGTGTTGGCACACTTTCAGCGCCAAATCTTTAAATATAGCCTTATTATTAAATAAAAGAAAATGTAAACGCCACCAGTCCTATCAGAGATTCTGTGTTTTGCAACAAACGGGTATGAAACCAGATCTTCATAAATGGTAATATAAATTTTGCATCATGCAGCTAAGCGCCAAATGTTCCCGCACTTAGATCGTTGATGCTTAATTGTCAAACAAGGAAAATAATCGGCCGCGGTGGACTAGTGGTTATGCTCCTTGCCTCTGGTCCCGAGGGTCGCGGGTACAAACCTGGCCGGGGTCGATGGATTTTTTTGGAAAAATCCAAGGAGCAAGTCCTCCGGGAGGGACTTTAAGCCGTGGGTCCCGAGTCTGAAGATTTTCAGGCTCGTAAAAGATCCTTAAGCCTGGATTAAAAGGCCTCTAAGCAAATTTTCCCGTCCTAGTTCTACCTTGGTTTGCTAGATGACAGTATGAGGCAGAACGCTGACCACGGACCACTCAAATTACATCTTTACGAAAACAAGTGTAACTAAATTAGTATGGTTCAAATTCTTCCCTGTAAGGGGAGATTGCCTAAATCTCTGTTAAGGGAAACATGGAGCTTACAAGAAGAGAAGAAGGAAAATAAGTACCCAATATTGTTAGTTGGCGCTACAATAAATAACGAAGATTGACTTAAACTTTAAACGTAATTTTCTCGGACCTACATAATGGCGCATAGTCGATTGATGCATAAAGCCGTCCAATTTAATGATTTATGTATCTAATTGCTTCTTGTAGGAAAACCAGAGGGAAAATGCCCAGTTGGTAGACCAAGAATGAGGTGGGAGAATGACATTGTTGACATTGTCCAGGATTTGAGGGAAGTGGATTATACAGGGAATTATTGGAAAATATTACCTCAGGATAGGGATGTACGGAGAGCTTATGTCCGCTTGGCCATGAACCTGCGGGTTCGACAGTGTCAGTGAGTTAGTTAATTAAATTTATAAAAGTTAACATTTATTGATTTATTGACAACGTCCAATGTCAATGGAAAAATAAGCCTGTATGTAATTGACCAGACCGCCTTGTATGCAACTTATGTAAATTTCACAACAGTGTTACAACTTCACCAGGATAACACAGTTAATGCAGCAGATTGGAGTTTTAAACGAACTCGCAGCAAAGTAAACTTGACTGCAAGACAGAATACCAAAATAAGTGTAAGTTTGGATAATGAATTTCTCATACATATCGCAAAGCTTGCAGCGAAGTTGAAATTCACTACTTCAAACAGCATTTGCGATGAGCTTTTGTGAGCTTTTTGTGTGTTAACAGTGATATATTCTACACTGTACAGTGACTAAGTATTCCCTTAACCCGGCAATACCAATAATATTACGATGCGAGGTTGGGAAGTGGTTTTTACAGAATCGAGGAAACATTTTTAATTTCCGAGATTGTGTAAAACACTTCATAAACGTGCGTTCTACATTATTTGTTGCGCGATGGTGTTTTCAAAATAATAAATAATAGTAAAATAATAACATCTTTGTTGGAAATATTTGCGTTCATTATAAACAATTGATTAACGTTAACAGTGTGGGCAATGTTTATTAGTTGAAACAACAGGGGACCTTGAGAACAATTATTGATAACATTGCTGCAAGTACGTATTTATTGTTTTATATTGTTTCAAATAAAGTTCATTTCATTTAAAATGCAGTGATTTATTTCGTATAATGTATATTAACACTAGCTTTTGGATATTTTCTGCATATACATTGTACGTAGTATACATAGAGGGCAGTGGTTTTACTTCCCGCACGTGGGTGTAAATGTAATAATACAGTATAGTTATTTAGGTTGGCAACCCCGAAATGTAGGAGGTTCAACCTTCAAAATGGTCGCCATTGCTGGCAAGTACGACAAAACGCAATATCGCGCAAAAAACATTATATATTGCTCGGTAGTCCACCTCTAGACAGCAAGGTCAATTCTAGCACATGGTTTCCTTCCGATATATGTTTAAAATTCTACTATGGATGTATATATATATAAAGGACAAATAAATATTTGTGCTAGGATGCCTGGATAGCGTAACTCGTAGCGCACTAACATATCTTGGGTTCAAATCCTGGTTCAGACGTTTATTATTATTTTCATGTCTATATATATATATATATATATATATATATATATATATATATGTCTACTGAGTATGATCGATGAAGATTTGTTATAACGATGTCTTCAAAAATATTTTCACGAGAAAATCCGCAATCGCTACATTCCTACGGAATTCGCTGAAAGAGACATTTATAGCTGATTTTTTACGTGTTTTGATGTGCTAGTTTTCAATATAGCTTTCTATACGAGCTTATTGTCTGATAAGTAGGTAATTGACAGCGCTTTTTGAAGCAAGTGTTTCTCATGGCAAGTTATTTATTTTTCGTGTTATCGTTTCTATTTATTGACAATAAAATATACTTTATTTAGAATTTTTCCAACACAAATCAGCATATAAATATTATATATCGAATATTATATAAGAAATCCATATTTTAATGCATGCAATAAACAGATATAAATTAGATCGAAGTGCCCGCAATAAATAATGCCGGGTTATTTGCATAAAATTTAATGTTTTATCATACCACACAAATAACTTTGACTACCTTGTTCTCTCTTATCAAGGAATAATAAAACAATTCATAATGGGAAGTATCTCGAATATGTTTCAAGTCTCATTTTTCTGATATACAGTGTGCTCATAAAATCCCAGTAGATTTTTGGGATAGGCCCTAACGTAGTCAAAATAAAAAAGTATATATACTTTAGTATCTACTACAAAGTCAATGTTCTACATGACCTCCATCAATACCAAAACATGTTTCCAACGAGTAACCGTCGCGTTGCCTGGAAAATATTCACCAACATACCCTCTGTAATTAATTGGGGTTCTCCCGTTTCCAGAAATTCACTCTACCAACACTCTCCATTCGTCCTTCCCTCCCCTTCATGTCATTTGAGTTCCCATGAACTCATTTATTTCATATTACCCTTCACCTCATTTCACAATAGAACAGACATGATACAGTTTAAACAACCAACTATCATAGTAACCTGTGGTAATTTAACATTTATTCGCCACAATATATTAACAGTATTATATTTCCTATATTATATTATTAATCCCCTAGCCATTAAAATATGGGATGCCTTAATTAAGTAGTTAAATCTTAGAAAGTATTGTGTTTTTATATGAAGGTGCATTTAATAGTAATATTATATAAATTATTAATTTGATTTTGGCTCTTTGTTGTCTAGTTTATTTTTGTGATATGGTTTTTATATCAATTTAATTCATTTCAATATTTACGCAAATTATTTTACTGCAATACACTATTCGGCTAAACTTTACAACCTGTGACGCGAGTTTTTCATTTCCTTCATGAACTCCTGTCAAATTTTATTCTTAGGATTTCATTTTTCAAATTATTTCCCACCGTTTACAATGATTTTTACATTTTTCTAACAATTATTTCAATATATTTTTTCTATGATATTTAACTACATACATAGCATGAAGACTTGACAGCCATATTGATTTTAACGAATATTCTATGCAATAACGAAGACATGTTCCCGTGTAGCCAACATAGAGTATATACTAATTAACTGTACAAATATACTTCAGAATTTCAGAACTTACTATTTATTTTTGGGCCTTGCATTCTTTCACATGTTACAGTGCTTAAATTGTGTTATGTTAGCATTTAGGTTGGTCTTTCAAATGTTAGAGTACTTAAATTGCATTAGGTTAGCTGTTAGGTTCGTTAAGTATCATATATATGTTGGCTGCATCCAGTTATTCCATAGTGTAAACAGCTTCGCGTTTGATGGCGCATGCGCATGGTGTATGATTGGAACTAGTTTTTTCGCGTCACATGTTGTAAATTATTTCCCAATATTTTTGTCGTTTAAATAAATATTAGAACGCAAAAGAAAATAAATTCCCATTTTGTAATGTGAAAGATGAATTTTCATTTTTCTATTCGTCCATGAGTAAACTAGTAGATTTTTCAAACATTTATTTTAATTTTGAAAATAAAAATTAACTGGATTAAAGTTTTTACCATTTTTAATGAAATTCGCCACCATATTACATGCAGTATTTTCTCACATTTTAATTAGTCGACGGAAATGATATATGGTTTCATAACAATGAGCAACAAAAAATAAACTTTTTTTTTGTCTCAGAAAGAAAAATGTGTGATTCTGATAGTATGTTTTCTCCTGAATTCAAATATGATATCGGTTTTTCTCCATCGCGCGAGGTTTCCGAGAGACAGGAATTTATAATTTCACACACTTTAATATTTTCTACATTCGTAACTACACAATATTCGAACATTCGGGTTCTCCTAGAAAGTAAGAAATGACGATTTTCTGCTATACGATCTCGCCTGTGGAGCATCCCTCGTGCTGGTCCAACAATAATCGGCCAGAATATTAGGATTCCATTTGCCTTGATATCTCTTTTCCATAGCTGAAACCATTTGAGTTAGCTCATTTGGTTTTATTTTACAAAGGACAAATGGACGAAAAACATTTATTAAAATAATAATTATTTAAATCCATTAATTGAAATTGAAATAAAAAACCGTGGACGATGGAGAAATTCCGAATACATATTTGAAAACACGATAAAAAACTGCATTAAGTACAACCATTGGTACTCATGAGACAAAAATCATGTTGACCATGGTATTTTATACACCATTATATACTGAATATGCTTCGCAATCGTGTGTCGGTAGAATCATAACGGCGCGACGAATCGGTATCGATCTCCACCTTAGGTTTGGGTGTGTGTCCCTTGTCTTATGTTATCATAATATGTTGTCTTTGTTGATGGCCTTGGCATACTGATAGGTGATAACCACAGATTCAGAAGGCCTCACACCCTGTACTTGTGTAAAGTCTGATTCAGAGTTACTGCTCCCTGGCTATGCCGCTAGAACTCACATAAAGAAACTGCAAGCTTTTCACAAGTAATGCTCACGAAGTGAGGAGTGAATTTATCTAGAGAATTTGGAAATCAAGAGTGGCATTTGTTAGGACTATTTAACGAATAAAATTAAGCTGTTTACTCACAAATCATTGTTTAACTATTGTTATTTTAAAATATTTATATATTTAATGTAAACGGCGATGTTTGAAAACAAATCAGAAATGTGAGGTTATGTTCATTCACTGCTGCTTGATCATATTATTTATTGCCAAATAAGATCGCAATATTGTAAGAGTGCACCCGAGTGGAGAAATAATGAAACACATCAAACTGTATATCATAATCAACATTGCAGGTTATTCATTAATTTTTTTAGTAAACAACTCACTAAAATCAAATAATCTTTTCATTATTTGCTATATTCAATGTATTTGTTGGAGAAAAATAATACTTTGACCTGTTCAGAAAATTAAAAAGGAGGAGCTTTCTTTATCACAAAAACAGGAGCTGATAAAGAGAAATCGATAAAGAGCGAGGTGAAACACAACTATTATTGGTTGTAAAACAAAATTCATTCAAACGTGATTGGTCATTGACTAACATTTGTGGCATGAGTTAAATAGTCAAAACAAATTATTATACATGATTACAAAACTACCGCATGTAACACCGGTTGACATATTACACGATCAAATGGGTGTAGAAACAATCGAGGAGTATATTAAACGCATGGCTCTTAAATTTTATAATAGGCCTACATGTGAAGGCCGTGATAATCCACTCGTGGCATCGTTGGGAACCTATGAAGCAGCCAATAACAAACACAAGCGTTCAAAATGGATCCTGGACACACTTGACCGGTGAAAGCTGATAGGGCACACACACACACACACACACACACACACACACACACATACACACACACAGAAACACACACACACACACACACACAGAAACACATTACACAATCATTCAATTATAATTACAACATTGGCATATAATGTGCATTAATAAAATAGATTAATACAACAAATTAAAAACTAATAACTACTAATCTTACTGCTACTGGTTCATCCCACCAGTTCCAGAGAAACTGACATCACCTGACAACTACAGATAGAACAGCAACAACAACTGAAGAGTAAAAAAAAAAAAAATTTAAGTTGCACGTTACCATAATTGTATGAATAATTGTAATAATCTGAAATGTACGCACATTATATTTAAATAAAGAGAAGCCTGGATGCCCTCCCAATATAGAGTCATCCGAAAGCCAAACTTGGCAAGATCCCACGTGATCGACTATTCCGATTGAGGTTTTAAGCGGTTTCCCTCAATCCAAAGAGCAAATGCTGGAACAGAACCCCAAAAGGTCCGCTTCCGACTTCACTCTGCTAATAAACTTCAAATTTGAATTCAAAATTTAAACCGGGGCTAATGTATTTTACAGGAACCCGGGGTTCTACCTATCAAGGAGGACCAAAATGGATCGCTCACGCCAACACTTAAGTGATGGCCGCAGATCTTTCCATCTATCTATCTATCTATCTAGGCTATAGACGTCATCCTAGGACAGGCCATGGACGTCTAGATACACAGTATTAGCGACTCTCTTTGTGTAAAGTTTTCGATACCTTAGTTACATACGTTACTGAAAGAAGTCTGATCAATGGGGTACAATGCATTTTACGTCACCAGTAGATTTGTACTACAGGTTACGCATTTTGAAAGACACAGCACTGAACTGTTTTGTATAGTAAAAGTAAAGTGTTCCCACAACAGGCCTCAGGAGGCCCTTGGGGTAGTAGGGGGTTAAGGCTCCCACTTTTTCTAGACAATCGACACTTTATGTCAGCCGGGTTGTCAGCCCTGCGTGACGGCCGCCTTTACCCCCAGAACAAGCGTCTGGTACTCATTTCCGTTAGAGGCTGAGTCGACCCCAGGGCCACAGTGCCGCCAGAGGGTTTGGGTCAGTTTAAAAATCCTGACCCCAACGGGACTTGAACCCTCGACCCTCCGGCTTGTAGCTCAGTGCCTTAACCACTACGCTACGGCGTGCCCCCGTTTTGTATAGTAAACTCGCTAATTTCGTGGTACTAAGCTTTTAGACGATTACCTTCTTCTTCTTCTTCTTCACTTCACGGGCTAGGCAAATTGCCTGTTACGCCCCACAGTTGTTCTTCCATCTTTTCACTGGTCTTCCTACATTCCTTGAACCTCTTGGCTTGTAGTTAAATGCTGCTTTTGGTAATCCTGTTACATTCATTCTTTCTACATGTCTAAACTATTTTTCTCTATATTCTTTGATTTTATGATTCAATGGATATATATTTAACTCTGTTCTTATCTTCATTTTTTATCCGATCCATTCTTGTACAGCATTTTGATCTTCTAAGAAAGTTCATTTCTACGCTTTGTGTTCTACTTTAATTTGTAATTTTTTTGTCATTACCCAAGTTTCACTCCCATAAAGTAATGCAGGAACCGCCAATATTTTATAAAACTTCAATCTATTATCACTTCTTGTTTCGTTCTTTAATGTTCTGTGTATAGTTCCACATATCATTTGGAATCTTGACAGTTTCATATTCACGTCTCTTTCAGTTCGATTATACCTTAATATTATAAAAAATTCTGGTTAGAGTATTAGCAATATTAAAGTTAGGGATATATGATTGGAATATAACTACATCAGTTAGGAAAAACCAGGTAAGTCTTCAAAGTGATTTTTTACAGGAGAGCAAAAAACTAGTTCAATGACTTACATCAAAGAATGCATACATCGAAAATTCAATGCTTAATAACACCGTCACTATTCGCTTGACGACTTACCCGTTTTTACCGAACGTGCATCGGACCAAAAGCTATCGGGAGATGTTAATAACTCATTTTCGACCAAACGTTGACTTACCCGGTTTTTCCTAACTGATGTAGATACGAGTTGTCGAATATATATTTTATTTGATTACTAATATAAACAAAACTTAAATATCTAATTTTTCTGTAGATTTGAAGAACTCATGATATTATTAGAGTAAATTCGTGACAAACTTTTTAATCGCTCTCCATGTTACTTCCA
The DNA here is from genome assembly GCA_030220185.1 of Diploptera punctata. Taxonomy (NCBI): domain Eukaryota; kingdom Metazoa; phylum Arthropoda; class Insecta; order Blattodea; family Blaberidae; genus Diploptera; species Diploptera punctata. The sequence goes on along the minus strand of JASPKZ010003868.1, from coordinate 4,587,395 downwards.
ATTCATTTGAAATTCCACTTATAAAGAGTCAATGCTTGACACTTTTCATGGAACCACAGACCACATTTTCGGCATTGTATCGCGGTGTTTCGATAGTAACCCACAGCTCTGCCCTGGAACAATGCATATAACTCACGGACACTATCGAATCCAGAACACATAAACCCTCAATGCTTCCCAATGTTAAACTAATATTTCCCAGACATTCACTGTATAATTTACCTCATTCTAATCATAGTTTCCATCTCATTCTCAGCCTACTTCGAGAGGTTTTCGTATGGTTTTCCTACAAGGAATTTGCATGTTTCTCTTTCATTCCCATCTGTGTCACATGTCCTACCCCTCGCAGTCTACGATACTTAATTGTTCTTATTAAATCAGATTTCCTATAACGATCATGTAAAATCACTGATATGTAGTCTTTGCATTTATCTGTCTGTTCATTTCTCTTTGGTCCAAATATTTTACAAGAACTTTATTCTCATATACTCGTAATCTTTTCTCCTTTCTTAAAGAAATAGTCCGTGTTTTGCATCCATATAATATAATTAAGAGAATAAATTTTATTGAGATGAGTTGGAACAAGAGTTCCTGTAATCCATAATAGCACGCATTTCCAGAATTGAACCTAAGTTTAATTATTTGTGCATCTCATTCCTATTTGTAATTAATGATTCCTAGGTACATGAATTCAGCCAATTCTTGGAAATTTCCTTCATTTGTAATGAACTGTCCATTTCCATTATATAATGTATGAGGATTAAAGATGAGGCCATTGAGCAAGTGGAGAGCTTCAAATACTTGGGTTGTACTATCAGTAGTAACATGAACTGCTGTCAAGAAGTAAAGTAGAGGATAGCAATGGCAAATGAAGCTTTTAACAAAAAGAGAAGCATTTTCTGCGAATCCTTGGTAAAATAATTACGGAAGAGACTAGTAAAGTGCTTTGTGTGGAGTGTAGCATTGTATGGTGCAAATACTTGCACATTTCGACTGAATGAGGAAAAGCGACTGGAAGCTTTTGAGATGTGGATATGGAGGTGAATGGAACGAATAAAATGGACAGATAAAGTAAGAAATAAAAATGTGCTAGACAGAGTGGGTGAAGGAAGAACAATTCTGGAAATCATAAAGAAGAGGAAAAGAAAATGGATTGGCAATGGCTAAGAAGAAACTGCCTGCTGACGGATGCCCTAGAAGAAATGGTCAACGGAAAGAAAGAGGCAGAAAAAGAAATCAGATGTTAGACAATATTGAAATAAATGGTTTGTATACTGATACAAAAAGGAAGGCTGAGTTAAGGAAAGAGTGGAGAATGCTGAGTTTGCAGTGAAAGACGTCCTCTTGGGCAGAAAAGTATGTATATAATGTATTTCTATGTGTGAACATGTATTTCGTTTTATCGATGTTCACTTGCAGTCCCAATTTCATAGCGTTACTCAATAGAGTATGCGTGTTGGCCCTTAGTATATCCTCGCTATATACTTACTTACTTACTCACTGGCACTATCGAACCCGTAGGTTCATGGCCGCGCGAACATAAGTTCTCCACACCTCCCTATCCTGGGCTAATGCTTTCCAATCATTCCCTGCATAATCTACCTCCCTCAAATCATAGTTAATGTTATTCTCCTATCTCATTCTTGGTCTACCAACTGGGCGGTTTTCCCTCTGGCTTTCCTACAAGAAGCTTCCATGCACGTCTTTCATTCCCCATGCGTGCAACATGTCCTGCCCATCGCAGTCTACGGGACTTAACTGTTCTTATTATATCTGGCTTCCCAAAATGACCATGTAGTTCATTGTTATGAAGTCCTCTCCATTCACCCGTCTGTTCATCTCTCTTTGGTCCAAAAATTTTCCTAAGTACATTATTCTCAAATACTTGTAATCTCCTTTCCTCCCTTAAAGTAAGAGTCCATGTTTCGCACCCATATAATATAACTGGTAGAATAATAGTTTTATATATTTTCAGTTTAACGTTTTTTGAAAGGAGTTGGGACATCAAGAGTCTCTGCAATGCACAATAGCACGCATTTCCAGAATTGAGCCTATGTTTAATTTCTTTGTGCATCTCATTTCGATTTGTGATTATTGTTCCTAGGTATTTGAATTCAGCCACTTCCTCAAAATTTCCGTCATTTGTCATTAGCTGTCCATTTCCATTATATAATGTATTTCTACGTGTGACCATGCATATTGTAATTATTATAATAATTAATGTTAATAAAGCCAAGACAAAGAAAAGTCGCAATTCTGTAAATGTGTGATTCTAGCAGGTATGAATGTAATGGAGGTGCAGTTGATTGAAGTATGAAGAATCTTCAGCGATGTGTTGGTGCGTTGCCGCCTCTTTCTCATAACACAAAATTCAACCTAACAATTTGTGCAGTCTGCATTACAACTGTGTCACGTCTCCTATCCAGGGCTGTCCAAATTCACTTATCTTACAAACCTGCTTGATTTGTATTACCTTCAAGCTCTTTTAATATTCGGTTTGCGATCTTAATAGTATAGACTTGCCTTGCCCTTTCTTATATTAATAATAATAATAATAATAAATAATAATAATAATAATAATAATAGTAATAATAGTAATAATAATAATAATAATAATAATATAATAATAATAATAATAATAATAATAATAATGCTTTATTTAGCTGGCAGAGTTAAGGTCCTAAAACCTTCTCTTCCGCTCAACCAGCTAATAGCAAAATTACTATGGATGATGGATAGTGCGTTCTGTCGTACTTACAGCAATGGCGACCATGGTTGAAAGTTCAATTTCCTACATTTCGGGGTTGCTAACCTAAATAACTATATTGTAAGATTACATATTACCTACCTCGTGCGGGAAGTAAAAGCACTGTCCTCTATGTATACTACGTAGAATGTATATACAAAAAAATATCCAAAAGGTAGTGTTAATATTCATTATACGAAACAAACCACTGCTTTGTAAATGTACTGAGTTTTATTTGAAACAATATAAAATAACAAATTCGTACTTGCCGCCATTTTATCACTGTTAGGTGCCACGGTCTGCTGTAGTCTCAACTAATTTACTTTCGGCATTTACCGTATAAAAAATTGGTCACACTGTCAACGTTACTTACTTACTTACTCACTGGCACTATCGAACCCGTAGGTTCATGGCCGCGCGGACATACGCTCTCCATACATCCCTATCCTGAGCTAATACTTTCCAATCATTCCCTGTATAATCTACTTCCCTCAAATCATAGTTAATGTTATTCTCCCACCTCATTCTTGGTCTGCCAACTGGGCGTTTTCCCTCTGGCTTTCCTACAAGAAGCTTCCATGCAAGTCTTTCATTCCCCATACGTGCAACACGTCCTGCACATCGCAGTCTACGAGACTTAACTGTCCTTATTATATCTGGCTTCCTATAAAGACCATGTAGTTAATTGTTATGTAGTCTTCTCCATTCACCTGTCTGTTCATCTCTCTTTGGTCCAAAAATTTTCCTAAGTACTTTATTCTCAAATACTTTTAATCTCCTTTCCTCCCTTAAAGTAAGAGTCCATGTTTCGCACCCATATATATAACTGGTAGAATAATAGTTTTATATATTTTCAGTTTAACGTTTTTTGAAAGGAGTTGGGATATCAAGAGTCTCTGCAATGCATAATAGCACGCATTTCCAGAATTGAGCCTATGTTTAATTTCTTTATGCATCTCATTCCTATTTGTGATTATTGTTCCTAGATATTTGAATTCAGTCACTTCCTCAAAATTTCCCTCATTTGTCATTAGCTGTCCATTTCCATTATATAATGAATTTCTACATGTGACCATATATTTAGTTTTATTGATATTTACTTCCAGTCCTCATTTCTTAGTGTTACTTAATAGTGTGTGCGTGTTGGCCTTTAGTGTCTCCTCGCTATCGGCCAATAATACTACATCATCAGCATAAACTAACAGCTTATTAATACCATTCAGTTGTAAGCCTTCCTCATTCTCTAAAGATTTAATGGCATGCTCTAGTACAAAATTAAATAGTAGAGGAGATAGTGCATCTCCTTGCTTCAACCCTTTCTGGATTTCAAAAGTGTCCGAAAACTCTTTGCCTACACGCACCCTACTCTTTGTGCCATTTAGACTGCCAACGTTAGTCGGTTATTTATAATGAACGTAAATATTTCCAACAAAGATGCTATTATTTTACTATTATTTATTATTTTGAAAGCACCAATATGCAAAAAGTTATGTACAACGCACGTTTGATAAGTGTTTTACAGAATCTTGGCTTGTAATATACTATTGTAGAACAAACTACATTTTAATAAGATTAGCAGCTGAAGCACGTTAATGTTGAAAGCCGTCTCTGCTACCGGGAAGAGAAACTGTTTAATTGATGTAGGCCATGTTCTAAACAATTATATTAATTACTGTAATTGATTATTTCAAAACGTTACGCACGATCAACATTTTCTTTGATTAAAAGATTAATTATCCATTCATAAGATTTTCTATAAAAGCTTGTCCATGAATTACAACATCAAATTTGTTCTACTCTCTTCTGATTATAACCAGAATGATAAATGAAAAGGTAACTAAGGATTTTTTGCAAAACGTGGATCACGAACCAGAAACAAATTTGTGTTCGGCATAATTAGCTATCTGGTAGATTACCAATCTCAGGGAAAGAAAAAAAAAACATGTTTTACTATAAAAATAGTAATCAATATTATGATACGTTGTTTTTTTTTTCTGAAATTCTATGTTACCACCATTATGATTTAAGGATAGCATTATTGGCTCTCATGCAGTGAATTAGGTTTCTTCTATTCCTTTAGGACTAAATTTCCTGTTTGAGGTTTTCATGTGTTCTCAATTGTGTCAATAAATTATGGTCATTTCTGTATTACTGCAAATGAGCATAATTTTAAACTGTAAAGGTTTGTACAAGTCAAAGTAGCGAGTATAAGCCAAAATCTGATATTTTGTAGTTGAAAATTTGAAAAAAAAATGTGCGATGTTTTCGTTCCAATGTGGTATGTTATCTTTACACTTCAATTTGGGTCTTCTATGACCTTATCTTAATAAAACTATGGCTAAAAATTGAGTCAGCTCATAATTGTAGATACTAAAGGCCAACACTCACACACTACTGAGTAACACTAACAAATTGGGACTGGAAGTACTAAATATATGGTCACACATAGAAATACATTATATAATGGAAATGGACAGCTAATGACAAAAGAGGGAAATTTTGAGGAAGTGGCTGAATTCAAATACCTAGGAACAATAATCACAAACAGGAATGAGATGCGCAAGGAAATTAAACATAGGCTCAATTCTGAAAATGCGTGGTATTATGCATTACAGAGACTCTTGACTTCCCAACTCCTTTCAAAAAACGTTAAACTGAAGATATATAAAACTATTATTCTACCAGTTATATTATATGGATGCTAAACACTTACTTTAAGGGAGGAAAGGAGATTACGAGTATTTGAGAATAAAGTTTTAGGAATTTTTTTGGACCAAAGAGAGATAAACAGACAGATGAATAGAGAAGACTGCATAACAATGAATTACATGGTCTTTATAGGAAGCCAGATATAATGAGAACAGTTAAGTCTCGTAGACTGCGATGGGCAGGACATGTCGCACGAATGGGGAATGAAATATGTGTATGGAAGCTTCTTGTAGGAAAACCAGAGGGAAAACTCCCAGTTGGTAAACCAAGAATGAGGTGGGAGAATAACATTAACTATGATTTGAGGGAAGTAGATTATACAGGGAATGATTGGAAATCATTAGCTCAGGATATGAATGTATGGAGAGATTATGTCCGCGCGGCCATGAACCTACGGGTTAGATAGTTCCAGTGAGTTAGTTAGTTCATAATTGTAGATTTCTTGAAAACCAGTTTCGATACATCTTCGTTTCATCTTCAGCTCTATCTAACCTATCTATCAGTTAGATAGAGGTGAAGATGATACGAAGATGTATCGAAACTGGTTTTCAAGAAATCTACAATTATGAGCTGAGATGTTAAATCTAACTGAATGTATTATTTAAAATGGAATCATTAATAGAGTTTTAAAACCTTCATTAGTGCAAAAATCAACTCGTACTCGTCTTTATCAAATAATGGCTCGACCAGTCCTATGTTATGGGAATGAAGCGTGGACTATAAGGACGAGAGATGAAAGCAGACTAACAGCTTGTGGGATGAAATTTATGCGTCTAACAGCTGGCTACACCAAATAGGATCGAAAGAAAAATGTAGAAATCCTTCAAGAACTTAATGTGTCACCAATACTGGACTACATCTCCAGATATCAGCTAAACTGGAAGGAACATGTCTCAAGAATGGCTAGATCCAGGATCCCCAAGGCAATAATGAACTACTGTCCAAATGGGAAACGGTCACTTGGTCGACCTATGGAAAGATGGCACGAAAACCGCTTTCTCAGGCCGTAACAGTTCTTGGACTAATACCTGCCAGGATGATGATGATGATGATGATTAATTAAAATAACCTCATATTGTCAGTTCCTTTAACTATCAATTAAAGCAATAGTAATTCATAAATTACTAGTAAATTAATATTATTTTAACAGTTTAACAAGATATACTGAATTTGAACACAAAATTTATCGTATTTTAGAAGACTAATTGCAGACTATAACAATTATTCTCTCTTACATTGCTTTATTCCTGCATTTCTTCATAAACATGTTGGTAATAGGCCTGGTTTTCACACACTACATAGAGAATGTAAATGGAACAATTATTCCTTTTCGTATATTTCAATTCCGTGGTTTCGTTTAGGACAAATTAGGTTAAAAGAGATGAAATTGAATATTTTATTATAATTATTAGGTAAACAATGGCTGTACCATCATTTTTGTATGGCAGTGATTGCTGAATAAAGATGATGAAAGAATAAAATGTATCGGAAATAAATATATTATGGGCCATTTAAATTCCTACATACATGATCCGTAGGTGTTCTAATTAATATTATTTTTAACCATGGCTGCAGCATTTATAGGATATGTATTACCATGGGGAATGTTCATTGAAAGGCTATATTAGAAATGAAGGTATACTTGAAGAATTGCCAATTACATTCCTATTAGGTAAGCAAAAACTTAGAGAACAAAATGGATTCAACATCTTGATAGAATGGAAGAGAGCCTGAAAATATGCACCTGTAGGCAAAATATCCGAAGGGAAGACCAAGGAAGCGGTAGAATGAAGAACCGGAACAGACCAGAAGGATTATACCGAGGAGTTGATGATGATGATGATGATGATATTTGTTATATAAAAATATGTAATATAACAATTTATAATATTTCGTTTACTACGCTAGGAGAATTCGTGTATTGCAGGAGGTTGAACATATTGGTCTAGATATGAAATTGATATGCCTATGAAAAGAATAATAATGGCACAGCACGATAACATACATCTGGGAAATGGTTTTTAGAATCTCGGATGTCATAATTATATGAATTAATTAAACGAATGCAACCGGAGGTCAAATTACATTGAAACCTCATATGCATGTCTGGGCTGCAGACACAACAGGCCTACATTAATAATGAAGTGCATTTTCATTTTTTTTTCAAAATAGAGACCACACTACATTCATTCCATTACCTTGGTTAAACATCTCATCTTATATGTACAATTTACATACCACCTGTCACCGTTCCGTCTTACAGTGGTGCAAACTGTCGGGAGAGGGATTTTAAACTGTGGATCACACAATACTTTTTGACTGCACGAAGAAATACATGGCCTCCCCGAATGAGTGATCAGCTCAATGTCGAGGCCCCTCCGAGACAATACAACACTACATTCGCATGGTTTTAAATAATAATAATAATAATAATAATAATAATAATAATAATAATAATAATAATAATAATAATAATAATAATACTTACTTACTTATTCACTGGCACTATCGAACCCATAGGTTCATGGCCGCGCGGACATAAGCTCTCCATACATTCCTATCCTGAGCTAATGCCTTCCAATCATTCCCTGTATAATATATTTCCCTCAAATCACAGTTAATGTTATTCTCCCACCTCATTCTTGGTCTACCAACTCGGTGTTTTCCCTCTGGCTTTCCTACAACAAGCTTCCACGCAAGTCTTTCATTCCCCATACGTGCAACATGTCCAGCCCATCGCAGTCTACGAGACTTAACTGTTCTTATTATATCTAGCTTCTTATAAAGACCATGTAGTTCATTATTATGTAGTCTTCTCCATTCACCTGTCTGTTCATCTCTCTTTGGTCCAAAAATTTTCCTAAGTACTTTATTCTCAAATACTTGTAATTTCCTTTTCTCCCTTAAAGTAAGAGTCCATGTTTCGCACCCATATAATATAACTGGTAGAATAACAGTTTTATATATTTTCAGTTTAACGTTTTTTGAAAGGAGTTGGGACATCAAGAGTCTCTGCAATGCATAATAGCATGCATTTCCAGAATTGAGCCTATGTTTAATTTCTTTGTGCATCTCATTCCTATTTGTGATTATTGTTCCCAGGTATTTGAATTCAGCCACTTCCTCAAAATTTCCTTCATTTGTCATTCGCTGTCCATTTCCATTATGTATTGCATTTCTACGTGTGACCATATATTTAGTTTTATTGATATTTACTTCCAGTCCTAATTCCTTGGTGTTACTCAATAGTGTGTGCGTGTTGTCCTTTAGTATCTCCTCGCTATCGGCCAACAATACTACATCATCAGCATAAACTAACAGCTTATTAATACCATTGAGTTGTAGGTCTTCCTCATCCTCTAAAGATTTAATGGCATGCTCTAGTACAAAATTAAATAGTAGAGGAGATAGTGCATCTCCTTGCTTCAACCAATTCTGGATTTCAAAAGTGTCCGAAAACTGTTTGCCTACACGCACCCTACTCTTTGAGCCATTTAGACACATTCGTATAAGTCTAACTAACTTTTTAGGAATTCCGAACTCCAGAAGGATACTATATAACTTCTCCCTCTTAATTGAATCATATGCTTTTTTGAAGTCTTCATATAGTTGATGTACAGTACCATTATATTCCCATTTCTTTTCTAAAATCTGTCTTATACTAAAAATCTGTTCTGTTGTAGACCTATTTCTTCTAAATCCACATTGATGATCTCCTAAAATGTCATCAATGTAGGGAGTAAGTCTGCTTACTAATATATTTGTAAGAATTTTGTACGAAGTTGAAAGCAATGAGATGCCCCTGTAGTTGTTGCAATCAGTTTTATCTCCTTTCTTATAAATTGGTACGATAATTGATTCCTTCTAATCATCTGGAAGAGCTTCTTTTTCCCAAATCATACTAAGCGACCAGCGTATCTTTTCCATCAATTTTTCTCCCCCTGATTTTATCAGTTCTGCTGGGATCTCATCTGAACCTGATGCTTTATACATCTTCAATTTTTCAATCGCCATTTCAACCTCTAATGCATTTGGTTCTGCGACTAGCATTTCTGCTGTCTGTAAATTATCCTCCTCAATATCCTGTTCTGTATGTACATTTAATAGCTGATTAAAGTAACTTTTCCATCTATTTAATATACTCCTGGAATCTGCAATCATATCCCCATTTTCATTCCGAATTATGTTTGTTCTAGCCTGAAACCCTTTCTTCTCTATACTAATTCCCCTGATATAATTCTCTAATGTTCCTATTTTTTGCATTCATTTCAAGATCATTAATCTTCTCTCTCAAATGTTCCCTCTTTTTACTCTTTAGTAACTTAGTGGTTTCCCGTCTAATACTACCCAATTGATCTAAATTTACCTAATTAGGCTCGTGTAACCATTTCATTTTTGCTAGCTTTCTTTTCTTTACAATGTTGGCACATTCCTCATCAAACCATTTCTTGTTTTGCCTCTTTTTTAAACAACCAATGCTTTCTGATGCTGACAATTTAATAGTATCTCTTATAGCCTCCCATTCTTTATTTATGTCAGTTTCTTCTTCGTTTGCCACATTGTCATCTGAATATTCCAGTACTTCAAATCTATTAGCAATTTTGATTTGGTATTCTTGTCGCATTTCATCATTTTTCAAGTTTTTTTAATTCAAATTTTACAGAATCATCTTTAGCGTTTGTTAATCTCATAAGCGAGAGCCGTTGTCTGATTTTCACTCTGACCAGATGATGATCCGAATTGCAGTCTGCCCCTCTAACTGATCTAACATCAATGATGCTACTGTGCCAGCGTTTATCCACTAATCATGATCTATCTGGTTCCGAGTTTCTCCATCTGGGGACGTCCAGGTGTATTTATGAATATCCTTATGTTGAAATGTTGTGATCTTAACAATGAGATTCTTTGATGTGGCAAAGGTGATTAATCTAACCCCGCTGTCGTTATTATCTTCATGAAGACTGAATTTGCCTATTGTTGGTTTAAATATATCTTCCCGCCCCACTTTTGCATTAAAATCTCCTAAGACAATTTTCATATGATATCGTGAAAGGCTATCAAATAAGCACTCTAATTCTTCATAGAACTCATCCTTGATCTTGTCATCTTTATCTTCTGCAGGGGCATGTACATTTACAATTATAAATTTATGTCGTTTACCCTTTAGAATTATGTATGATACCCTATCACTAACAAACTTAATATCTCAAATAGCTGATAGGATCCTCCTCCTGACTAAAAAACCCGTTCCAAATGCAGGTCTTTCTGCACCCCCGTAGTATAACGCAAAGCTTCCTGATTCTGGACTATCTGCTCCTGGCCACCTAACTTCCTGTAAAGCGACTATATCCAAGGGCGATTTATCTAATTCCCGCGTTATTATCTCTAGTGCCCCGCTATTGTATAAAGTCCTAACAATCCACGTTCCTAGGAACATGTCCCTGTGTTTGAGCCTTTGGCATGGGTTCCCTGAAGTAGTCCCCGCCCGAAGAACCGACCTCCGGAAAATTTTACCCCAGTGTAACCCATGTCCGCATTTCTTGACGGTTGTATTTTTACGGTGATAGATCGTCACTCTTTCGACCAAATAATAATAATAATAATAATAATAATAATAATAATAATAATAATAATAATAATAATTTTATTCTTTAGTAATTCTGTCCGAGGGCAGGTCTTTCACTGCAATGATAGAATTTTCATGCTATGCTTTGCACATTACTAGGTGTGGTAGCTTCCCGTTGCTTTCCACACCGGTGAAGGATGATGATGATAATGATAAGGATTATGAAGATGGTCGGATGATTTTCGGGGACCGTTGGCCCTAAGATTCCTGACATTTGTCTTACAGGTGAGGAAAACCCCGAAAAAAACTCAACTAGGAACCTGTCTCGACCGGGAATCGAACCCGGGTCCGTTGCGTGACAAGGCAGCACGCTATCTCGAGACCACAGTGGTGGACGTAATAATAATAATAATAATAATAATAATAATAATAATAATAATAATCATCATCATCATCAACAGTGAACTACATTATCTTTATAGGAAGCCAGATATAATAAAAACAGTTGAGTCTCGTAGACTGCGATGGGCAGGACATGTGACACGATGGGGAATGAAAGACATGCATGTAAGTTTCTTGTAGGAAAACCAGAGAGAAAACTCCCAGTTGGTAGACCAAGCATGAGATGGGACAATAACATTAACCATGATTTGAGGGAAGTAGATTATACAGGGAATTATTGGAAAATATTAGCTCAGGATAGGGATGTATGGAAAGCTTATATAGGTCGGTCATGAACCTACGGGTTCGATAGTGACAGTGAGTTAATAATAATAATATTAATAATAATAATAATAATAATAATAATAATAATAATAATAATAATAATAATAATAATAATAATAATATATAAAATGGATTGGTGAAGTAAAAAAAAAGGACTTGAAATTGGCAGGAATTTCTCAAGAAGATATAAACAGAGATATATTTAGAATTAAGGTACACAAGTGACAGGTTGACCAAGAGGACAAACCAAATAAAAAAATCAGGATCATGATGGACAGACGAGAGGAAGAAAGCCCATAGTTAAAAAATGAGGGACATATGGAGTAAAAAGGAATCGCGTCTATGTACTTTGCAAGTCCTATATGGGCTCATTCGCAATAAAAAATAATAGTAAAATAGTCCTAAGTAGCAGCCGGATCATAGTTGGTTGCGGCAATACGTTACCAGGTAGACGGTCAAGATTTCGAGTCCTGTTAGAATCAGCATTTTTAAACCTTTTAACGAAAGGATTGAGCCCTTCACAGGACCGTTCCGAGGCTCAAAAAAAAAAAAAAATAGTCAGACCATCTTCTCAATTTCCCTCCCATCATCTGATTCATAATTCAGTACTCTTCTAATAAATCTGTGGAATGTCATTCAACATTAGTATCTCTTTACACTGTTGTGTATTGTGATATACCTTGTACTATATCATTGACTTATAAGTCTTCCCTTATTGTTTCATTAGGGGCGTGATCTCGTCTGGGGACCCCGACTAATGATCTGAGGGATCTCATCTGTTGTATTTCCAATCTCCTTTCACTTTACTTTCTGAGGGTGAAGGTTTCTGATACAAACATCAGTGCAGGTTTAGTTGTTATTTTATGAAATCTCATCTGGATGTCTCATGTATTTTTTTTTCCAAAATGTCTCCTGATTATACCATTACTTTTACTATGTTGATGATGATAATATTAATTGTATTATAAACCAATCACCAATCACCACATGCACATCGTATAAATAAGTGTCAAGAAAATTTAGAGCAGAGTTAAAACAAGTGGCTGAATTCAAGTATCTAGGAACAATAGTAACAAATAAGAATGAAATGCACATATACGTAGTAATATATTGACTCTTTGCATGGGGATGATAGAAGTGCTATTGCATGGTTTCATTTGGATGGCCCATAATTTAACAAATGATGAAGGCATTAAACTATGCCCACTATGCGATGACCATGAAAACTGGCAGCATATTATAGCATTCTGTAGAGCGACAGAACAACTTAGATTACAGATGCTGCCGGAGAGATTTCTCAGGTCGGATCGAGGGAGAGTGGCGTGTTGGGATCTTTTAGGACGGATCGAGAGTGAATCAAAAACATGCAAATTTTTGGGCACAGTAAGAAAATTGAGATATAACAAAATTGTAGATTAAGGATATATGTATTAACAATACGAAGAATCTCATATGGTCTTTGTTTTCGATCTTAATCATGTTATATAATAAGTAGGTCTGATAAGTTGAATAGTCTGATAGTGCATTTAATGTCTGCAGGGACGGGGGGAGGGGGGTATGAGCGTGCGGTGTGTATATGTGTGGGGGTGTGTGGGTGTATGTGTGTGTGTTTTTTTTCTAATTTGTTTTCTAGCATTTTTTTTAAATATTATTGTACGGAATGTGGATGAATGTAGATATGTATTATTGTGATTTAGTGTAGACATAGGTTTTACATATATGTAGCCTGTTATTGTTTTTTTGATACAGGTGTATTTGTAGGTATTTGTTTATATTATTAGTTTTATTTTTTTTATTCATGGAAAAATAATGCACGTAAGGCCAAGCAGGCCCGTGCGCAATGTAAATGCATATGTATTTTCTTTATTCTGAAAAAAGGCAATAAATTCCATTATCTACTAAAAAAAAAATTAAACAAAGCTTCAAATGCATGCTATTATGTATTACATGGGTCCACTACTGTGGTCTCGAGGTAGCGTGCTGCCTTGTCACGCAACGGGCCCGGTTTCGATCCCCGGTCGGGACAGTTTTTCTGGGTGAGGCTTTTATCTGGGTTTTTCCTCACCTGTAAGACAAACGTCAGGAAAACTTTAAGGTCCAAACGGTCCCCGAAATCATATGGCCATCGCAATCATCATCATTCATATTCATCTTAGATTAAGCTTAGGATTAGGGACTCTCCTGGCGCACCACTATCATCATCACCCGTCATATCATCCGGGCAACGTAACCCCGCCTTCCAGACACCCCAACCTCAGAAGTGGGTTACAAGTACGCCATGCCAGGAGAGAACACTAGGAATGTCGAAAGACAACCTGGGGCATTTACAAAAATTGTTAAACTGAAAGTATTTAAAACTGTTATTCTCCTAGTTTTATTATATGGATGCGAAACATAGACTCCTACTTTAAGGAGGAGGAAAATTTTACGAGTATTTGAGAATAACGGTCCCGCGCCGTAGCCGAGCGGTTAAGGTAGGAAGCCTTGGCGCAGAGCTACGGGACTTGCGCTGGTTCGAGTCTCCATGGGGGAAGAAATTTTCTCATGGTATTTCGGCCAGTATGGGACCGGTGCCCACCCAGCATCGTGAGGCAATTGGGTAGCTACAATAAGTAGCGGCTCCAGGTTGAGGAACCAGCTATAACGGTTGGGGGACTCGACATGCTAACCACATGTCACCCCTACACTGGCTGTTGATCATCTACCTCTGTGATTGACACATGTGGATGTGAAGGGCCAGCAGCCGGCTGGTAAAAGGGCAACCGCTGAAAAGTGGAAAGACCCTCAATCGGAGATTATACAGGGGAAGATTGGAAAAAAATAGCCCAATATAGGGATGTGTGGAGAGCTTATGTCCGCGCGGCCATGAATCTACGGGTTCGATAGTGCCAGTGAGTTAGAGTTATTTAAGATAAATACTTATTTTAAATTATTGTAACGTCCGCGAACTTCTGATTTCATGTAACAGTTCTGATGCCACGCCACTGGAATCTTGAAGTATCTGGGATGCTGGAATCTATGGATATCCGGATAATTTGTGTTTACAGCATAAAAGTTACAACGTTGCTTTGCGATGTGCATTGAAATGGAATGCGATGCGTGGTGCACGTGACCACACACCCACGTCGAGCTGTTATCCTCTTGTCGATCTTGTAGCCGTAAATATTAAAATTCTTACAGGGCGTTATGTGCTTATTGCTCCTGCTAATGATGCAGCACGCACGACAACGTGATATGCAACACGCCCGTTAAAACAATATCTATGTAAGCAGTAAACCATGTTATTTAACATTTTCCAATACTGCTATTTTAACACAGTCCCAATAAGGGATCATATTATAATATTATAATGATACTGTGAAAAGAAAAATGAATGTCTGAACCAGTTATCGAACCGTGGACCTCTACTTCTCCGTACCAGTGTGCAGCCCACTACAACCATCTAGTAGCATACTTACTATCCAGCGAATTGGCTTAGGCGGTAGTGTTTCAGTATCGTATTTGGGATGTCCTGTGTTCAAACTTCTGCGATGACCAACCTGATTATGGCTTTTCCCTCATTTTCTTCAGTGGTCCTTCGAGTTTGGTTACAATTTAATTTTGAGAACACATTTAACCATAATTACAATTGCATAGAAACTTATATTTTATTTATTTATTTATTTTTTATTTTCAGGAATTAATAAAGCCCTCAACTCTCGAAGTGTAGAGGACTTTTAGAGGTGGTAGTTTTGAAATCTCATTATGGCCATTAAAGCAAAAATAAGGTCCACCGCTGTGGTCTAGAAGTAGCGTGCTTCCTTATCACGCAGTGGGCCCGGGTTCGATTCCTGGTCGGGACAAACTTCCTGGGTGAGGTTTCTTTTCCGGTTTTTTCTCACATGTAAGACAAATATCAGGTAGCTTTGAGGCCAAAAGGTGCTCGAATATTATCTGGCCATCATCATCATCCTTATCATCATCATCATCATCCGTGGTATGAAAAGTAACGGAAAGCTATCACACCTATAATTCCCTAGTAAAACTGCAAATCATAGCATGAAAATGCTATAATTGCAGTGAAGAACCTACCCTAGGGAATAACACTGAACCGAAAGTGCATTTTTCGGTTCAGAATGGTATCTTTGTTCTCCTCCCTACACAGGAACATTTGTGAAATATGCCAATATCCATGTTCTCCTAGTGGCTACCCCTTCCCTCTTCATCCTTCCTGCCGCGCATGTCTACGGCGCATTCCCCCTCTACCTCGGAACCTTTATATACATGGTGCACTGAACAGAACAATCATCATTCGATCATCCTAGCAATCGGCGTTTTGTTGTTTGAACGGATTCAAGAGTGGAATCCGGTTCCAGGTCAAGATGCGACTGGAAAGTTAAACATGGAAGTCTACATAGACAAGTTGTCCTGAGGCCAAGAAGAGGCCTGTTTGAGTTGGTCCGACAGTCTAGGGAAGAGGATATCCCCGAAACTCGGACACATGTGTGAGTGTTGTGTGATGTATGGTATGTTACTTATTTATTTTTCTGTACGGCTACTTTGATCGTTTGATCGAGTGCCATCATCTTTTGTTGTTAATTTACTTTTTACTCAGCCAACTTGTTTATATTAAAAGTTATTTTTTTAAACAACGCCCCTCTTGCATTGTTTAAGTATAAATAGTTGTTCACTATCCTGTGATGAAAATCACTCACGTAAGAAACCATTCCGAGCTCCTCAACTATCAGGCCGATTAGCATTCTTAAAACACAGTTATTGTCTTGTTCACTCACTGTATGCATTTAACAATCAGTATCGTTATATATATAGATCAGAGAAAGAAAGATGAATCAACGGCTACCTTCTATGGGCCCGAGGTAAGCCATTTTCCTGATAAGATATCCTCTTTGGAAATCTGATCCACATTAATAGAAACAGCAAATTAACAAAACCCGATCCCGGACAAGTTAATGGTAGCAGTAGTGTGGATTACTTACCCACAAATGGTAGTTAGAGAACGTGGGTTTTATCGTGGTTTGGGTTTTGTAACCCCCACAACACTATAAAATGGAGTAGAAAGCAAACTTTTCAGGACAGAATAAAAAACTGTTTATGTGTAAAACCTGGGAGTTAAATTGTAAAGAATATATTGCCTTTAGAGGATTTATAGAATCAGGATCTATTGTCACTGAAACCATTTTGTAAACGCGTGCCTAATAGGCACAGAAACAAATTAGACATACAGACACAATACTTCAAGCCTCAAGATCACGGCCAACACTCGAAAATGTATTTCAAGATCATCAGATCATCATACTAATTCCGGCCGTGAAAGCCTAAGTCAATATAATACAGTTTGATATGGAACACAAAAGAAATTCATTTTTAATTCTGAATATGTTTAAATTCATTAGTATTTAATACAGTGTTCACAACATAGAAATTAATTTTTACTTATGATGTATAACTGTAGACTTTCACGGCCGGGTCTTGATCCCTATTAGGTTCGTCTTCCGGGCATATAGGCCGTGGTCCAGTCGTCTTCTTCTACTCGACGTTTCGTCTACTGCTGCGGTAGACATCTTCAGGAGATACTGCGTGCTCTCTGTGAACTCCTCAACAGTCGGCTGCAGACTGGCTGGTCGTTGGAAACTCCCTCCCTATTTATAGGCACGCCCCTGGTGGAGAGGCGGTTTTTCTGCGCGAAATATAAAAAAAAAATTTAAAAAAATATATATAAAAAAATATATATATAAACACAAAAATTCCTTTAACAAAAAAGAAGAAACCATGAAGATAAACAAAATCTGGATCCCGGCACTGCACAATACGACAACGAAGCCTATGACTTCTGCTAGTGACAGCCTGGACAAAACAGCACGCAACACGGACCGCGCAGAAAACCGCCTCTCCACCAGGGGCGTGCCTATAAATAGGGAGGGAGTTTCCAACGACCAGCCAGTCTGCAGCCGACTGTTGAGGAGTTCACAGAGAGCACGCAGTATCTCCTGAAGATGTCTACCGCAGCAGTAGACGAAACGTCGAGTAGAAGAACGACTGGACCACGGCCTATATGCCCGGAAGACGAACCTAATAGGGATTTTACTTAGATGTTTTATAGTGTGCTATCCTTCAAAGCACCTTAAACTTATAACTAACTGACTCACTGGCATCGAACCCGCAGGTTCACGGCCCAATCATCCCCTGTAAAATCTACTTCCCTCATATCACGGTTTATTATTCTTCCACACCTCATTCTTAGCTTCCTACAGAGCGCTTTCACTCTCTTTTCCCTACACGGAGCTTCCATGCTCCTCTTTCATTATCCATTCGTGCCACATGTCCTGATCATCACAGTCTATGAGACTTAATTCTTCTTGTTATATACTGTTTCCCATAAAGATTATGTTTTTATTATTTATTTCCTGTAAATGGAACATACGGCAGTAGTAAAGTTCCTTCAGCCTACTCTGCTTCCAGCCAGCCATTTCCTTGTTTCCAGCTTTTCCCTCTTTCATTTGCTTCCTCCTCTGCTGTATCGCTTCCAAGTTTTCGTAAGTCGTCCCCATCATTTTGCGGATTCCAATCTAGTGCAGTCTTTTCGATGGCTCCGTCTGGTTTTTCTCAATGTATGGGTTATCCAATTCCAATTTCTACGTTTTATTTGGTGACATATTGGAGATTGGTTTTTCCCCACAGTTCATTTGATATTATTTCCGGCCATCTCATTTTTAAAATACGCCTCAGACATCTGTTTACAAAGGTCTGCAACTTTTAATTTGTTGTTTCCGTAACTTTATATGTTTCTCAACCATACTTTTCCCATAAAGGTAGCTCACTGTTAAATAGTTTTCTCCATTTGCTTGTGTGTTCATTTCTCTTACGAACTAAAATTTTGTCTTAAACATGTACAAACTGAAATTAAGATATTAAAATATTTAATTATTTACTTCAAAGTTTTAATAATTCTTCTTCTTCCAACAATCACTTTTTTTTATTCCATAATATCCTACTAATAAGTACGCCTATATAAATTTACATGTTAAAAACACGATTTGAGTAAATGTAAAGGTGGACATAAATACAAATTGAAGTGAACGCTTTAATCCAAGACTCATTTGTACAGGATTTAAAATGGTTATATGTAAACTACCTTCACCATTGGATAGAGCTTGTCCAGAATCACAAAATTATTAAAACTCAATTTCGTAAAAAAAAAATGGTAGAGTTAGTACAATGTGGAAAGTACTTTGTAAACAGAGTGTCGAGATCAAAATTAATGACGTAACCGATTTTAATTGCTGAAGAAATGGTGGTAGATATAACAATGAACTACATGGTCTTTATAGGAAGCCAGATGTAATAAGAACAGTTAAGTCTCGTAGACTGCGATGAGCAGGTCATATGGCACGAATGGGGAATGAAAGACGTGCATGGAAGCTTCTTGTAAGAAAACCAGAGAGAAAACGCCCAGTTGGTAGACCAAGAATGAGGTGGGAGAATAACATTAACTATGATTTGAGCGAAATAGATTATACAGAGAATGATTGGAAAACATTAGCTCAGGTTAGGGATGTATAGAGAGCTTCATGTCCGCGCGACTATGAACCTATGGGTTCGATAGTGCCAGTGAGTGCGTGAATGATGTTGGTAAATAATAAAAATACTGATAGGCCTACATGAATTGCTGGGTCGGAACAGGAACAATGATAATTATGAAAAAAAGTACTTCCTGCACTCAGGCATAATAATCCATCAATAAAATAACTTCAGAAGACATATGTTTGCATTCTTTGGCAGTTTCCAACTGATATATTAAAAAGGATAAAAAAAGTGTTCTAGGAACAGTAATTGCAAATAGGAATGAGATACACAGAACAATTAAACATAGGCACAATTCCGAAAATGCATGCTATTATGCATTACAGGGACTCTTTTCGTCCTAAATTCTCTAAAAAACTGCCAGTCATCGTCACCCCTACTTACGTACAGCCTTTGAAAAAAAAATCATGGCGCAACTTTTGATGGTGGAAAGTAAAGTTTTGAAGAGCGATTCACACTAGCAAGATGAAACGTTTGTTATCTCCTTTGAGGTCAAATCCTGCGGCGTAAGTCTTTCTTCGCGTAGTATTCGTATCGTTCGCTTCAGTAGAGCAGTCAGTAAGATACTCTCTTGCGACGACGCAGGCCCAAATTCGATCCTGGTAAAGATTTTTTTTAATATCGTCGTTAATTTTCATAATGCATATACGTTACCAGACTTAATAATAATAATAATAATAATAATAATAATAATAATAATACTTTATTTATTCTGGCAGAGTTAAGGCCATAAGGCTCTCTCTTCCACTCAACCAGCACAAATACAAATAAATATTCTACAAATATAGATATACACTATACTAATTATAAACAGTTAAAGATACAATAAATGTAGCAATGTAAATGTCATGTACAAAAACATTTTATAGGGTAATAACAATAATGATACGATAATAATAATAATACTAATAATAATAATAATAATATAAATATGATACATTATACGGGAAACACCAATTAATATATATATATATATTATATATATATATATATATATATATATCTTACACTGGATAATAATGAAGTCGAGTTTAGAGCAAATATAAATTTAGATTTCTTTTAAAAGATGCCAATGTCCGGCAGCCCCTTATTTCTTGTGGTAGGGAATTCCAGTTGCGAGAAGTGGAGATGGTATATGACATGGAGTGATGTGATGTCCTATGTTGCGGTATATTAAGCAAGAGACTATGTTGTGATCTTGTGTTTAAGTTATGGTTTGAGGATAGATACTGGAAACGGGATGATAAATAATTGGGAATCGAGGTATGTAGGATCTTAAATAGGAGAATTAGACAGTGCGATTTTCTTCTCTCTTTTAGATGTAGCCATGACAATTCGTGGAATAATGGAGAAATGTGATCGTATTTTCGAACATTACATATGAATCTGATACACATATTATGGACACGCTGCAGTTTGTCCGACAATCCGTCACTTATGTCAGTTAGTAGAACGTCACAGTAGTCAAAATGCGGTATCACTAAAGTTTGGATTAAAATTCTTTTAAGAGTTGTAGGAAGAAAATGTTTAAGTCGCTTTAGGGAATGCATTATGGAGAAGATCCTTTTAGATGTTTGTTTTACTTGCTTCGTTATATAAATAAATTTGTATGTAAAGGGGAAATAAATTAATTAAAGGAAACAGCTAATATATATAGAAAATTAATAACGATTGTAACATGCCATTACTTTATTTACAAGACATAAGAAGGTTGTTTATTTCTACTACTAATGCAAAATATGTCCGATTAATTTAAATTAAGTCAAGTTCATATTTAATTTCATTATACAAGTAAGTCGTGGAATATTTAATCGCTTCATACAGACTGTTTCTAGCAAGGACGATTCTGGTCTAGTGTTCGATCCCACTGTCGTGCTTATTATTTTTACTCTCTCGTCCTTATTTCAATTAATTTTCTTTGTTTTATTTTATGCTTTCTTTTATTTACAGAATTTACCGCACTACTTATTTATGCGAAATTATTTTCCATTGCACTACACACAACGAAATAGAACGGATTTCGTTTCTCAAATAGTTGTATACTTATGAATCAAATAGTTAACTTCTCATCATGCGCAGTGGCTTCGTTCTGGGACTTGAAAAGTATCCATGCGTCATCAATTGTTTCAAAGGATGTTCATATGTTTCTTTCCCAGGTGGACACACGCAAAGACCTGTAATAACAACAAATGAAGAAATTGGGATATAAAGAAAGCACGGTCAGTCTGCAGCCGACAGTCGAAGAGTTAGGAGTTCATACAGAACGCAGAATCTCCTGAGGATGTCTACCGCAGTAGTAAACGAACCGTTGAGTTTTAAGAAAACCAGACCATGGCCATTTAGCTCGAAATACAAATCCAACAGGAATCAAGGCATCTGCCGTGAAAGCCTAGAATATTACATATAGCCTAGTATTAAATGTTTTATTTATTGATATCGAGGAATTAACTGGATATCTTACGGTATTTCACGTTGCGAACTGCTACGTAAAATCAAATTTTAAGCTGTGTGTTGCCCCTCCCAGACGTGGAGATATCGGCAACGCCTTGGGCTGCAATAGCAACATGTCGTGACTTTTATAAATGTTCGATTGGAGATTATAAGTAGGAGAAATGTTCAGTAGCTATGTGTAACACAATTTACTCTTCTCATGCAAAGGTCAGTGTCCTCACTTCTTGCTCAGCATCCTGTGATGATTCAATTTATAATTGTATAGCAAAACCAACCTAAATGTTTGTATAAACTTGTATCCCACCTCAAGCAATTCAAGGCTACAACTGAGGTGTGAAAACTTGTATATATTAAAACTGCTACCTTATTGACGGTGCCATACAGAATTGTCAAGTTGTTTCAACTGAATATTTCAAATCAATGATATTTTATTAGATACTTTACTGTTTGCAGACGATTATGTTGTGATATCTGAGACAGAAGATGACTTACAACGGGCAAATTATCTTCTTCTTCTTCTTCTTCTTCTTCTTCTTCTTCACGGTTTAGGCTTATTTAATAGCCTGTTCCGGCTCCAAATTGCTGTCCTTTCCATCTTTTCTTTGGGGCAAATTATAAATTGAATACAATATGTGAAACATACAACTTGGAAATATCTACTCCAAAAATAAAAGTTTTAGCTTTTAGAAGGTATGAACCACTAAGAATAAAAATCTCGTTAGAGAACAAAACAATATAACACGCGAGCAATTTTAATTATCTAGGATACAATGTGTCGATGGGCAGGACATGTGGCACGAATGGGGAATGAAATACGTGCATTGAAGCTTCTTGTAGAAAAACCAGAGGGAAAACGCCCAGTTGGTAGAACAAGAATGAGGTGGGAGAATAACATTAACTATGATTTTAGGAAAGTAGATTATACAGGGAATGATTGGAAAACTTTAGCTGAGGATAAGGATATGCAGAGCTTATGTCCGCGCGGCTATGAACCTACGGGTTCGATAGTGCCAGTGAGGTACTTATTTAGTTAGTTGGTTTGGGATGCAATGTGTGATATAGAAAAAATTATAAAACATTATAAACAAAATAAATATATTTAATTATATGTGTGGTACCATAAAACGAAGTCTCAAGGGAACTGGAACGGATACACTTTTAAAATTCTATAAAACAATGGCGGTTCCAACACTACTACATGGATCAGAACACAGGATCTTAACAAAAAAACCAGGAACGAAGAATAGAAAATTCACATATGAGGTTTTTGGGGCCGTGGCTGACTGACTATACAATAGCAAATCAGAAACGAAATCAAGATATACGAAGAGAACTAAATATTTTCAAGCTATTAGATAGTAGCGTGTTCATAATGCTTGCGTTCGATTCATTTTCAATATCCGCCGTTATGACCATATTTCCGAACACTTTAATAACCTCTCTTGGCTCCGTCTTACTGACAGACGTAAATTGCACTCTCTTTCACTACTTTTCAAGCTTCTGAATTCCTACATCCCTACTTACCTGGCGTCTAGATTTGAGAAGTTATCCTCTTACCACAATATTGACACTAGATCACAAGATAGCAGTCTGCTAACAATTCCGCTTCATAGCACTTCCTCCTATTCTACTTCCTTCACAGTACCTCTGCCCGCTACTGGAATCTCCTTCCTCAAGATATCAGGGGTTGCCGCACACTTGGTACCTTTAAGTCACGCTTATACAGTTACCTGTTGTCTAATAATTAATTTTTCTCTATTTATTTAATTTTATACTATGTCATTAATCTTTTCCTGTTTTTTATATATATTGTACATATTATATATTTAATTCGTTAAATTTAGAGTAAATCAAAATACATTATAAATATTAATTGTATTGTATTCATAACTTGTAATATATATATATATATATATATATATATTGTAATTTAGATTTAAGACTATTTTTTTGTTTGTATTTTTTTAAACCTGGTTGAGTGGTAGACAAGGCCTTAAGGCCTTAACTCTGCCAGGTAAAATAAAGCTATTATTATTATTATTATTATTATTATTATTATTATTATTATTATTATTACACAATACAGAGAAGAATGGATGGACCACATTAATAGAATGGATAACAAGAGAATCCCGAAACAGATTCTTCGCTACAGACGACTAGGACGAAAAATATGGGAAGACCCAATAAAAGATGAATGACCAATTCTTAAATGAGATCGGAACAGACCTCTGTGCTACTGATGATGATGATGAAAACTGCTACTTAATTTTATTTCATCATCAATCTAAATTTTAGGCCCAATTGTCTGTGTCGATCTCATATCTCTTCTTATGTCGATCCGGTGGTCCAGTGGCTACTGCTCACGAATAATTGCATGAGTGCTGGCCTCACAATCGCATGTGTTAATCATAGAGGTTGACATTCAACTGGCCAGTACAGAGATGACATGTGGACAGTGTGTCGGGTCTCTCAGCCGTTATAGCTGGTTTTCTCAATCTGAATCCGCCTACTAATTGTAGTTATTTAAATAACTCATGATGCTTGCAGGACACGGTCTCATATTGGCCTAAATTCCATGTGGAAATATCTTACCATACGGGTACTCGGACCACCGTTGTGTTCTCTATGTAGCGTGCTGCCTTGTCACGCAGCGGGCCCGGTCGGGACAGGCTCCTGGGTGAGGTTTCTTTCCGGTTTTTCCTCACCTGTAAGACAATTGTCAGGAAGCTTAGAGCCCAACGGTCCCCGAAAATCATCCGGCCATCATCATCATCATCCTTATCATTATCATAATCATCCTTCATCGGTGTGGAAATCAATGGAAATCTACCACACCTATAATTGCCTAGTAAAGCTGCAAAGCATAGCCTGAAAATGCTATGATTGCAGTGAAAGACCTGCCCTCGGACAGAATTACTATGGATGGATGGATACTCGAAGTCGCGTGGCTCTGCACCAAGATAATGCTACTTTAAGATAAGCGCACAGTGGTCGTCAACGGACGAACGACATGCATCGGGCAGATCGGATTTGCCCATATTTGTCCACATTGTACGTATCGGAGGTCGGCAATGCCCACGGCAATCGGCGAGGGGACAAAAAGTCATTAAGCTGCAGATGACATGTAACGTTCAATGGAAAAGAACCTGAAATATCCATAGGAAAACCTTGAATTTGAGCAAGACAAAAAGTGGGCAGTCATTTTCAAAAATAAAACCACCTACATTTCAACAGTAACTACAATTTCTTACATCATCTGAATGACGAGTAGCATTATTTAATAACAATTTCACGCCTTTTAGTTTTAAATTCTTCCCTGTAGGGGGAGAACTTACTATTATTATTAGATCTCGGATTTTAGGCAAAAACCTACTTTGTTCCTGAAGAGATAAACTTAACAATGTTTTATTTTAGCTGGCAGAGTTAATGCCATTAGGGCTTCTCTTCCACTCAACCAGCGAATGGTACAATTATACAAAACATTACATAAAATATAGACTAAACAAAATACAATGGTGATGTGATATAATATTAGCTAATACTAACAAAAACATGGAATATAATTTTTTTATCTAATGCCACCAGGTTGTCTTTTATGAAAGTTCTGGCTTTCTCCCCAAAAATTGGCAGAATTGTAATCCATTTGGGGCACCTGGAAGGCGGAGTTACGTTACCCCGATGTTATGATAGTTGATAAATGATAATCAAGCGCCAGGAGAGTTCCTAACCTAAACTTAATCTAAATACCAGATCATGGGCAACCACAGGAATAATTCTCCATAAGGATAAATTCCTATGGTTTGACCGGGAATCGAACCCGGGACCTCTTGAACAGTAGTCACGAACGCTGACTACTAGCCCATGAGGCTGGTCATATAAAATAAAATTAAGTAAGCAAAGTTTCCTAGATGATTATTTACAAAATGCTGAATATAGTTGTTATGCGGTTAATGTTTTCATTATGTGCAACTTAAGATATCAATTAATTTGTATTTAAATAATGATAGTGATTGACAGTTCCTGATATGACTGGGAAGTGAGTTCCATGCTCTAGTCATAGATATTGTGTAAGATTCAGAGTATAGACATGTCCTGTGCTGTGGTATCAAAAGTAAAGAAGAGTTTTGTGATCTTGTTCCTAAATTGTGATGAGCCAATACATTTTTAAAACGCCTTGTTAAATAACTTGGTAAATAAGTGTGCAGAATTTGGAATAGTAAAGCATGTGAATGTAAAGTTCTTCTGTCATTTAGACGTAGTCATGATAAAGCCTGAAATGAAGGAGACACGTGGTCATAAGGATGGAGATTGAATACAAATCGATTCACACGTTTCATATAATCATATGATAAAAATGGTGGTCCTATAGTGCCTAAATTAACGTTAGAACCTTTTAAAATTCTTATATGTGAACACTAAATCGAATAAAAAGTCTTTATTTAATTCCAAAAAACTAAAATATTTACATATTTTTTTCATCATCTTTAACAATATCTTCTTGAAATATTTTTCAAACATAATCTAACCTTCTAAGCTAGAAGCTGTAAAACAGTTTAACATACCCCGGAAGACCTTTCTGAAAACAGAAGCAATGGACGCTACGTTAAACTCCCGGATTCAATGAAAATACTTCCAAATATTAAGCCGGACGGATACAAACCTGAACAAACAGTCAATCAAAAGAATAAAAGTAGTAGAAATTAAATATTTAAGTTTTGTGGCAGGATCACAAACAATTGAATATAACGCGTAAACAAACTTGCAGTGGACATGGATATGTGAGCGAGCAATGACGTATGGACTACCTACCCATTCAAGACTATCCTAGTGAGTGACGCCGAAAAAGCGTGCTGTCGGTGAGTTTGCGTGTAGCGGAAAATCGGTACGTTCCGGACACGAGTTCATATGCTAACTTAATTGTCTTGGTCCCTACAAGTCCTCAAACTCTGTAAGGGGAATTTAGACTCATCCTGTATACAGCCCGATTCCGGGTAGTAGGTTTTGTCTTACATATTTTATAATGGTAGCAATGACGCCATCGAATTCACAAAGTGATGCAGCTCCTGGTTTGTACTGGTCCATGAATCTGTTCATCATAGCCTCTGTCGAGTAAAAAATTCGCCGTATCTCTTACTCTTTCTCCCTATCCTCCAATAACTGTCTATGGAGGGCAGGTCAGGTTCTCTATTAGAAATGATTCTCCTGCAAGTTCATAGGCTAGTCTTCAACATGTGTACTTGGATACTCCGTGGGTGGTTTTCAGGAAGCGCTTTAACGTTTTCCATGCGGAGGAGATCTCTATAGCTTAGCTTTTCCCAGATTATCTCAATTCTGTATGTTAGAATAAGGACAATGTTGGTTTTAAATATTTTAAAAAGTAGTTTTTGACTTACTTCAGGCATGCAATGAACTTTCTTCTTTCCATTTTAATTGCTTTCCCGCTGGTTGAACGAGTATTTTTTTCTCTCACATGACTTCTCGAAGAGATGTTCTAATATGTTGGATGTTTATTTAATTCTAATATTTATTTATATAGCAAGTTTCACAATCGTTCGCAAAATCTTCCTGCGTCCAATGAATATAATGTCATTCTTCACCATATCTGTCACCTTCGGCAAATCCTTTTCCTCTCATGCTGCTCAAACCATCCAATCCATATTATTTTTGGCCGTACCTTCTCTTTCTCCTATCAAGTGGCACTCATATTATTCTAATACTAATATAACATTCAAATAGTTTGTTTAATATCAACTGAACCAACTGATACGACTCTTAGAAATATAAAATTATTATCATACAGTAGCTTTCGCATTTTCAGATTTTTGTACTTTTTTCTCCTTGTGAAATGACTCCATTTATCGTATTTAACGGCGTGAATGGAGATAGCAAGAAGATTTACTTTGAGGGAGGAGGAAAATTTGAAGTATTTGAGAATAAAATTATATTTTGGAGCAAATAGAGACAGACACGTGATTGGCGAATATTACGTAACAGTGAGCTACATGATCTTTACGGGAACCAGGTGTAATAAGAACAGTAAAGTATTGTCTGTCCGATGGATCTGTGCCCCGTAAGATATCCGAACTAAAGCCTACTTCCTTTTCTGCCTCGGCAAATCATTTCCTCCCTGCATTCCTATCTCTCTCTTTCACTCCAGTGTTGTCAACTGAACTCCAACCTTGCATTTTTCAATATTTAAGAGCCATGACACTGGGGGAAGTTTGGTAACATCCCTACTCGATAAGTTACTGTGGATGCTGTTTGACGTAGTGGGAGGGGAGTGCGATGAAATGGTGTGAGTATTGACGTGTACTTTTCTAAGAACGATGCCAGCGCTATAGGGGTACAGATTCCTTGGTCCGAGTATATCGATATTTCGATGGCAGAACACCGTAGTATGGAGGGGCATGGAAACTCCTTGTAGGAAAACCAAAGAGAAAACATTCATCAGGTATGCCAAGAATGATTTGGGACAGGACATTAACCATGGTTTGAAGTACACAGGGGATGTTTGGAAACAATCGCAGGATAGGGATGCATGGAAAGTTTATGGCCATGAATCCATGAACGTACGGGTTCGATAGTTCCAGTATTAGATATACATATTGGCTGTAGAGAAATAAGCGCAACTAAATTAACTTGTTAAAGAAACTCCCGCTAGGGAGCTCTCATGTGCCTATGAAGGGCTAAGTCCGAGGCAGACACCACGCGCATGCGCCAACAGAAGAAAGGATACAATTTTTAATCCCGAAATGTTGTCTAACATACACAACGATGTTTGTGTAATTTAATACAAAGTAGTTTTAGACTTAAAATAACCTAACGCAATTTAAGTATTCTAACCTGTAAAAGTATTAAATAGAATGGCATGTAATTCAACGCCCAAAAATAGGTAGTGTATAAATTATGTTCTGAAATTCTGAACATTCTGCATTCGAGCAAAGGAATAAAACGGCTGGAAAAACTATGGCTGGTATACGAAGTAATATATCCCATTAAAATATAATAGAAACAAATTAGAAAACGTTTAAAATAGGTTTTAAATGATAGTTCATGTTAGAAAATAATACGTAAAAGTAAAATAATTTGAGAATAAAGTTCTTAGGAAAATTTTTGGACCAAAGAGAGATGAACAGACAGGTGAATGGAGAAGACTACATAACAATGAACTACATGGTCTTTATAGGAAGCCAGATATAATAAGAACAGTTAAGTCCCGTAGACTGCGATGGGCAGGACATGTTGCGCGTATGGGGAATGAAAGACGTGCATGGAAGCTTCTTGTAGGAAAGCCAGAAGGAAAACGCCCAGTTGGTAGACCAAGAATGAGGTGGGAGAACAACATTAACTATGATTTGAGGGAAGTAGATTATACAGGGAATGATTGGAAAGCATTAGCTCAGGATAGGGATGTATGGAGAGCTTATGTCCGTGCGGCCATGAACCTACGGGTTCGATAGTGCCAGTGAGTAAGTAAGTAAGTAAGTAAGTAAAAGTAAAATAAACTGCACAAGATTGGATCGGATAAAGAATGAAGATATAAGAGTTAAATATATATCCATTGAATGAGAAAATCAGAGAATATATAGAGAGAAATGGTTTAGACATGTAGAAAGAATGAATGTAACAAGATTACCAAAAACCGCATTTAACTACAAGCCAAGAGGTTCAAGGAATGTAGGAAGGCCAGTGAAAAGATGGACAGAACAACTGTGAGGCGGATCAGGCAATTTTTGCCTAGGCCGTGAAGTGAAGAAGTAAAATAAAATAGAACCTGTTTAAGGTATTTTAAAATCGTTGTGCGTGTTGGAAAATTGACGACAGTACGTTCCTTGACCATTTTCAGACACTTGTTAGGGTGTCATCTAAGATGCTCTTTTCCTGTAGGCTACACAAAGTACAAAAAACATTTTTAATCCAAATTTGTAGTGATTTAGAGTATGCTTTGAAACCAGAATTTAAACAGTGTAATCCAAGAAAATGATAAAAAAAATTTGAAAAAACTAATTTAAATTACTCTTAGTTCTCTTCCCTTAAAATAAGAGTTCTTGTTTTTGGGAGAATAATTTGTAACATTCCATGTTCCTAGGAACATGTCCCTATGTTTGAGCCTTTGCCAAGGATTCCCTGAAGTAGTCCCCGTCTGGAGAACCCAAGGGGGACTATTTTACCCCATTAGAAAATATAATTATGTTTCAATATTATTCTTCTTTAGTTTAACCTCTCACCTTCTTAGGTACTTTTACGTGCCACATGTCCCCGGGTCTTACAGTGGCACGACAAGTGTGGGCAGAAGAAAACGAACTCGCTATAAATGAAGATAAGATAGCATACGTCGTATTTCGGAAAGGAGGTAGACTAGAGGCAAACACGGAAATCTACTACAAAGGAAAACCACTGAGGAAAGTCACGATCCAAACAAATGGGAAATCATTCACATTACACATAAAAAGGAGACTGATAGAAGCAGTGAGGGCCATAAACGATGTAAAGAACATACAAGCCCTATCACTCAAAACAGCAATGAGACTATTCGAGGCCAAGATACTACCGGCGGCAACGTATGGACTGGAAATAATATGGGAACGGCTAACGGAGAGACAGCTGGAGAGCCTGGAAAATCTGAAAGCCAGATACCTAAAGAGAGTGATGGAGTTATCAAAATATACCCCATCCATGCTGTCATATGTGATGGCTAGAGAAACATTCCTGCTCTAAGACCTGATGCTGAAATTCTTGTTACCCACAACAGAGGCAGCAAAGGTACTACACAACAGAAGGAGAAAACAAGACGAGATCTGGGACGAATTCTACTCCACAGAGGCGATGGCAAACAACAACTGGATGTCGGCGAACTACGAGCTCCGACACCTGGTGACCAGGATGACGGTACACGGTTTCCACCAGAGAATATGCACTAAGAAGACATATCACGTACCAGAAGACACGTGCGTATGCGAGATGTGCAAGGAAAGATGTGACCGATACCACATCACAGTGTGTAAAAACAGAAAGAAATCCATAAGTGAATATGCACGGGACAAATAAAACAATACACACTGTGTGAACATTCTCATTATTATTATTTTAACTAAAGGCTATCCCGCTCTTAAAGTGATCCTCATCAAAACAAAATCATGCGACCTGCTCGCTTTTCATCGGTTATGGACACCGAAGTACAATGTAGAAGCAATAAGTATGCGAAAAAGTAGTTCCATTAATTAAATTAAAATATGTCCCTCGGGATATACTTGTTTTTCTTCGTGAATGAAAATAATATTCAAAACAGAAAATATTCTAAAAGATATCTAATCAATTATTACAACTTAAAATTGTTTATTACATACGGATGATGCATTTGAGTCGTGCTTCAGTCGATTCTCATGCGACAAAATGGCTGTGGCTATGGAGTCTTCTGTTGATGTGTTGCCATCTAAATTTTTAAAACAAGTCTTGCAAATCTTTGACTAGTGGTAAAAAAAGATTTTAAATGTATTTCACAAGTTCGGTGAAAGTCTCACCAGGTTTCCTGTAATCTATAAAGCCGGATATTTACCCGTACTTAATAATAATAGGGTTAATTTATTCATTTAATATACACTGCTCAAAACAATTAGAGGAACACTATGAAATATGCAAATATTTTTTCATTGGATAAAGGTACAAACATGAAATTAATAAAGTACATTATTTGTGGTTATTTATTTATTGCTCATGTCAGTAAAAACAAATGAATAACGTTGACAATTAACTTTTCAAATAATTCCGCTATGTAAGCAATTGAATCTTGTGCTTATTTTTCAAAGTTAAACACTCGTTATATAGAGTTAGTATCGTGTATGACCTCCACGTCATTCTATGACACTTTGGCACCTTCGTGGCATGCTCCCAATAAGATTCTGGATTTCCTCTGCGGGATATATTCTCCCATTCCTCCTTCAGAGCATCTCCAAGTTGCTGCAGAGTTTGTGGAGCTTGATGTCGGTTCCTGACCTTCCTGTCTAGAAGTGTTCAATAGGGTTGAGGTCTGAGCTGACCGCTGGCCACTCCATTACCTCAATTTCATTCCTCCTCGGGAAATCCCTGGTGACAGCCGCAGAATGTGCCCTGGCATTATCCTGCATAAATAGAAATCCAGGGCCTACTCCAATGGCAGCAGGTACTACATGCTCTTCCAGAACGTGCTCGATATACCGGACAGCATTCAGTCGCTGGGGAACAGGTACAAGGTCGTACGATTGTTGTACATAACTCCGGCCCACATCATTATGGAACCTCCTCCGAATCTACCAATTTCCTGTACAGCCTCTGCAGAAAATCTTTCTCCTGGACGTCCCCACACCCTCAATCGACCATCACAACGTGTAAGACGATACCTGGATTCGTCCGAGAAGAGCACTGGTTCAGGTTCCAATCACCATGGTTTTCAGCATACGTACGTCTTTCTGTTATTGTTAAGCGTGGTTTTTTAACGGGCCTTTTTGGACGAATATTCTCTTTCCTTAATCTGTTCCTTATGGTTTGGTCTGAAACCCGGATTCTGGAAGCCATATGAAGGTCATTCTGCAGGTCTTTTGCAGTTTTTGTACGCTGTCGAAGAGCAAAAGAACAACGTATCTGTCATCCTGGGGGCTTGTTTTAAATTTACGGCCCTGGCCACGTCTTCTACAATACTGACCTGTTTCTCTGTACCTGTTGCGTAACCTGGACACCACGGAAGGAGAAACCCCAAGCTATCTAGCCACTTGTTGCAGAGATTGACCTTGTCGTAAAAGATGTAGAGCATGATACACTTCAAACTCATTTAAATGCCTCATTTTGTCAAAGACTTCAATAAACAAGGCAATAATCAACATTCGTCACTATAGCAACATCAGGAAGCTTACCAATTAGAAGTGGCCAGTGCCTTCCAAATAAAAAAATTCTCTATATTTGTTATTTGAGGTAATTTCTCTGTATTTAGGCCATGGATCTTTAAAATTTGTATCCAATGATAAAATTATTAATTCAATTTATATATTGTCCAACTTTCAGCATCACAGCTTTAAAAAACAATTATTCAATTTATTACAAGTGTTCCTATAATTGTTTTGAGCAGTGTATATGTATAATCTTTTTTTTATATTCAATGGGAATTATTTAAAATATTATAAGTTTAAAAATACCAAACTGACATTAACTTTAAAGAGATTGGATAACATGGATACGAGTCAACCAATAGTACTTTAAGCCAATCTAAAGAGTTTACTATAAGATGTCATGGGGATAAGACCTGCATAGAAACGGTCATCCCTGATTGATGAATTGAACATAATTTCATTTATAATTAAATAAAAAGTGCATCGTTTGAATACTCCTGGCGCGACAGGCCTAGAGGGCC
This sequence comes from Diploptera punctata, assembly GCA_030220185.1. NCBI lineage: Eukaryota > Metazoa > Arthropoda > Insecta > Blattodea > Blaberidae > Diploptera > Diploptera punctata. The sequence goes on along the minus strand of JASPKZ010003868.1, from coordinate 4,554,233 downwards.
CTTAGCCTACCAGCCATTTAAATATATGTAGAAATTTCAACTCAAAATATAAAGTAATTTGATATATGACAGTTAAGTCAACACCGCCATTTTGTAACAGTTATAATATTAACTGAAATATAAATAAGTCAATATATAAGTTTCATAGTCATCGAAATGACTATATATATATATATATATATATATATATATATCACACACACACTTTTTTTTACAACACAAGGACACGGAGGGCCTCCCCGAATGAGTGATCAGCTCAATTAAGAAGAACGCAACATTAAGACGAAATACACCATTCCAATACTCTAAAGGGAAATGTATCTTATCCTAATATGTTTTTAAAAGAAGAGAATGCATGTGTAAAAATCATGCACTATCGCATACCAACTTTAGATGAAATTGTAGATCAATCAATTTTTAAAAGTCGTGCAATTTGAACTCAGGACTGTTGAAGGCAATTTTTGTTGACTCGCAGACTCGTGCAAACTGTGCAATGTGCTTACTCTTGCAATAGAAGTCGTTCAACTTGTTGGCGTGATACAGCGAGAGAGGTGGCTCGATTTCTAACACCACGACGCCACTCCTCAACCGTTCCACGTCAAAATAACCAAGTACAGTACACGTTTTCAACACATAATTTAAATCATTGTACTTATATAGTTATGAAATCACTTCAGGAAAAATACAATACCTTACCTTAAAGATATAAAATGTCAAAATATTAAAATAAGTTCAGGTGGAGCAAGCGGTTAGACGCTCGCCTCTCACTGCAGGGGTCCCGAGATCGAGTCTCGGGTCACTCCATGTGGGTTTCGTAGTGGACAAAACGGAGCTTGTACAGGTTTTTCTCGAGGTTTCCTCCCGTTTTCCCCTTCCACAAATTCATTCCACTATTTCTCCATACTCATTTCATTCATAGACTTCTATATAGGGGCTCATCTCATTCCTTGACCCAATCCTGAGTTGGACAAGAGTTGAGGATATATATTTATTAAAATAATAACCTGGTATATCAGTAGCCCTGAACTAAAATAAATTTCTGTTAAAAAACTTCAAGTAGTTAAAACCGTGAAGGCCTTTCAGAAACATGTTTCATCTTCGGCACATCAATTCCAAACAATTTTAATATTTTACTACATAACCTCAAAAGTGGTTTTTTACAATTAATTTTAGAAATATTGATTAAATATATTACAAAGAAGCTGAACTGAGTCGACTAATTCAATAACTCAATGTGAGGGGGTTCGGAGCATAAGTGAATCAAGTCACTATTTACTCTATTGAAAAAGTTAAAGTAATACATTTAATTGCAATGAAGAATAAAACATTTCTTGCGGTGAAAAAGAACAAATACAATACTCTCACCATTGTAATGAAGAATTATTTGATTTGAGTTTCGGATTTATACCGGCGAATATTATCCATTCATAACCTCACTTTTAGTTTGAGACACGTCCGCTAGAAACAGACATGTGATGAAAACCCTAAGCATAAAAAGTGCACTGAATGGCACGTTAATAAAAAAATGGAGAATGTGTATAAATATCTAACTTGACGCATTAGACACTGTAAGGGTATTTTATGAAATAGGTCCCTGGTAATTATAATAAAATATATAGTGAATTTTTATTGTCGAAGCAATACATTTTAATTAGGGCAATTAGAGAATATTGTGATTGCAGTAATTGGTCCAAAATTCTATAGCCTAATTATGTAGGTTTGAGAATGTAACGCAAACTTAATTGCAGGTTAATCGAAGATTGAAATATACATGCCTGATCTCGTTCTTACACAAGAACATGGAGAGGCTTCTCTCGTTGAGGAAATTTTGACCAGCTCGGGATCGAGTCCTCTGTAACCGAAACGTAAATGGGCCATAAAATACTATTTTTACGAGAAATTTAAAATTTGATGCCGTTTTACGATGTCAATTGAAAGGCTTTAATACAATCAACTTTTATAAGATTCATGATGTGTTCCGTTGAGGTTTATTCAAAATTAATATAAAATTATAGAATATTCACCTGAAAGGTCCGTCTCCTCAACTTAATTATCATTTAACTGTAGCGCTTTCGGGACTTGTCCCATCATCGGCAGGATTCAAAACTGGTGTTTCACTGAAGATCTGGTAGAGGGGGTTGCATGTATTTGGTTCGTTTTCGTTTATCAGGCTGTCGTTGTGAGCTGCTTTCATGATTTCCATCTCTTCGAGTACGTTTATCTTCGCTGGATTATTTTCTCTGTGCATTACTGTTAGGGTGTTTTCAATATTTAACATGCGATGTCCTTCATGGATAACGTGTTTTGCATAGCTTGATTTACCTTCTGCGTGAATGAAGTCTCGAAAATGTTCTTTGAATCTGATGTTAAAACTCCTGTTTGTCCTTCCTATATAAAATTTGTTGCAGCCCTTACATGTCAGTTTATAAACTCCTTTGCTGTTGAAAATGTTATTTTCTTCAATGTTATTGTTTATTATGTTGTTTAATTTGTTATTGGTTCTGTATGCTATTTTTACGTTTTTATCGGCTTTCTTTAGTGCATTGGCTAATTTTGTTGTTTCTTTTCCTGTGTATGTAAGTGTTATCCATGTTTTCTTGTTGTTGTCAGATTCTTTTTCTAGTTTAGTTATGTTGGTTATGTTGTTCCCCCTCTACCAGATCTTCAGTGAAACACCAGTTTTGAATCCTGCCGATGATGGGACAAGTCCCGAAAGCGCTACAGTTAAATGATAATTAAGTTGAGGAGACGGACCTTTCAGGTGAATATTCTATAATTTTATATTAATCTTTAATACAATGTATGTATGTATGTATGTATGTATGTATGTATGTATGTATGTATGTATGTATGTATGTATGTGTGTGTGTATGTATGTATGTGTGTATGTATGTATGTGTGTATGTATGTATGTATTAACTTATCACTGGCGCACTTAAAAATGATTTTATGGATAGTTCAATACATTTAATTGGTATCATTGTAATAAATGGTATTTCTTAACAGAATGTGGCTTATGTTACTGCCCTAAGTCCTTCAATTATCCGAAAACGAGATTTTACAATAATGAAAAAGTTTGATTGAATATAATCATTGAAAATTCGAAATAGCTAACGCCTTAATAATCTGTAGTAAAGGCTAAAAATCAGTGATTTAATTTCAGTTTTACTGTTAATCATGAACTTATGACCAATCACAGAACCGAATTATTTGAAGTTGATAACAGTTTTTTCCTACTTAAAATTAGCGTTACCCGGTTTGTCGCTAAGGGGAGAACATTTGTACGTCAGCCATTTCAATTAGCAGCGATTGTCTTTTGCATAAAGTTTAATAAAGGAAACAGGATTTCCTTACGTCAGAACACGTGCACCTTGCACGCACACCCATTCCACGCTACAGTTGTTTTATTTCCACGTGGCTGGAGTTGAATTTTTAATCATTTCATTCTTATCCGTTCCCACACCTAATCTAGATCCACTACGTTTATATCAAATCTTCGTGTTAATTTTTTATAGAATTAAGATTAGATTAATAGAAGAATTGTGGGTCATAAGATAGACCTAACAAATCTTACACACTACACTTTTCATTTTTGTTTAATCAATACCAGATGTATTTCTCAGTTAATGTGCGTTCCTATTCCCGAATTGTCTTTCTTTGCCGTAGATTATTTTTTTCCACCAGTTGTGTTACGTCGTTTTTTTTTTTAGATTCTCTCCTGGTATTGGCGGAATTATAACGAACTTCTGCTGTTGAGGTGACTGGAAGGCGGAATTACATTATCATCATTAACCAGACTGGTGGGAAATCAGGATAGCAGCCTGCTTGTAGGAAATATTTCCCTCTTTCTCTTCAACCAATTGCAAATGCCAAACTTCTTCATATCCACAACTCCATCCAACCATCTAAGCATTTGTCTTCCAGCTGACCTCGACTGCATCACCCTCTTAGGTACCTGGTTTGTATCCATTATTTGTGTGTGTCCAGCCCATTCAAACAGTTAAAAAAACTCACTACATATTTCCTTAGGCAATATAATATATAACCGTGTTTCCATGTATACTTTTACTATTCCTTTCTACTTTAAACTTTCTTTGCCAAGCTAATTACTTAATCAGATTATAGGTTATTATTACTGTTTTTCTTTCTTTCCCTTGTCAACTGTACATTGTGTATCATTAATCAACATGTAAATAAATAAATTGTTATTATGGTGAAGTGGAAACGGTCTTAACTCCATCATGTAAAATAAATAAATTAATCTACTTGTTTTTATTGAAGCTACAGTATCTGATGATTTTATAAAGTTGGTATAGTTCCCGAGTTATATATAATTCCCCAGCCTTTTGCATCCTGAATTGGGTAATATATTACGTAAAAAGTTTTGCAAGTTTCATTATATCCAATTGTGACAATGACATAGCCAACATAACTATTCATTTCAGTGCTGAACAGATGGATTAATACAGTTTGTAATGTCAGAGTAGCACTATACCATGTAAACAGAGCAATAGGCATCACTAGGTTCCGTCTGTTTTGACATTGCCTGAGCCAGTATCTCGCACTTTGTATTATTTTAGTGCAACGAACCTCATTTCAATCTGACATTAAAATGATTCGTTATGATATGTCGTTCTTATAATATGGCAAATCCCCAAAGTCTGGTAACATGTTTCTTAATATATGACGCACTTTAATACAAGTTAATCGAACGTGGACTTTGATTTCCAGGGAGCGGCTAGCTTTTGTAACAACGTGTAAGTGAAGTTTACTAGTGTCGCGAAATCTAAAAAGGATTTTTGAAATTTTGAGAGAGATGCTTGAAAGTGATGTTCATACCGTCTGCCGTGGATGAGTGTGGATCTAGTCATGGATTTCATATAATTCACATGCACCAGAAACACATCCATCCAGAGCAACCGGTTCATTTCCCACGATGTGCTGCTTGGCATCTGCAAGTAAACCACTTCAACTTCTTATATTACTAAGTACAAGAAAAACTTATGTAACAACTATTAGAGAAACCTGTTATAACAATCTGCATTACTACACCCACCAATATAAACATACCTACGATATCGGAGATCACAGAGTAGAGTTATTTCCTCTTTCCATCAGGTTCTGATTCAAATTCTTCTAGTTCATTCGGCATGCTAAACAAAGGGATTATAGCGCAGGTTTCTGCATTGAGACTTACTTTATTGTGTGGATATTCGTGAGAGATACGGCAGGATTGTTGAAGCTCTTAGAGCGGCTCGCTTTTTTCTCTAAAGACTTTCGTATTATTAAAGTTCATCTCAAAAGAAACCGCTAATTGAACCCGATTAGCCGTCTTCTTTAATCAGTGACTCTATATTACAAATAGCTTGGCTTCACTTCCTAGCATTGTTCGAGATCCAGCAAAATGACACTCCAGATTTATTTCCTTGGGGCTTGTTTCATAAAAGCTATATGAAAGGTATCATACATGATACCTACCAATATACAGAGTGTATCAAAATTAATAGCGCAAACTGAAACGGTTGAGAGTATACGGTAATAGAAGCAAAAAAGTTCCAATAACCATGGGTCCGCAAACAAACCGTGTGCGAGATTTATCATTGCGAATGTGGTTATCAGCCGCCACTGACGTCGTGCGTTGTAAAAATCATATCGAAACTCACTGCAGAGACAAATCCAATATTGCAACCAGATGCAAGGACGACACTTTGAGCATCAAGTGTGCAGAATTACTGTATAACATGTAAGGCAATAAATAATAATTGTATTCATTGATAGGTTAAGCTACGAGTTAATTTTTGAGGCCACATAGAAGCAATTAAACGAAAAGTCCTACTTTTCAAATTAATTTGTACTAATCAGGACGATGTTTCTTAATAATGTCAGTTGCGGCTTGTAACCACATATATGCAATTACCTCGCACATGGCTCATTTGTGGACCCGTGTTTACTAGAACTTATTTGTTTCTATTATCGTATACATTCAACCGTTTTAGTTTGCACTAGAGATTTTGATACACCTTGTATAAGACAAAACACGTCATTCGCCCACACATTCATAATAAGACGAATATGATAGGATGATGATGGTCAGGAGTGTTCGGAAATTTTCGGCTTTAAATTTCTCGATATTGGCCTTAAAGGTGAGGAAAGCTCCGAAAAAAATCACCCAAAACACTTGTCCCGACCGGAGATTGAACACCCAAGGACCCTTGTGTACAAGGCAGCGACAGAATCCCGAGACAGAGCTTTTACATTTCTGTAAAGCAATCAGACTATGGGTAAGTAATTATTAAATTATTACTATCATAATTATCATTAACCAATGGACTGATTCTAAAAACTGCATCATAAATATATATAATGAAGCTAAGAAAAAAGTACACACTGAAAGCTCTTATAAACATATAAACTTACTCCGAGCAATCGACCTTTTCATCAATAATTCCAGAACAGCGTAAGATACAACATAAGTATAAATTATTTCACAACAAATCATTAAAATCCGTGAATATGAAGGATTTAGTAGATTATAAAATTTGTTCACCTTATTTGCACAATAATAAAATTCACAAAAAAATGCAGAATGAGAAATCACTGAAAACTAAAACAACGTACGTTAATTAGCGTCTGTAAATAAGTAGAGAGCAACATTGAACCGGAAGATCTGGACGCGCACTGATGTGATAAAATGTTTGACGTACCGTTGAGTCTTGATATGATTGTAAAATTCTCATCCAATGACCTTCGTCGATTTGAGTCATTCATAAAACTATTGGACTGTCGTGTTCTCTGCTTCGCCCACGGAGAATGATGTCACGGCTGTCGCCAGATTTATTTTTCTTCTTGGAATTAAATTATTAGTAACGAGCTACAATAGGAAGAATGTATCGGTACCTTATCTTATCCGCACCAAGCTTACACAGGTATAATATTTCTGTATTATTTATCTTTCCTTTAAGCATTGAATTGCAAGGAAACACAGAGGTAGATTATGAAGAAATATTGGATTTCTTCCTTGGAATATTGATCCCCAGATTAATGTTCCCAACATGCAGTATTTTAGTTAGAAAACATTTTGAGGGTCATGCCTTTTCCAATAAAGTCCTTCTTTAATTAGAAAAAAACAGAGGATCTTGACTTCATAGAAAATTCCATAAAGGGTGATACATTAGGCCCTACAAACTATATACAGAACTAGAGTTTCTGAAGATATTCCGACAAAAAAAGTAAAGTTATTGTACAATGGGCAATTCGATCGAGTAAATATTTTATTTTATTGACAAAGCCACTCCAATATAGTATGAAAATGGAAAAACTGCTCTTAAACTTACGTGAAATATTTTCAAAGCTCTATAGAACAGTGCGCATGCACCAGAGTTTATAGAACCAGCGATAACCCACCATCGAAACACATCGATTATCATCCTCGATTACTATCGAATCGTACTAAAGTTCAAAAATCTCATGCTAGATGGCAGCATGTCGCTATGAAATTTAAATGACCAATCTTGCAATAAATCCCCAAATCTATGTTAAAAAATATATTAATATTAAAACTACCAAACGTTTATTAAAAATGGGTGTACACTTACTTATCACTCCCTAACGCCGATCCAAGCAGCGATAGAAAAATCATAGACTAAGTAATATACTCTGTGGAAAAAATAGCAGTTAGCATCACAATATTGTCTAACAGTGTCATAATATTGTGATTTGCGTATTTAAATAAATACTTGAAAATTGTTTAATAATGTTATAAAAATTGTTTGAAAAGTTTAAAATATTAAGATATGTTAGTAAATACAGAAGCGCTATAGTTTAGAACAATGAACTAAAAAAATCAAGCGAAAGTAGAAGCGCAGTTGAGCATTTAACTTTTTAAAATTCGGTCCTCAACTATACTAACTTGTGTTGTATAACGTGAAGGATGACTGAGAACAGCATTCAACTATTCACCACGATAAAGATGAAGCTTGGGAAGACCAAAAAAAGATGGAAACATCAGCAATTTGGAGCCGGAACAGGCTAGTAAAAAAGCCTAAACCGTTACGAGGAAGAAGTTGTATAACGTCGTCACAATATTAAAATCTAGGCTTTCAAATAACACGCTTCATCTTCAGTATTTCTCATGGCACATAAATCCTGAAGACGAAGCATGATCTTTGAAAGGCCTAAATTGTAATAGTTGGACGTTATACAACAGAAGTTAATATAGTTGAGGACGACTGTTTTATAAGGTACGAATTTTAAAATGTTAACACAATTTTAATCTGAACGTTGTTCATGAATTTTAGAGGTATAAATACTCCATAGTAACAATTTTCTCTTAGGAAATCATAAATGTATTGTGATATAATTTTTAATATTACCGGTACTGGTATTGATTTTCATTTATTATGCAACCATATCAGAATTTTAAGTTGGGCTATTCTATGCCACCTGTGATATATTCGTTCGGACAGCAAGTGACTGCTAGCTTCATGTTGGCCTATGTGATAACACACATTCCCGCTATAGCCAATTGCCAACATATTTACTCACATAAGCGGGTTATATCCCAGAAGTCCAACTACATTATCGGGTGAGTTAGGATGAGAAAATGGGCGAGTTAATGTACATTAGATTAGTTTAGCGTTATTCTTAGTGCATTTCTGAGATAAGTTGGTTACGCTGTTTGAGAAATGACTAATACATATTTTATATTGTAAATAAGATGTTAATTTACTTTGAGCTCAACTTCTCACTTCATTTTAAGGCATTTCTCACCTTTTTTTTTTGAGAAAAAATCATATATTTTCCTCGGGTAATTACATACCGCATGTGTGTACAGATAGGTCCGACTATATTGTTACAGTAAATTATAACGAAATTGACTTAAAAAATCCAAGCTAAATATTTGGAGGGACGCCGTCCACCCCCCCCCCAACGCTTTAACTATATTTCCAAAATAGATTAAGAAAATCAGTTACTCGTTTCACTCAAAAACGTTCATGAAAATGTCTTAGTCAATTATATATCGTTGCGTTAATTTAAAAAACGCCGTGTTATCTTCAAAGGGTCATAAATTAAAAATTAAAAATATGAACTAGAGAATCATGGCACCCCAAACTGTATTAAAAATTTTAAGTAATTATAAATTATTAGCTTTTACGGACAGGTTTTAATAATTGATTAAAAATTAAAAATAATTAAATACTTTTACAACTTAATTTATATATAAAGCTAAACTAAATATACGACTTAACACAAAGACTATACAATTACCAAATTCAAAGTTTGTTAAAATGTATATTTTTCTTGTAATCTAATATCTGACGCATTAGAGAGAATTTTATCATCCCAACTCCCCTTAAAAAATGTTCAACTAAAAAATAGATATGTTATTCTCCTAGTTTTATGGATGCGAAACATGAACTCTTACTTTAAAGGAAGAGAAAATATATGTATTTGAGAATATAATACTCAGGAAAAATTTTGGACCGAAGAGACGAAAAGACACGTGAATGGAGAAGATTAAATAACAGTGAGCAATATGATCTTTATGGGAAACTAGATGTAATAACTGATAAATCTCATAGATTGCAAATGGGCCGACGTATGGCAAGAATTAGAATAGGCAAGGAAATTTCTTGTAGGAAAACCAGAGGGAAAGCGCTCGTTAGGTAGGTCAAGAATGTGTGAGAATAACCATAATTTGAAGGAGATAAATTATACAGATGATTGGAAAACATTAGATCGGTTTAGGGATGTATGGAGAGCTAATGTCCACGGGGCAATGAACCTATGGGTTCAAAGTCTCAGTGAGTAGTTTTTAACCTAATATCTAACAATTTTGCTTGATTGTGACCTTAAATATTTATGTGATAATTGGGCTATAGATTCTATGGCCGCGCATTCTGGATCAGTAAAATTTAAGATTACTTCAAATTAGGAAGTCTAATATTTAAAAACTGCGTGTTCTAATATAATTGTAACGTGATAATTGGCTTTGAAATTGCTTTTGATTTTTTATAGCAGAAAAATTAAGACGTGTTGTGCATTTGAAAAGACCGTTCGAAAAAGAAGGTATTGAAAGTACAAACTGTGGGGTCAAGGACTCGCGTCATGCGTAAACTTTCTTGCAAAATAATACAGAGGTGAGTAACCTCTCAATCAGTTCAGACGTAGTGACATTTGTTCCTCTCACATACCTAATGTCAAAAACACTGTTTTCACACGTCCTCGCCTGTCACACGTCATCAATATAATAAGCTTCCATATCATCACAAATCAAATTTGACACTTCCATCAACACCGATTTTTTTACTATAGACTTCTACAGTCTATATGGTTCCTGAAGAGTACTGTAGAAAAACATTGCTTACAATTTATTTTCTACTGGTAAGTGATCCCACTACAGGCGCGCCACACACGAGTGGTTAAGGCAAGAAGCCTTTGACGCAGAGCTACGGGACTTATATTGGTTCGAGTCTCCATGGGGGAAGAAATTTTCTCATGAAATTTCGGCCAGTATGGGGCCGGTGCCCACCCAGCATCGTGAGGCATTTGGGTAGCTACGATAACTAGCGATCCAGGTTGAGAAGACCAGCTATAACGGCTGGGGGACCCGACATGCCGACCACATGTCACTCCAACACTGGCTCGACGATCGTCTACCTCCGTGATTAACACATGTGGATGTGAAGCCAGCAGCCGGCTGGTAGGCTTGAAAAAAAAAGCCTCTCACTTTTAAGACAATCGGCACTAGATGTCAGCCGGGTTGTCTACCCTGCGTGGCGGCCGCCTTCATACCCAAAACAACCGTCTGGCACTCATTTCTTTTATAGGCTGAGTCGACCCCAGGGCCATATTTCCGCTATAAGGTATTCGAACCCTCTACCTTCCGGCTTGTAGCGCATGCCTTAACCAACTAGGCTACTTTCATACAATGAAAGCCTGATGACTAGGAAGTCATTATGCAGGATTTGGTCCTGAATCCCCTTGATTAATGATATCCTATTGGAATATCTAAAGTAGCTTGTGTTTGAGATTCCAGTAGAAACGAACATGATATTAGTTGCCAGGATTGCAGTTGTCTGTGATATGAAAAACACCAGGGATATTTGCTAACGCGCGACAAAACCTTATACGCTGATTTCATGCCTGTATTAAGGTTTGGTGGCCGTCAGTTTGAGCAACTGTTGTAAGATACAAAATTGTATTTTGTGTCAATATGGTACTTACAGTTAACTGATAAATAATGTAAACGAAAAGGACTAGACAATAATGTGAAAGACGAATTTATTCCCATATCTCCTAAGCTGGCTTCTCGAACCCTAGGTTTCCTATCTCAAATTGTTCAATGAATCATCCCCATGTCCGGTTTAATTCTTGCATGCTCTTAGAGAATAACACTCTTTAAAATAACACATTGGCACTGTGGAATCCGCTGGTTCATGGTCGCGCGGCCTAATTCTTATTTATTAGGGCCAGGATTTTTATGACCTAAAAACCACCGAAATACGCAAAAAGATATATGTAGTTGATCTAAAATTTGCAAAAAATATGCGCTGTAACATAAAAAAATGACCTAATAATATTATAATTATGCAATAATTTCAATTCTAAAATTGATTAGTAAATCAGATTATGGCAATTAACTTTATTTAGGAATAAATGCAAATGAGAAGCAAAGTAAAGTATGGAATTTGATAATGTAGCATGCTTTTGCATGAAACAAAATTCTGAGAAATTTAAACAACTCAAATGAACATGGAAGAAATTGTACAATAAAAGTTCTTTATTTTTTAAGACTGAAAAATATGACGAAGACCAATAAATTGCTATATGTTCTGTGACATATAAATGGCCAACTATGCATAAATACTCGTATGACAAAATTACTTTGATTCAATTGCTTTTTGTATAAAAGGTATTTATGTACATTTAAGAAACATACCACTCTTTGGGGGGAAAAAATGTGTATGCTCTATCATAAAAATCCTAACCTTATTAATTGTAACGAATATAGAAAAAGAAAATCTGCATCTTTAGCTGAATATGCCAGAATATATTTTGTTTTGACTAATGCACCAGATTGTATTTTATGACATTTCTTGTTTTTCTCTCCTGGCATTGGCGTAATTGTAACCCACTTCTGAAGTTGGGGCGCCTAGAAGGCGGAGTTACCCCGATGTTGAGCGATAAATGATAAATGAAGCGCCAGTAGAGTTCTTAACCTAAACTTAACAAACTCCAGACTATGGGCAACAACAGAAATAATTCCCTTTAAGGAAACATTCCTATGGTTTGACTGGGAATCGAACCCGGGACCTCATGAACAGTAGTCAAAAACGCTGACCACTAGCCGATGAGGCTGGTCATATGCAAGAATATAATTTTGTGTAATTTAGAGATGTAAGCTTACATTGTATGATTATTTTTTATTTAAAATTATTATTTTTTTTGTAGAAATGTGTTAAGGAGTGTTCTGTGCTAATCACGTGTGAAGGACGTTTATCTGCGACCTTGACGATAGATTAGATTCCCAGGAATTGGTTTGCGAAATACCAACAATGCACGTTGTTGAAGTGGGAGATAGTTTACTTGTTTGGGGAGAGATAAAGGAGAAGATGGTTCATTCCTCTTTGACCGCGTGGTGCAGGTGGGAACAATCAAAACCTTTCATAGATGTGCATCTGCAGCTTTATCATCTGTTACTTCCTGTCCCAATATTTAACATTTATTACAGCAGTTACACTAGCTTCGTAACCAATTGGTATATGGCAGTGATTATAATGAACTTGGGGGCCAGGTGGTACGATTAATAAAAGGGATAGCCACTTTCGTCCCACTGCAGACATAGGAGCTTCCCTAATGGGAAGTTTCTTAACCATATGAATTAGTTACTTATTTCCCTACGGATGACATGAATTGTATGTGGTTGGTACACCGACCTAATCAGGTATCTGGTAGACAAGTAAGGTGGAGATAATAACTCCGTGGCGCGACAGGCCTTAAGGCCCTAGACCTCCACGTGTTAAACACAGAGCTAGGCGATCATACAGCCAGTGTAGGGGTGACATGTGGTCAGCATGTCGGATCCCCCAGCCGTTACAGCTGGTTTTCTCAACCTGGAGCCGCTAACCACTGTAGCTACCCAGATTGTATATATAATGCACGAATGTAATCAGATTCTGCTTGCGGGATATAATAGAAAAACATTTATAGCAATCGATTATACCACAAAAAAAACATTGTTTGCACTTTGTTAAACGTATTATTTCCCAGGTATTTACGTTCCAGAAAAATATAATTGACATATTTACATCATAGGACATCAGAAATTAATTAATAACCTATAATGTCGGTATAAACAGTTTGATGTGTTTCATTTTTTCTCCACTACGGTGCATTCTTACAATATTGCGATCAGTTGGCAATAAATATGATCTGATTCCGGTGATGAACAAATGAAACATAATAAACGGTTCTCATTTGTTTTTAAACATCGCCGTTTACATTACATATATAAATATTTTAAAATAACTATATTTAAATAATGATTTGTGAGCAAACAGCTTAATTGCATTCGTTAAATAGTCCTAACAAATGCTTATGATAAAACTGGTCTCTTCACTTATTAACTGGCGGAAATGCAGTCAGCCACTTAACAGGTTAGGATGAATGACCCGACAGTCATGAAATATGCACATTCCCGATCTCCAATTTAACTAATTATACTTGAAAGATATGTAGTTCTCTATTTTTACTTAAAACTATGTTAATTATATTCATTCATTTGATTTTTGTGCCAACAAAATCTTATAATGTACTGTATTTCATTAATTAGTTGATTAATCATCAATTTTAATTAACAAAACCCTCATCTTAATCCTTACACATCATGACCTTATCGATCTCCAGTATTAGGCCATCTGGCCTGTTCGGTCTTAAACTAGTTGACGCCATCTCTTCAATAGTCTGCCCATAGTTGTATCTTTTTACATTATAGTGTAGCTAAGTTTTCGATATCCTCGAGTCTGGCATTTGTTGAATGTAATCTCTCCTGTTTGTTCGGTATTTAACTATAGATGTAATTTTTTGTATTAGGAATATTCCACAATAGTTATCTCCTTCAACCCAAAGTGATTTGTCGCTAGAGGTTTCAGTCTAAAGCACCTTCTTCCCTCAAATCTCTAGCTTCCATACTCCTAACTCCATCTATCCAACTTTCTCTAGGTCTACATCTTTCACTTCTTCCATTAGCTTTACAATCAAGGATCTTCTTAGGTATTATATCTTCTTCCATTCTTATGAAGTGCCCATAACATTTTAAACGTTTTTCTTGTACTTTTCCTATTTTTTTTCAACTTAATTTCCTTTATTGTGCTGTTTCTGACTTTATCCCTTCTTGAAATTCTTGTCGACCGCCTCAAAATATGATGTAATTAATTATATATTTAATTCTTCTCTAATATCTATGTTCCTTTTGTAGTGTAGTAATTTATAACTAGATGCAAATCGGAGAATTCTCATTTCGTATGATTCAATTTGTCTTAACTGGTCTGAAGTTAAGGTCCGGCATTCACTCCCGTAGTTAAGTTTCGTAGACTGCGATAAGCAGTTCATGTGGCACGAATCGGGAATGAAATAGGTGTATGGATGCTTTTTGTAGGAAAACTAGAGGGAAAACGCCCAGTTGATACACCAAGAATGAGGTGGGACCATAACATTAACCATAATTTGAGGGAAGTAGATTATAAAGGAGATGATTGGATAACTTTAGCTCAGGATAGGGATATATGGAGAGTTTATGTCCGCGAAGCCATGAATCCACGGGTTCGATAGATCCAGTGAGTTAGTTATAATATGAATGGCATTCCAATTACCTTATAAAGTTTTAATAATGTTCGTTTTTGTAACTTGTATTTTAATGTTCTTCATACAGTTCTGCAGAACTGACTAAAATCGTCTTCAGATTTTCTGTACTCTACAGCCCAAATATGTGAATTAATTTATTTGTTCAATTTAATAATAATAATAATAATAATAATAATTTTAAATGATAAAAGTCTTGTACCTTGTATACTACCGTCGTCCTCAACTATAATTATGAACTTAAAAAGTATAAAATAATAATAATTAATAATAATCATAATAATAATTTTAAATTATAAAATGTTTATTACCTTGTATACTACCGTCGTCCTCAACTATAATTATGAACCTGAAAAGTATAATAATAATAATAATTTAAAATTATAAAATGTTTTGTACCTTGTATACTACCGTCGTCCTCAACTATAATTATAAACTTAAAAAGTATAAAATAATAATAATGTATTGAATGCGGATAGTAACCCTGAGTATATTTATTTAAATTTTACATTCGTAAGAGGGCTATCATGGAAGAAAAAAGTATCACAATCCATATAAGAAATTATTAAATAAAAATAATTATGTAACAAATCCATTTTAAATTAAATTAGGCAGAATATACTAAGGGCCAAAACGAACACAGTATTGAGTAACTTAACAACTTGGACTAGAAGTAAACATCAATAAAACTAAATAGGCTATACTTACTCACTGGCACTATCGAATCTGTAGGTTCATGGCCGCGCGGACATAAGCTCTCCATACATCCCTATCCTGAGCTAATGTTTTCCAATCATTCCCTGTATTATCTACCTCTCTCAAATCAAAGTTGATGTTATTCTCCCACCTCATTCTTGGTCTACCAACTGGGCGTTTTCCCTCTGGCTTTCCTACAAGAAGCTTCCATGCAAGTCTTACTAAATAGGCTATATGGTCAAAAATAGAAATACATCATATAATAGAAATTGAGTAGCTAAATGAAGAAAATTTTGTAGAAGTCGCTGAATTAAAATCACTAGTAAGAATAATTACAAATAGGAATAAGATGCACCGAGAAATAAAACACGCTCAGTTCTAGAAACGCATGCTATTATATATAGGGAACTTCGGGTAATGTGAACCCTTCTATTTGAATGGACCCTGTTAATATCTTCATTAATTGGTGCTGCCCTCGAACAGAAAATATTTTAACTTATTCCCCTCGTCAACTTTGACGGGTTCAAGGCGAGTTTCTTTTATTCTTTGTGGGAAGAAGGGTTTATTTGTGACATTTATGTAAATAAGCTAAGTATCAATTCTTGATTTCTGCTATTGAATAGTACAAATGTTGAAGAAACTCCTAAATATATTATATTATGTAGGCGCTGTTTAATATACCGACAGGTTTGGTTTGATATTATGTGACATGGTGGCTGTATAAAATAATTAAACATAACAAAGGAATTTGATTAATGTTGACTCTCCACGAGGACCTGGGTCCACTTTACACGAATATGTATATGTTATCAATGAGGATGCTATCTGTAAAAACCATTCACTTAATTTTATTTAATATTCTTGTAATTTTACTAAACCCAAAGACCGTCGCTTTCTGCAGTTGAATGACGTGAATGTTATAATCAACAATATTTTTTCAAAACATTAAATAAATATTAACGCTTTTTAATTATGATCAGTCATAAATATTTTCAGATTAATCTGTGTCTGCCAGTACAAATTAAGAGTAAATAAACTTAAAAATAGACAAAGTTAAGGTGGACTCTGGGGTCCACTTTATTCGAATATGGAGCTTAAATTGGACCTTTCCTGTAATGTAAAAAAGTTTATAAATTATTATGAAGATATTTGAATAATGTAACTACTATTTCATAGTTACAACACTAATGATAAGCTCTGTAATTAAACAAAATTCAAATACCTTAATTAAAAGAAGAAAAACAACAAATTCAAATCAGGGGTCCAAATTACCCGAAGTTCCTCTATTATAGGGACTCTTTGTCGTACCAACTTCTCTCAAAAAGCATTAAACTGAAAGTATATAATACTGTTATTCTCTCACTCATATTTTATGGAAGCGAAACATGGACTTACTTTACCAGAGGAGAAAAATTACCAGCATTTGAGAATAAAGTTCTTAGGAAAAATTTTGAACCAGGAGAGATGGACAGACGAATGGAGAAGACTGCCCAACGGTGAGCTGTGTTCTTTATAGTAAACTAGATATAATCAAAACAGTTAAGTCTTGTAAACTGTGATGGATAGGACATGTGGCACGAATGGGGAATGAAAAAGGACCATGGAAACTCCTTGAAAGAAAATCAGAGGAAAAGCGACCCAAGAATGAGGTGGGACAATAACATTAACCATGATTTGAGGAAAGTAGATTATACAAGAGATTACTGGAAAACTTTAGCTCAGGATAGGAATGCATGGAGGACTTTTATCTACGTCCATGAACCTACCATGCCAGTGAGTTAGCGTATCAGATTAGTCTGATGAATGTTCTGCATAAGTTCATCGGTTCGACCTTGTTATTTCTCTCTAAGCACATTATTAATGTATTGAAATGATGCAAGATATTTATACCAGCTTTCAACATGTATTTATTTTTAATTTATCCGAGTTCAAGAGTTTTATGTCCTTAAGAACAGCTGTTTGAAAGTTCTGTTTCTTGCGCAGATGTCCTCTTCATGAATGAACTTTTTCTCTTTGTCCCTACCAAATGAAAATAAAGAGTTCATTACGATAAAGCGCGTTAGCAACAAGACCACTTTAAAATACTCAATTTCGAGCGGAAATTTAAACTACTCTTGATAGAATGAACCAGGACATTATTCAAAATATATTTTTCCCCCCCCCCCAATGTCCCAGATTGTCATTTCGACATTTCTGGTGTTCTCTCCTAGCATTGGCTTAATTGTAACCCACTTCTGAAGTTGGGGCGCCTAGAAGGCGGAGTTACGTTACCCCGATGATACGATAGATGATAAATGATAATGAAGCACCGGGAGAGTTCTTATCCTAAACTTAACCTAAATTCTCCAGACCATGAATAGGCACAGCAATGATTCCCTTGAAGTAAAAATTCCTATGGTTTGGCCGAAAATCGAACCTGGGACCTCGTGAACAGAAGTCAAAAACGCTGACCACTAGCCCATGAGGCTGGCCTTATTCAAAATAAGAAATATTTCATTACCGCAGTTTATCCCCTATCTTATAAGTACTTTATGTATCACGCGCCACCCGGGTCTTGCAGTGGCACGACCTGTCGAGAGAGGGATTTTAACTATGGATCACATACATGTTTTTTTAACTCCACAAGGACATGAGGGCCTTCCCGAATGAGTGATCGCCTTAATGTCAGAGTCTCCTCCGAGACAACTCTACATTAAGACGAAACACACCATTCATACTTAACATGGCGAATGATAATATACAAGGGATGATTGGAAAACACTCTGGTTAGGAATGTATGGAGAGCTTACGTTCACGTGGGCACGAACCTCTGGGTTCGATAGTGCCAATGGGTTACTTAAATTTTAGTCATTAAAAATGTTGATAAACCTGAGGGAAAGCGCCCAGCGGAGGTGGGAAAATAACATTAGCCATAATTTGAGGGAAGTAAATTATACAGATTAGAAAACATTAACTTTGTTATTTGTGCGACTCCGTGGCGCAAACGGTTATACGCTCGCATCTCACCCCTGGGGTCCTGAGATCGAGTCATTCCCAAGTGGACGGAACGGAACTTGGGAAGGGTTTTCTCGCGATTTTCTCCAGCTTTTCCCTGCCACAATTTCATTCTACCATTTCTCTATACTCATCTCATCCATTTTCGTTTCATTTCATTCGTCTGCCCGTGATGGTGCGTCAGGCTTGGTCGACTTGCACCCTTGTCATTCACAGACCTCTATAAGGGGCTTCATCTCATCTCTCGACTCGTGAGTTGAACGAGTTGAGGATGTCGTCTTTTTCTAGAAATGTATTGGTAGCTTATGTTCGTGCGGCCATGAATGTCCAGGTTCTACAGTGACAGAAGTTATTTATATTTTATCATTAAAATTTCATAATTATTATATTTTGACAATATCTTATTCATATTCGGACATAAAGAAATTTTTCTTCGCATTTCTCTACTGATGACTAACACACTCAGGTAGGTGGAGGTGTAATAAAAAGTAGCTGCAATAACATCTTGATACCGGATGTATTCGGTTGCACATATGTAAGCGAAAAATTTCCTGGCAAGCTTAATATTTAACGTGAATTTTATAGCTGTGACTAACTGTTCAGAGATTAGTGGTTTTAAAACACGTCATCTCTTGTGTTCCTTCTTAGAACTATGCCAAATTATTTAACAGGTTTTAAATGTATGCAACATCTTCCTGTGCCCAATATTAAGTTTTGATTCTGTTTCTCTATTCTTCCAGTCACCATCCTGCAGTCGCCTGAACCCTCTATCCATGTCTTCTTAGGTCTCCCTCTTCTTTTCATCCGATTTGGAATCCACTTCAAACTCCTCTTCACGTGTCCAAACCATTGTAATTGTTTATTTCCCACAAATTGTATAATTATTTCATTAACGTTTTTATACCAATTTTAACAATAATTATTAGACATATTTTGAAAATACTCAAAGATTTCTGGGTGTTTTTTTGAGACTGAAAACAGGTCATCAAATGACCTAAATTCTTGAATGATGCTAATGATATTTATTTAATGTTTAAACTGTCAACATAAGGGTCGTTGATAAGTGCTCACTAGATATGAGAAAATTTCTATTCAACCGTAGGACAGATAGGATGACATGGTAAGACAGTGATAATCACTTGTCGATTGTGTTGTTTCATTGATGTGGTTAGAAGCGGGAACTGGTCCGTAAGATCTACTCTTCCACTCAACCAGCCAAGAGTATTATAAACAGAACAAATAACATACACAATCCAATGGTTTATTATTGAAAGTGCACAAGTCCACTGTTTTGGCTAAAATGAGATATATATCACGTCGTCATGGGCGCAGAACCACAAGCAATTTTTAACACAAGATTCAATGAATATTTTAAAGATTTCATTAATCACGAGGGAAAATAAAGCTTTGCTAAGCATATACTGGTACATCAGTTCAACACAATCGATAATACGATATCAATCTTGCACAGAGAGAATAACCACTACAAAATTAACGACTTTGAAGACATTGAAATTTCAAAATAAGCAAAGAATACAAACATGTTGAACGAAAACACACCAAACGACCTGAACCCTTTGTACAACAGATGCGAAAATGTCAATACCTGTTTATATGCCGAAGATGGAACATGAAACACCTGCACGTTTTATTGTTTGACAGTTGCCAACGAAATAATTATGTATTTTGTTTTAATATTTTTAACATTTTACTTCGTAACACCGGCGGTGTAGTGTTGAAACGTCTCGTGCCCCCCCCCTTTACTCTGTACGAATATATGACCCAGCTATCTTATCGTTAATTTTTTGAAGGGCTCATGTCTATGAAAAGTAAATTCTTTGTGCCTGGTGTAAAATTTGAGAAATGTCACGTGCCCTTTCAGAAATAAACTATTGTATTATAAGAGTAAGGGAGCACACCATTAGCATATATATGGTTAAGGCTACGAGCGGGAAAATCTGGGGTTCGAGGATTTTTAAACTATCCAAAACCTTCTGGCGGCACTATGGCAATTGGATCGACTAATCCTCTAATGGAAATAAGTACTAGACTCTTGTTCTGGGTATAGGCGGCCGTCACACAGGGCTGACAACGCAGCTGATATCTCGTGCCGATTGTCTAAAAAGGTGAGAGCCTTAACCTTCTAATACCTCAAGCGCCTCTTGAGGCCTGTAGTGGGATCACTTTACCTTTTACTATTACAAGTAAATATTTATTCAAATTGTCGGATGCGGTGGTCTAGTGGTTATGTTCCGTCTCTAGTCTGAAGGTTTTCAAGCTCGTAAATGAACCTTAAGCCAAATAATACATTAGTTACCTACTACTTCCTATTACTAGAAATATTTTACAGTTTCTCTTGCTAAAACATGGAATTCGCTTCCACCCTATTTCAGAGACTGGCCAAACTTTACCTCACTAATATTACTTTTTTAACTACTAATAATTTGTTTTGTCATTATTTAATAAAAATAGTATCACGATCTGTCAGTATATATTTACCTAATGTCTTATATATAAGCGATAGAGTAATTCATTAGAGTTTATTACTTTCTTTCTATATTTGTTTTCATTTCTTTTTAATTATATTAGATTCGAGTTGTTATTCCTTTCTGTACACATACTTCAATTAGTCTAATTTTAATGAATTAATAGACATTGTTTTCATTATTGTTCACTTTGACCAGAAAATTAAATGTTTGGTATGTACTATTATTACCCGTTTAAGGAGTAAGCGCAGTTTTTGACGGAGGGCACTGCAGTCGTGTTTATGCAGGAATAGAACACGTGACACTGCTATCTAAGAGTGCAGAAGGGAATGGGACGTGAGACGCTGACAGAGTACACTGCCTTATATGACGTCACGTGTAGTAACAAACAGAGCTTCGTAATTCTTCCGCCTGCAGAGATATTTTGAATGACTAATGTTGTAATTTTTCGTATATAAATGTAACATAAATGTTTATCCTGGTGAGTGGAAGAGAAGGCCAGATGGCCTTATTAACTCCACCAGGCTAAATAAATTTATTCTAAATTCTAGATGTCACATTGGATAGGTATCCCGACCACAAGCCACTCATGACATCTGTAGGGAAGTAAAAATCGAAATACAACTGCAATAACATGTTCAAAAAATGGCGAATGTTTTATTTACTAGCTCACCAGCACTATCGAACCCGTAGGTGCGAAAATCAACTGCAATAACATGTTCAGGAAAATGGCGAATGTTAACTATATAGCTCACTAAACCAGGTACGCTATTAGAAGACATGCGGTAAGCCAATCCTGCTTTACTCTTCATGCGCCGTTGTCAGATATCGGTATGTAGGAGGAGAAGAGACAGACGATATGTCGTGGTTACAGCGCCAATTGTACAACACCGCTCGATTATGATAGGCTAGACGAAATGAACTAGCCACGCATAGCTCCCCGCCCGATGTCTTCTAATAGCGTATGCCTTATAGCACTATCGAACCCGTAGGTTCATGGCCACCCGGACATAAGCTCTCCATACATCCCTATTCTGAGCTAGCGTTTTCCAATCATCCCTTGAGTAATATACTTCCCTCAAATCATGTTAATATTATTCTACCTATTTCTTGGCCTGCCTACTGGACGTTTTTCTCTGGTTTTCCTACGAGAAGTTTCATTCCCTCTCTTTCGCTTCCCATTCGTGTCATTTCGTGCTCAACGCAATCTACGAGATTTACGTTATATCTGTCACACTGTAGCCATGTATAAAATGTAGTAATATAAAGCATTTATGACGTTGAACTACGTCCTTGGGCAGAATTACTGTGCAATGTCCAGAATGTCATCATCAAATGTACTATTCTTATAGTTTACAATCTCAATCCTTACCAGCCTCTAGATATAGCAGCTCAAATTCCCAGTACAATAATAATAATAATAAGTCGTTTTATTTAAACAGGTTTACAATGTAATAAAACATATTCCTGTGCCCAAAGCTGTTTAAATGTTTTTCTTTCTCCATTCTTCTCGATCTCCCAATTCCAATTCTTCCAGA
The DNA here is from genome assembly GCA_030220185.1 of Diploptera punctata. NCBI lineage: Eukaryota > Metazoa > Arthropoda > Insecta > Blattodea > Blaberidae > Diploptera > Diploptera punctata. The sequence goes on along the minus strand of JASPKZ010003868.1, from coordinate 4,531,657 downwards.
CCTAGCTCCCTCATACCTCTTTTAACATATCCATCCATTTAAATCTAGGTCGACCTCTCTTTCATTTCCCAGGTGGAATCTATTCCAAAGCTTGTCTGGGTAATCGTTTATCTGGCATCCTAGGCATTCTAGTTGTCTGTATCTCACAAAATCAAATATTGAATTTTGGACTTTACGTTGTCTGATTGTATTTCTGATTTTTTCCAATTTAGAATGTCTAGTTGAGCGTCTAAAACAATCCATTTCCGTAGACATAAGCTATAAACTCATATTTTTATTCAACTGCCAAGTTTCTGCACCGTATGTTAGCGTGCTTCGAATTATGGATTTATAAATTTGTAATTTGGTATCTATTCGTATATTCCTACCCCACAAACCTCCGTTCAATATTGTTATAACCGATCTGCCTTTTTGAATTCCATATTTTGTCATTTTCTTGGATATGTTTTGTGTTAAGTTTGATCCCCAGGTAATTACATTCTTCACATCCTTTGATACATCCCATTCCATCTTCCAAAACTAAATATTTATTTTCATCACCACATGATAAATAAAATGATTTATTCAAATTTACTCTTAAACTCCATTTAATATACTCTTCTGAGTTTTCGACTGATATATTCCAGATCCTCTTAATCCTGTGCTATAACCAACTGGTCATCTGCAAATAATGATGTATAAATAGTTAAGTTGTATCTTCTGTAGGTATCCCCATACCTTTACACTTTTCTCCCATGTTTGTAAAGCGTGTATACTGTATATATCTTGAAAAACATAAGCTATACAGCCTTGACGTAAACCTTATGTTACTGAAAATTCACGGGTCATATAGTTCTCCCAATCTTTATTCTAGAATTTGCATGTTCGTATAATTTGTATATTGTATTCACAAGTAATTTATTTTCAATATTTTCTTGTAAAACATTCCATAATTTATTTAGCGGTAAATTCATAATAATAATAAATTTTGCCTGATTAAGATTTATAACTAGTCTTCTACCAAAATTGTAATCATCAAATACACTTAGTTACTACTTATGAAAGAAAAAATAAATTATCTTATAAGCAGCCTAGATTATTACTAGCCCAAATTAAACCAGCACATGGAAAATATGCTAGGAATGTGCTCTTGATTATCTTTCTTCTCTTGCTATATTGCCACTTCCTGTCCCTTTGTTGGAAGGGGAGCGCTGGCAAATACTGTGATTTTAAAGGATCCGTCACCTAAAGTACGAGACTGCTATGGACAGGACATGTGGCATGAATAGGGAAATGAAAACGCACAGTTGGTAGACCAATGAGATGGTAGAATAACATTACCATAATTTGAGAGTAGATTATACAGGGGATTGGAAAATATTAGCTCAGGATAGGGATATACAGAGAGCTCATGTCCGCTTGGACAAGAACCTATATGCTCAATAGTGCCAGTGAGCTAATTATCCCAACAGGTAAAATAAAACAAGGAAGAGCATTGGAGAGATTACTCGCTCAACATCTGATTTGAGAACTAAGTCAAGAAAGGCCTAACTCCATGAAAGCTACTCAATTATCTTGCAATAACTTTCAAGGGCAGATTGGGTACATCAAAGCTGGTTAAAGCTAAGAAATTAGATTGCAATATTAATACGCTGTCAGCATTTAGGTCGTAAAGATCATAAATGTTTCAGAATCATAGCTATTATCTTTTAGATAAAGTAATATAGGCCACGCCATATCAACATTGCATTTCATGCAAAATAAATTGTTGCTCTTATTTACGTCAAATCTTCATATTTATAAGAAAATTGCAGAATTAACATCGTTAATTTTTTTCTCCTTTCAATGTTAATAAATCTATTTCAACTTATCATATATATACACATCTCTCTCTCTCTCTCTTTCCACGCCTCTTTGATTCCAGCCATAACCTCTCCTTTGTTAGGAGTATCATGACCAAGGTAATTTAGATACCCTTATTAGTTATTACCCTACTGATGCCAATTCAATAAGGTATATATAGTAAGAAGTAAGGTAATACTGAGATATTGGAGGACTTCCGCCTTGGATTCTTTCGCCCTTAAAAAATCGACAACGGCAGAGTTTAAACCCACGAATAAAGGTAAATGTTAATCAAACTTTATTTTTCAGGTTTTAAGAAATATTGCTCACATGATCATTATTATTGTACAAAAAATTGTTTGCTTAGAAATAATGTTCAAGAAATGTTTTTTTTTTCAGCTGATCACAAAATGAAAGTCACTCTTTAATAAGAATTATAAAATTATTTTAAAAATTGTCAGATAAAAATTTCGGATTTAATTTGTATTTATACATTTTTATTATCGATTTCAAACCCTGTGTATTCCCTTTATGTTTTGGTTCGTGAAGTCGTATAATTGTTGAAGGAAACCGTTATATGCAATGTTGATTATTGTATGGTGCTTTCAAATTTTTGCAGTTATCTGGAATTCCCTAAAACTCGCACGTGTTTATACATGAATAATTGCAAAGGAATGAAGTAACACCGTTAGAATGTAACCTAAATGCTTTACTAAAATAACTTTTCTGAAATTTCTATACAATTATATTTAACTTCTGATAACCCGGTTGCACAGGTATTGACTATTCTACGCCTATGAATATTCGATACGAGAACAAGTGACTTCTAGCATGATGTTAGCCAATGTGATAGTACACGTTCCCGCTAGAGCCAATTCCCGTGAAAGTGAAATGCCCTGCGACCCGTTATTAGCAGGTGGTGAGCATTTTTCGGCCCACTTAATGTGGGCCCCGGGTTCCTAGACAGAGTCCATTTGTCCCGGATAATTTGGATATTTGGTTTGAATGAGCTATGTGCTATGGTATGTTAATGGATGATTGCTGGTGACCAGCAGCAGCAAGTACCCAGCTCCACTCCGTGTTTATTGAATTTTTTTAATGTTTTTCGCGATAATGATTGTTTTAGTTTGATGAGCAACTGTATTTTATCAAGTAGCTGTGTTGAGTTAACTTGAGTGTATATCGGCTGTAGAAGGTGACCAGTCATTCCGCCTGTATGTTCGAGTATTTAAATATTAGTAATTGTGTTATTTTTCAATTCCCAAAATGTTTACTCACATAAGATGATTCTCTCTCAGGAGTTCACCTATATTAGTGGTCAAGTTAGAGTGAGAAAATGGGTACGTTTATATACGGTATAATAAAGATTTCTATATGTGACCATGTATTTAGTTTTATTGATTACTTCTTAATATTACTTGATAGAGTGTGCATGTTGGCCGTTGGTATCTCCTCGTTATCACCTAATAAAACATCATAGCATAAAAACTAACAGCTTATTAATGAGTTGTAGGCTTCTTCATCCTCTAAAGATTTGATAGCATACTCTAGTACAAAATTGAATAGTAGAGGAGATAGTGTACTCCTTGTTTTAATCCATCGTGAATTTAAAAAGTATGTGAAAACTGTTTGCTTACACGCACCCTACTCTTTGTGTCATTTAAACACATTCGAATGAAAAGTATTCCAATATTTCAAATCTGGTTGTTAAATGTAGGGAAGGTCGTAAACTCATGCAACAGGTGCCAGGCTTCACCACCTGCTCCCATTGTTTTCTGTTCATTCAAATACAGTGACGTCATCTCCATTCTCCTGCCATTTACCATTAAAAAAAGAGAATTGCCATTAGTAACTCACCATTGTGCTGAAATATTAATATCACAAGACAATATCGAGTTTCAAATTAGCAGAAAAAATCATTGCTGATGAAAAAAAGTTATACGTGAAATCATTGTTTCTTTTGCCTCCAGTTAGAAACCAGAGATTTCCAGAAAAAAATTAATCTAAAACGAAGAAGAGTTATCATTATCAGAAAAAAACGAAAAGAGAATGTTTAGGGGACATGAACATGAAAGAAAATTAATTATTGTTTAAGGTTCTTTAATTCAAAATTTGTAATGTCGCTGATCGGCAGTCTGACACCGTAACCAAGCGTATTTAACGCATGATGCCTTGGCGCAGAGCTACAGGACTTACGCTGGTTCGAGACCCCAAGAGGAGAAAAAAATGTTCATGGAATTTCGGACATTATGGGACTGGTGCCCTCTCAACATCGTGTTATTTTCGAACATTTTTAAAAATTAAAAAGATCGTTCTTGAGATTATTAAAAATATATGGTATCTATGTTCTTTGATACATTAACTAAGGTTAAAAAATATATTCAGCGGAAGTTAATAAAAATCTTACAACAAATTATTGAGAAACGGTTCTTCCAAGAACATTGTCCTTCAATGAAACCGTAACTACATTTTACTTCGAAGAATTTCTACGGTTGCTTGAAGCTTAGCCAGTTTCTACGAAGTACATGTCGCCAATATATTAAAAATATACACTATTAGGATAAAATGTCTAATCGAAATTAATGAGACTGCAAAAACAGTTGACAACACTGTTCGCGGCATGTAGGAATATTTTCGATTTAATGCGGTTGTTTAAAAAATTAACATTGTTGAGCTAATTTATAGGCAAAATCTAATATCGCCTCACTGTGATGGTTGTCCGTTTATATAAAAGCGGGTGTCGTGCGGCAATACTTGACAATGATTAACGTGCGGAATTATTAGTGACGGTAGTCGGCATATTTGTATTTAATTTTATATAACAGCTGCGGGAAAACAAAGCGAGCCGCTGGACAACCGTCATAGAGAGGCTGTAATAGAAATTATTAAATATACGCTGGCAATATCGAACACTCAGGTTCGTGCCAGCGCGGACATAAGCTCTCCATATATTCCTATATTGAGCCAATGTTTTCCAATCAGCCCCTGTATAATTTACTTTCATGAGATCATGGTTTATATTCTTCTCCCACCTCATTCTTGACCTACTTATTGGGCGCTTTTCCTCCATTCCTACAACTTTCCGTTCCGCTCATTCATTTCCCATTCATGTCATGTCCTGCCTATCGCAGTTTATAAGACTTAACTATTCTTATTATATCTGAATTCCAATAAAGATCATGTAGCTCCTGTTATGTAGTCTTCTCCATTCGCCTGTCTCTTCATCCCTCTTTGGTCCAAAAATGTTTGTAAAAACTTAATTCTCAACTAGTCGTAATCTTTTTTCCTCCCTTAAAGTAAGAATCCATGTTTCGCATCCATATAAGTGGGAGAAAAACAGTTTTATATATTTTTAGTTTAATGTTTTGTGAATGAAATTCTGAAAAGAGCACCTGTTTAATGCATAATAGCATGCATTTCCAGAATTGAAGTTAAATTTATTTCTGCACCTATATCCTGTTTGCAATTATTGTTCATTATATTTTACATAATAATAATAAAAATAATTACTACTGCATTTATATTGAGCCTTATTGAAGCTCACTATATTACGTCATTTTGGTACCCTTTAATTCTGTACATAGAACCTAAAAAAAAGTCCATAAATAATTTTATGTTTATGTGCAAGTTATGTGAAAAAAAAAAGAAAAACATAATAAAATGATACATTTATTTCTTAATCAAGCTATGAATAAAGGTTATCCTAAAAAAACATATTAGAAAAAATATGGAAAGATTGGGAGTATTTTTAATGTGTAGGTTATATAGGCTTACATTTTTCTTATGACGTATTTCAAAACACAGGCCTATTTATGAGCAAATGTGCAATAAAAATAATCCTATGATAGCACAGTAGTATATATTGTAATTTTAACAAAAATTAACATTTACAAAGGATTTAGTATATAATTTACACAAAATCACAAGTAAATAACTAAAAGCCAAACTACAACATTACACTGCAGCGAAACTGCGATAAATTATTTTCCCCACAGACAATGGCGGCCACCTGTTGAATCATTTCATCTGTAGCTGTCCTGTACAAAAATATTTCCGCATTCCAAATATTATTTCTATATCTTTAAAAATGTGATGTAATGAAAATTAGAGGATGGAATACGAAATCAGATTATAGAACAAATATTTTAATGGAATTAGTTTTGATGTTTAATTTGTAGTAGGTTTGAAAGAGAAACATTATGTATAACTTACAAAAGTTAATTTGAGTAAGTGAGCGACATAATCTGAAGTTTTTCCGAGTTAAGCCTCGTAGACTGCAATGGACATGGCACGAATGGGGAATTAAAAAAGGGGCATTGAAATCTTTATAAGAAAGCCAGAGGGGAAAGCGTCCTGTAGGCAGGCCAAGAATGAGCTGGGAGAATAACATTAACCATGATTTATTAAAAGGACAGGGTATCATTAAAAATTATTACCTTATGATAGGGATGTATGGAGGGCTTATGTCCGCGGGGCAAGAATCTACGGGTTCAAAAGTGCTAGTGAGTTTGTTGGCTTAATAAGATTGATGTCACAAATTATAATCGCAATTTTACTGTCTAAGTTTGGGGAGGTCCGAAGCTTCTACTATTGATTTCAATTTCCTGTCTTAAAAAGTTTATGTTAAGTGAAAATTAAGCACTTTGGAGCTACTGTATATTACAAAAATTGTCTTAAGCAGAGAAATATTTTTTCTCTCGACAAAATACGAAGTTACTAGCTCCCCTTGCACACGTATATGGAAAGCAAAAACACGGTATATTATTTTAATTCTCTCACTGGCACTATCGAACCCGTGGGTTCATGGCCGTAAGGATATAAGATCTCCATACATCCCTATCCTGAGCTAATGTTCTCTATGTTTAATCTACTTCCCTCATATCGCGGTTAATATTATTCTCCCACTTCACTCTTGACTTACCAACTGGGCTTTCCCTCCGGTTTTTCTACGAACTTCCATGCTCCTCTTCCATTCCCCATTCGTAACACATTCCTGCCCATCTTAGTCTACGTTAAGGCCATGTAGCTCGCTGTTATGTAGTCCTCTCCATTCGTTTGTTCATCTCTCTTTGGTTCAGAAATTTTCCAAAAACTGTTCTCAAACACTCGTTATCTTTATTTCCTCCCTTAAAGTAACAGTCCATATGACTGAGAATAAAATTTAATTTTATAACATGATTCAAAAGTACTGTCGTCAAAGACTTAATACATTTTATAAAAGTGGTTGCATTGGATTTAGGTTTTTTATATCCATGAATTGTTGATAAAATATAAAGCATGTTTAAAACAAAAATATAAGTATAATAAGTAAGAATAAATTAGGGTACTTACGAGTAAAATTGAAAGTTGTAAAAAATCACAAAATAGTGGATTTTGTCACATCACGTCACTTCACAAAAGGAACACACTTCCTCCCGACTGCGGGGGAGGAAACGTAACAACTGAGACAACCTGTCAAGGCTACAGCCCGCACCGAATTGAGAACCACCAAATGGCGCTACTATTCGAAAAATCAAAAAAATTGCCCAAGGCTCTGGAAAAGACGTTACCTGTGTGCGCGCCCAACGGTCGTCCAGATTCGAAAAATCCCAGTTTCTAAGCTTGGGCGGTCCATACAGTGCAGTGGTGGGGGGCACTTGAAGGAGCCAGTGTGGAGGGGAGAATTATTTTCTTTTTTTCCTATTGCCGACAACCAATGGCGTGGCGCTGTGACTCTGTAATTATGTGGTTTTGAATGTCAAGGGGCCTGAGGGGCGAGGCTGGACAACCGTTGATGCTCTTTCTTAAGCAAGGGACGCTTCTTTCTTCTTTCGTGGAGATGATGCTCTTCCCCTCATAGTCATGCTTTAAGATCTTGAACCTATCATCAAACAATATACCATGTTGCCACTTTTGTATCAAATTCCACAAATCATAATGCAAATTTTAAAACACCCACGATCAGTCATAGTAAAGAAAAAATAATCTCCCTGTGATTAGAAACATTTGACAAGTCTATAATAAAATGTATAGCCCCAGGATATATAAGTTAAAAAATCCCATAAACGTTCTGAGTCAATTTTTTTTATAATTCGAGATATTGCAGTTAAAAATACCAAAGTTTTTTTCTCGGAATTTGTTCAGAATACAGTGGTTTTCCGTCATCTTCAAGAAATTATCCATTTGTAGCGGTCCTGATCATCCTAATCTATAAGTCCCAGTCCACTCATACATCTTCTCACATCATCCATCCAACCTCCTTTAGATCTTCCCTTTCTTCTACTTCATGAAATTAGGCCTTTTGACTTTTCACATCAAGTGGGATTTAATGAATCTTCCCATCTAGTAAATGGGCGTCCAGCACTTCTGTGTGCTATTGGTTTGTACTTTAATAACAGCTGAGGGATTCTATCTGTAGATACAATACCAATTGTTTCTCATAATGTCAATTCTATTTGTTAAATTTAAAATATTTAAGTATTTTCTAAAATCGTCATTTATTTTTCTGTCCAAAATTGTCACACCTGCTACTGAACGTAAGAACTACATTTCTGCAGTTTCTGTTTTCCCTTTCTTCTTTTTCTATATATTTTCCTCTGTAGCAATGGACCAGTTTCTCATTATACACAAAAATATATACAGTGCTAAAAGATCAACGAGATTTGCCATAAGTTTGTAATAAAATTTATAGCAGCAGTATATTTTAGTTATAAAATACCATAAAAATTCTGAGTTAAACTTTTTTTGTTAACTCAAGATTTATCTACAATGGCGTAACAGCCCATGTTGAGCCTTAGCCTTTCCTTTTTTTTTAGGAGTTACCAGACCAAGTTCATTTAGTTGCGCTTATTTCCCAAAGATGTCATGTATAGTAGCAACTAAAGTACTATACTACTAGAATGAAAAAGATTAGGTAAATATTGCTTAGAGGCCTCTTTATTCATGCTTATAGATTTTTTACGAACCTGAAAATCTTCGGAATCGGATCCCACGGCTTAATGTCCCTCCAGAGAACTTGCTCTTTGCATTTTTCGATCCTAAAAAATAATCGACCGCAGCCGGGTTTGAACCCGCTCCCCTCGGGACCAGAGGTAATGAGCATAACCATTAGTCCACCGCAGCCGACTTATTAACTCCATATGTTGGAGTAAAAAATACTTTTTTTCTTTCGGAATTTATCTACAATACAATGGTCTTCTGTCATCCTCAAGAAATAGTATATGGGATAAGAATAGTTTTATGGGATAAGAATACAGTTCTAAAACAAAAATAAACATTTTTAATACAATAATAAGAGGTACAATGATATACGATGCAAAAATGGGAATTAAAATCTAGAATGATGAGTAAATTAAATTCTGCACAATTGAATTTTAGGAGGCGTTCAGCTGGAACTTCCAGAAGAAATAAAATAAGAAACATAGTAATTAAGCAAAAGATGAATATTCAAACTTCGGTTGTGGATTTCATAAAAAAGCAATTAAAATGGTATGGTCCTATGGTCATGTAAAAACATTGGTAGATTCCCAAGAAGAATGCAAGAATGGAAGTCATTTGGTAGAAGAAGAAGAGAACGAGCAAAAATAACTTGAATTGATTGTATTTTGAGCAGCATGAGGCAAAAAGTATTGGACAATGGAGATTGGAATGACAGAGAGATGTGCAGGAGAATGACAATAGATTAATTGGACGCAGGAAGATATGAAACATTGTGATAAATAAATAAATAAATACCTTAGTCTATTAATTTCCAAATTATTTATACCCCTCTAGAATGTTAAAAATATCGTGTAAAAAATCATAAAAATTGTGATTTTTTAAAGAGGTTGTTAATTCATATAAATTATTTTTCTTACAAGGGAACTGTCAACCATTGCATGCCGAAACCTACCTTTAAAATTTCTCCCAGAGAAGCGTTGTGATATCGAGACCGTGTTCAAAAAATTATTTGCCGTTTTTAACACAGAAATCTAAACCAGAATCCAGCAATGGCAATCAGCTGTGCGTAACTGATGGATTCTCCGCTTTGCTTAGGGCGGAGTGGAGTGATATAAGTGTAACGCGGAGGCAGGTAGTGCCGGTTATCCAATCCATCAAGTGATAAGTTGTATTACTTCCCTGTAGTTTAAATGAGAGATTTGGTTCTGGATTTTAGTATCTTGCAGTTTTAAAAATGGCACTTATTTATTTATTTATTGATACGGCCTTGGTACATCACAACGCTTCTCTGGGAGAAATTTCAAGGTAGGTTTCAGCATGCAATGGTTGACAGTTCCCTTGTAAATTCTCTTCAACTGAGCTAGACGTATATTCTTTCCGTAAATTGAATTTATTGAGATACAACTTACATTTTGCAGATGATCAATTATTGCACAAGATTAAAATATGGGACTAAAAAATTAATAGAAAAATATAATTAATCGGGATTAATTTTGAACATGAAGAAAACAGAATATGTATCAATTAGTGAACTAGAAAAAAAAATTTGGAGACTGGAGAAATAATAAAATCTTGTAGTGAGATCGCATATTTAGGAATTAAAATAAATAAAAATGGAAGTTATGAAGAGGAAATAAGATAGAAATAATAAAGGAAAATTTGCAATTGCTTGCCTCAATGGAATATGTTGGGACAAAAATATAAGTAATAAAAATAAAATTAATATTTATATTAATTATAATTATATCATACAATTCCCTCCATGGTATCTTTACCTTGTCGTGGTGGAGTGACTTGCGTGCTTAAATGATCCTGAGAGCTATGCCGGCGGTAGCATTGCTGCCGATAGGGTCACCCATGCCGGACTGGTCGAAGGTGATAAGCCAGACAAAAAAAGTACCTTGGGCGAAAGAGTGACGATCTTTCACCGTAAAAATACAACCGTCAAGAAATGCGGACATGGGTTCATCTGGGGTAAAATTTTCCAGATGTCAAATAGTCCCCCATTCGGTTCTCCGGGCGGGGACTACTTCAGGGAATCCATGCCAAAGGCTCAAACACAGGGATATGTTCCTAGGAACATAGAATGTTAGAACATTATACAATGGCGGGGCACTATAGATATTAACGCAGGAACTAGATAAATCGCCCTTGGATATAGTCGCTTTACAGGAAGTTAGGTGGCCAGGAGAAGGTAGTCAGGAATCAGGAAGCTTTGCATTATACTACGGGGGTGCAGAAAGACCTGCATTTGGAACGGGTTTTTTAGTCAGAAGGAGGATACTATCCGCTATCCGAGATATTAAGTTTGTTAGTGATAGGATATCATACATAATTCTAAAGGGTAAAAGACATGATTTTATAATTGTAAATGTACATGCCCCCACAGAAGATAAAGATGACAAGATCAAGGATGAGTTCTATGAAGAATTAGAATGCTTATTTGATAGCCTTTCACGATATCATATGAAAATTGTCTTAGGAGATTTTAATGCAAAAGTGGGGCGGGAAGATATATTCAAACCAACAATAGGCAAATTCAGTCTTCATGAAGATAGTAACGACAACGGGGTTAGATTAGTCACATTTGCCACATCAAAGAATCTCATTGTTAAGAGCACAACATTTCAGCATAAGGATATTCATAAATACACCTGGACGTCTCCAGATGGAGAAACTCGGAACCAGATAGATCATGTATTAGTGGATAAACGCTGGCACAGTAGCATCATTGATGTTAGATCAGTTAGAGGGACAGACTGCAATTCGGATCATCATCTGGTCAGAGTGAAAATCAGACAACGGCTATCGCTTATGAGAGGAACAAACGCTACAGATGATTCTGTAAAATATGAATTAAAAAACTTGAAAAATGATGAAATGCGGCAAGAATATCAAATCAAAATTGCTAATAGATTTGAAGTACTGGAATCTTCAGATGACAATGTGGCAAACGAAGAAGAAACTGATATAAATAAAGAATGGGAGGCTATAAGAGATACTATTAAATTGTCAGCATCAGAAAGCATTGGTTGTTTAAAAAAGAGGCAAAACAAGAAATGGTTTGATGAGGAATGTGCCGACATTGTAAAGAAAAGAAAACTAGCAAAAATTAAATGGTTACACGAGCCAAATGAGGTAAATTTAGAGCAATTGGGTAGTATTAGACGGGAAACCACCAAGTTACTAAAGAGTAAAAAGAGGGAATATTTGAGAGAGAAGATTAATGATCTTGAAATGAACGCAAAAAATAGGAACATTAGAGAATTATATCAGGGAATTAGTATAGAGAAGAAAGGGTTTCAGGCTAGAACAAACATAATTCGGAATGAAAATGGGGATATGATTGCAGATTCTAGGAGTATATTAAATAGATGGAAAAGTTACTTTAATCAGCTATTAAATGTACATACAGAACAGGACATTGAGGAGGATAAGTTACAGACAGCAGAAATGCTAGTCGCAGAGCCAAGTGCATTAGAGGTTGAAATGGCGATTGAAAAATTGAAGATGTATAAAGCATCAGGTTCAGATGAGATCCCAGCAGAACTGATAAAATCAGGGGGAGAAAAATTGATGGGCAAGATACGCTGGTTGCTTAGTATGATTTGGGAAAAAGAAGCTCTTCCAGATGAATGGAAGGAATCAATTATCTTACCAATTTATAAGAAAGGAGATAAAACTGATTGCAACAACTACAGGGGCATCTCATTACTTTCAACTTCATACAAAATTCTAACAAATATATTAGTAAGCAGACTTACTCCCTATATTGATGACATTCTAGGAGATCATCAATGTGCATTTAGAAGAAACAGGTCTACAACAGATCAGATTTTTAGTATAAGACAGATTTTAGAAAAGAAATGGGAATATAATGGTACTGTACATCAACTATATGTAGACTTCAAAAAAAAACATACGATTCAATTAAGAGGGAGAAGTTATATAGTATCCTGCTGGAGTTCGGAATTCCTAAAAAGTTAGTTAGACTTATACGAATGTGTCTAAATGGCTCAAAGAGTAGGGTGCGTGTAGGCAAACAGTTTTCAGACACTTTTGAAATCCAGAATGGGTTGAAGCAAGGAGATGCACTATCTCCTCTACTATTTAATTTTGTACTAGAGCATGCCATTAAATCTTTAGAGAATGAGGAAGGCTTACAACTGAATGGTATTAATAAGCTGTTAGTTTATGCTGATGATGTAGTACTACTGGCCGATAGCGAGGAGATACTAAAGGCCAACACGCACACACTATTGAGTAACACTAAGAAATTAGGACTGGAAGTAAATATCAGTAAAACTAAATATATGGTCACACGTAGAAATTCAGTATATAATGGAAATGGACAGCTAATGACAAATGAGGGAAATTTTGAGGAAGTGGCTGAATTCAAATACCTAGGAACAATAATCACAAATAGGAATGAGATGCACAAAGAAATTAAACATAGGCTCAATTCTGGAAATGCATGCTATTATGCATTGCAGAGACTTTTGATGTCCCAACTCCTTTCAAAAAACGTTAAGCTGAAAATATATAAAACTATTATTCTACCAGTTATATTATATGGGTGCGAAACATGGACTCTTACTTTAAGGGAGGAAAGGAGATTACGAGTATTTGAGAATAAAGTTCTTAGGAAAATTTTTGGACCAAAGAGAGATGAACAGACAGGTGAATGGAGAAGACTACATAACAATGAATTACATGGTCTTTATAGGAAGCCAGATATAATAAGAACAGTTAAGTCTCGTAGACTGCGATGGGCAGGACATGTTGCACGTATGGGGAATGAAAGACGTGCATGGAAACTTCTTGTAGGAAAGCCAGAGGGAAAACGCCCAGTTGGTAGACCAAGAATGAGGTGGGAGAACAACATTAACTATGATTTGAGGGAAGTAGATTATACAGGGAATGATTGGAAAGCATTGGCTCAGGATAGGGATGTATGGAGAGCTTATGTCCGCGCGGTCATGAACCTACGGGTTCGATAGTGCCAGTGAGTAAGTAAGTAAGTAAGTAAGTATATCATACAATTGTTAAAAGCATCATTACTTATGGAGCAGAACTTTGACCATTAACAACAGAAAGAAATAATTATCTTTTGGCAATTGAAATGGATTTTATACGAAGGGCAGCAAGAATTTCAAGAAGAGAAAAATTAGAAACTCTGTTATAAGGGACAAAATGAAGATTGAAGACAGTATTTTAGATTATATTAAAACTCAGCAATTAAGATGGTACGGACAGGTCCAGCGAATGGGAGAGGATCGTCTACCAAAAAGTGTTTTGGGATGGAAACCTGAGGGAAGACGAGGAAGACCTAAAACTTTCTGAAGTCAGGGAATATATTTATACATGAAGGAGAAACATCTACAACCAGGAGATTGGATGGGCCGACAAAATTCGCTGTTAGGAATTGGACGATGTCAAAGACAACCGATGATATATCTCTGGAGTATTTGCTATTTAAGTTCATAACATCCGCAATGTTTTCCATCAAGTGGTTAAAAATCTCAATACATCTACTAATTAAGAGCATAAAAATAAATCTCAGGCCTGATGACATAGAACAATAGGTAATATAAATTATTATCAATCCATAAACTTGTCAAACATTAACAGAGAATGAGTTGAAATGCGTGACTTTCGTGACCATTTTCAATAGTGTACTGATTGGTTAAAATTCTGAAAATTCTTGACATACTAACTCACTGGCACTATCGAACCCCTAGGTTCATGACCTCGCGAACATAAGCTCTCCATGTTTCCCTATCCTGAGCTAATGTTTTCCAATCATCACTCGTATAATCTACTTCCCTCAAATCATATTTCATGATACATACATAGTGTTCTGCCCAAGAGCAGGTCTGTCACTGTAAACTCAGCATTCTCCACTCTTTCCTTAACTCAGCCTTCCTTTTTGTATCCACATACACACCATTTACTATATTTTAATATTGTTTATCATCTGATGTATTTTTCTGCCTCTGTCCTTCTTTCCGTTGACCATTCCTTTTAGGGCATCCGTCAGCAGACATTTCTTCTTAGCCAGTGACCAATCCAATTTATTTTCCTCTTCTTTATGAGTTCCAGCCAAGAGGTACATGGCCGTGCGAATATAAGCTCTCAGTACATCCCTAACTAACTCACTGGCATTATCGAACCTGTAGGTTCATGGTCCCGCGGATAAAAATTCTGCATACATCCCTATCCTAAGCAAATGTTTTCCAATCATCCCCTGTATGATTTACTTTCCTCAAATAATGGTTAATGTTATTCCCCAACCTCATTCTTAGTTTAACAACTGGCATTTTCCCTCTGGTTTTCCTTCAAGAAGTTTTTTGCCCCTCTTTCATTCTCCATTCGTGCCATATGTCCTGCACATCACAGTCTACGAGACTCAACATATCTTATATATGGTTTCCCATAGAGATTCTATAGTTCACTGTTATGTAGCTCTATGTTAATATCTCTTTGGTCCAAAAATTTTCCTAAGAAATTTATTCTCAAATACTCGTAATATTTTCTCCTCTCATTCTTAACTTCCTGCAAAGCTAAGTTACTAAAAACTTTATTCTCAAATAATCGTAATATTTTCTCCTCTCATTCTTAACTTCCAGCAAAGCTAAGTTCCTAAGAACTTTATTCTCAAATACTCGTAATATTTTCTCCTCTCATTCTTAACTTCCTGCAAAGCTAAGTTACTAAGAACTTTATTCTCAAATACTCGTAATATTTTCTTCTCTCATTCTTAACTTCCTGTAAAGCTAAGTTACTAAAAACTTTATTCTCAAATAATCGTAATATTTTCTCCTCTCATTCTTAACTTCCTGCAAAGCTATGTTCCTAAGAACTTTATTCTCAAATACTCGTAATATTTTCTTCTCTCATTCTTAACTTCCTGTAAAGCTAAGTTACTAAAAACTTTATTCTCAAATAATCGTAATATTTTCTCCTCTCATTCTTAACTTCCTGCAAAGCTATATTCCTAAGAACTTTATTCTCAAATACTCGTAATATTTTCTTCTCTCATTTTTAACTTCCTGCAAAGCTAAGTTACTAAAAACTTTATTCTCAAATAATCGTAATATTTTCTCCTCTCATTCTTAACTTCCTGCAAAGCTATGTTCCTAAGAACTTTATTCTCAAATACTCGTAATATTTTCTCCTCTCATTCTTAACTTCCTGCAAAGCTATGTTCCTAAGAACGTTATTCTCAAATACTCGTAATATTTTCTTCTCTCATTCTTAACTTCCTGCAAAGCTAAGTTACTAAAAACTTTATTCTCAAATAATCGTAATATTTTCTCCTCTCATTCTTAACTTCCTGCAAAGCTAATTTACTAAGAACTTTATTCTCAAATACTCGTAATATTTTCTCCTCTCATTCTTAACTTCCTGCAAAGCAAGTATGTTCCTAAGAACTTTATTCTCAAATACTCGTAATATTTTCTTCTCTCATTCTTAACTTCCTGCAAAGCTAAGTTACTAAAAACTTTATTCTCAAATAATCGTAATATTTTCTCCTCTCATTCTTAACTTCCTGCAAAGCTAATTTACTAAGAACTTTATTCTCAAATACTCGTAATATTTTCTCCTCTCATTCTTAACTTCCTGCAAAGCTATGTTCCTAAGAACTTTATTCTCAAATACTCGTAATATTTTCTTCTCTCATTCTTAACTTCCTGTAAAGCTAAGTTACTAAAAACTTTATTCTCAAATAATCGTAATATTTTCTCCTCTCATTCTTAACTTCCTGCAAAGCTAATTTACTAAGAACTTTATTCTCAAATACTCGTAATATTTTCTCCTCTCATTCTTAACTTCCTGCAAAGCTATGTTCCTAAGAACTTTATTCTCAAATACTCGTAATATTTTCTTCTCTCATTCTTAACTTCCTGTAAAGCTAAGTTACTAAAAACTTTATTCTCAAATAATCGTAATATTTTCTCCTCTCATTCTTAACTTCCTGCAAAGCTAATTTACTAAGAACTTTATTCTCAAATACTCGTAATATTTTCTCCTCTCATTCTTAACTTCCTGCAAAGCTATGTTCCTAAGAACTTTATTCTCAAATACTCGTAATATTTTCTTCTCTCATTCTTAACTTCCTGTAAAGCTAAGTTACTAAAAACTTTATTCTCAAATAATCGTAATATTTTCTCCTCTCATTCTTAACTTCCTGCAAAGCTATGTTCCTAAGAACTTTATTCTCAAATACTCGTAATATTTTCTTCTCTCATTCTTAACTTCCTGTAAAGCTAAGTTACTAAAAACTTTATTCTCAAATAATCGTAATATTTTCTCCTCTCATTCTTAACTTCCTGCAAAGCTAATTTACTAAGAACTTTATTCTCAAATACTCGTAATATTTTCTCCTCTCATTCTTAACTTCCTGCAAAGCTATGTTCCTAAGAACTTTATTCTCAAATACTCGTAATATTTTCTTCTCTCATTCTTAACTTCCTGTAAAGCTAAGTTACTAAAAACTTTATTCTCAAATAATCGTAATATTTTCTCCTCTCGTTCTTAACTTCC
Organism: Diploptera punctata; assembly: GCA_030220185.1. NCBI lineage: Eukaryota > Metazoa > Arthropoda > Insecta > Blattodea > Blaberidae > Diploptera > Diploptera punctata. Next base: position 4,514,371 of record JASPKZ010003868.1, on the reverse strand, counting down.
TGCAAAGCTAATTTACTAAGAACTTTATTCTCAAATACTCGTAATATTTTCTCCTCTCATTCTTAACTTCCTGCAAAGCTATGTTCCTAAGAACTTTATTCTCAAATACTCGTAATATTTTCTTCTCTCATTCTTAACTTCCTGTAAAGCTAAGTTACTAAAAACTTTATTCTCAAATAATCGTAATATTTTCTCCTCTCGTTCTTAACTTCCTGCAAAGCTAATTTACTAAGAACTTTATTCTCAAATACTCGTGATATTTTCTTCTCTCATTCTTAACTTCCTGCAAAGCTATGTTCCTAAGAACTTTATTCTCAAATACTCGTAATATTTTCTTCTCTCATTCTTAACTTCCTGTAAAGCTAAGTTACTAAAAACTTTATTCTCAAATAATCGTAATATTTTCTCCTCTCATTCTTAACTTCCTGCAAAGCTATATTTCTAAGAACTTTATTCTCAAATACTCGTAATATTTCTCCTCTCATTCTTAACTTCCTGCAAAGCTAAGTTACTAAGAACTTTATTCTCAAATAATCGTAATATTTTCTCGTCTCATTTTTAACTTCCTGGAAAGCTATGTTCCTAAGAACTTTATTCTCAAATACTCGTAATATTTTCTCCTCTCATTCTTAACTTCCTGCAAAGCTAAGTTACTAAGAACTTTATTCTCAAATACTCGTAATATTTTCTTCTCTCATTCTTAACTTCCTGTAAAGCTATGTTCCTAAGAACTTTATTCTCAAATAATCGTAATATTTTCTCCTCTCATTCTTAACTTCCTGGAAAGCTATGTTCCTAAGAACTTTATTCTCAAATACTCGTAATATTTTCTCCTCTCATTCTTAACTTCCTGCAAAGCTATGTTCCTAAGAACTTTATTCTCAAATACTCGTAATATATTTCTTCTCTCATTCTTAACTTCCTGCAAAGCTAAGTTACTAAAAACTTTATTTCTCAAATAATCGTAATATTTTCTTCTCTCATTCTTAACTTCCTGCTAAGCTAAGTTACTTTATTCTCAAATACTCGTAATATTTTCTTCTCTCATTCTTAACTTCCTGCAAAGCTATGTTCCTAAGAACTTTATTCTCAAATAATCGTAATATATTCTTCTCTCATTCTTAACTTCCTGTAAAGCTAAGTTACTAAAAACTTTATTCTCAAATAATCGTAATATTTTCTCCTCTCATTCTTAACTTCCTGCAAAGCTAATTTACTAAGAACTTTATTCTCAAATACTCGTAATATTTTCTCCTCTCATTCTTAACTTCCTGCAAAGCTATGTTCCTAAGAACTTTATTCTCAAATACTCGTAATATTTTCTTCTCTCATTCTTAACTTCCTGCAAAGCTAAGTTACTAAACACTTTATTCTCAAATATACGTAATATTTTCTTCTCTCATTCTTAACTTCCTGCAAAGCTAATTTACTAAGAACTTTATTCTCAAATACTCGTAATATTTTCTTCTCTCATTCTTAACTTCCTGCAAAGCTATGTTCCTAAGAACTTTATTCTCAAATAATCGTAATATTTTCTTCTCTCATTCTTAACTTCCTGCAAAGCTAAGTTACTAAAAACTTTATTCTCAAATAATCGTAATATTTTCTTCTCTCATTCTTAACTTCCTGCAAAGCTAAGTTACTAAAAACTTTATTCTCAAATACTCGTAATATTTTCTTCTCTCGTTCTTAACTTCCTGCAAAGCTATGTTCCTAAGAACTTTATTCTCAAATAATCGTAATATTTTCTTCTCTCGTTCTTAATTTCCAGCAAAGCTAATTTACTAAGAACTTTATTCTCAAATACTCGTAATATTTTCTCCTCTCATTCTTAACTTCCTGCAAAGCTATGTTCCTAAGAACTTTATTCTCAAATACTCGTAATATTTTCTCCTCTCATTCTTAACTTCCTGCAAAGCTAAGTTACTAAAAACTTTATTCTCAAATAATCGTAACATTTTCTCCTCTCATTCTTAACTTCCTGCAAAGCTAATTTACTAAGAACTTTATTCTCAAATACTCGTAATATTTTCTCCTCTCATTCTTAACTTCCTGCAAAGCTATGTAACTTACTAAGAAACTTTTATTTCTCAAATACACTCGTAATATTTTCTCCGCTCATTCTTAACTTCCTGCAAAGCTATGTTCCCCTAAGAATCTTTAATTCTCAAATAATCGTAAAGTTCTTCTCTCTTCTCTCATTCTTAACCTTCCTGCAAAGAAGCTAATTTACTAAGAACTTTATTTCTCAAATACTCGTTAATATTTTTCTCCTCTCATTCTTAACTTCCTGCAAAGCTAATTTACTAAGAACTTTATTCTCAAATACTCGTAATATTTTTCTCCTCTCATTCTTAACTTCCTGCAAAGCTATGTTCCTAAGAACTTTATTCCTCACATACTCCGGTAATATTTTCTTCTCTCATTCTTAACTTCCTGTAAAGCTAAGTTACAAAGAACTTTATTCTGCAATAAGCGTAATATTTTCTCCTCTCATCCTTAACTTCCTGGCAAGCTATTTTTCCTAAGAACTTTATTCTCAAATACTCGTAATATTTTCCCTCCTCTCATTCCTAAAACTTCCTGCAAAGCTAAGTTACTAAGAAGCTTTATTCTCAAATAATCGTATTATTTCGCCCTCTCATTCTTACCTTCCTGGAAAGCTATGTTCCTAAGAAGCTTTATTCTCAAATAATCGTAATATTTTCTCCTCTCATTCTTAACTTCCTGCAAAGCTATGTTCCTAAGAACTTTATTCTCAAATACCTCGTAATATTTTCTTCTCTATCTTTAACTTCCCTTCCTGCAAAGCTAGTTTACTAACAACTTTATTCTCAAATAATCGTAATAATTTTCTCCTCTCATTCTTAACTTCCTGCCAAAGCTAATTTACTAAGAACTTTATTCTCAAATACTCGTAATATTTTCTCCTCTCATTCTTAACTTCCTGCAAAGCTATGTTCCTAAGAACTTTCGTCTCAAAATACTCGTAATATTTTCTTCTCTCATTCTTAACTGCCTGTAAAAGCTAAGTTACTAAAAATTTAATTCTCAAATAACTCGTAATATTTTCCTCTCTCACTTCCTTAACTTCCTGCAAAGCTATGTTACTAAGAACTTTATTCTCAAATACTTCGTAATATTTTCTCCCTCTCATTCTTACTTCCTTCCTGCAAAAGCTATGTTCCCATAAGAAATTTATTCTCAAATACTCGTAATATTTTCTTCTCTCATTCTTAACTTCCTGTAAAGCTAAGTAACTAAAAACTTTAATTCCTCAAATACTCGTAATATTTCTCCTCTCATTCTTAACTTCCTGCAAAGCTATGTTCCTAAGAACTTTATTCTCAAATACTCGTAATATTTTCTTCTCTCATTCTTAACTTCCTGTAAAGCTAAGTTACTAAAAACTTTATTCTCAAATAATCGTAATATTTTCTCCTCTCATTCTTAACTTCCTGCAAAGCTATGTTCCTAAGAACTTTATTCTCAAATACTCGTAATATTTTCTTCTCTCATTCTTAACTTCCTGTAAAGCTAAGTTACTAAAAACTTTATTCTCAAATAATCGTAATATTTTCTCCTCTCATTCTTAACTTCCTGCAAAGCTAATTTACTAAGAACTTTATTCTCAAATACTCGTAATATTTTCTCCTCTCATTCTTAACTTCCTGCAAAGCTATGTTCCTAAGAACTTTATTCTCAAATACTCGTAATATTTTCTTCTCTCATTCTTAACTTCCTGTAAAGCTAAGTTACTAAAAACTTTATTCTCAAATAATCGTAATATTTTCTCCTCTCGTTCTTAACTTCCTGCAAAGCTAATTTACTAAGAACTTTATTCTCAAATACTCGTAATATTTTCTCCTCTCATTCTTAACTTCCTGCAAAGCTATGTTCCTAAGAACTTTATTCTCAAATACTCGTAATATTTTCTTCTCTCATTCTTAACTTCCTGTAAAGCTAAGTTACTAAAAACTTTATTCTCAAATAATCGTAATATTTTCTCCTCTCGTTCTTAACTTCCTGCAAAGCTAATTTACTAAGAACTTTATTCTCAAATACTCGTGATATTTTCTTCTCTCATTCTTAACTTCCTGCAAAGCTATGTTCCTAAGAACTTTATTCTCAAATACTCGTAATATTTTCTTCTCTCATTCTTAACTTCCTGTAAAGCTAAGTTACTAAAAACTTTATTCTCAAATAATCGTAATATTTTCTCCTCTCATTCTTAACTTCCTGCAAAGCTATATTTCTAAGAACTTTATTCTCAAATACTCGTAATATTTCTCCTCTCATTCTTAACTTCCTGCAAAGCTAAGTTACTAAGAACTTTATTCTCAAATAATCGTAATATTTTCTCGTCTCATTCTTAACTTCCTGGAAAGCTATGTTCCTAAGAACTTTATTCTCAAATACTCGTAATATTTTCTCCTCTCATTCTTAACTTCCTGCAAAGCTAAGTTACTAAGAACTTTATTCTCAAATACTCGTAATATTTTCTTCTCTCATTCTTAACTTCCTGTAAAGCTATGTTCCTAAGAACTTTATTCTCAAATAATCGTAATATTTTCTCCTCTCATTCTTAACTTCCTGGAAAGCTATGTTCCTAAGAACTTTATTCTCAAATACTCGTAATATTTTCTCCTCTCATTCTTAACTTCCTGCAAAGCTATGTTCCTAAGAACTTTATTCTCAAATACTCGTAATATTTTCTTCTCTCATTCTTAACTTCCTGCAAAGCTAAGTTACTAAAAACTTTATTCTCAAATAATCGTAATATTTTCTTCTCTCATTCTTAACTTCCTGCTAAGCTAAGTTACTTTATTCTCAAATACTCGTAATATTTTCTTCTCTCATTCTTAACTTCCTGCAAAGCTATGTTCCTAAGAACTTTATTCTCAAATAATCGTAATATATTCTTCTCTCATTCTTAACTTCCTGTAAAGCTAAGTTACTAAAAACTTTATTCTCAAATAATCGTAATATTTTCTCCTCTCATTCTTAACTTCCTGCAAAGCTAATTTACTAAGAACTTTATTCTCAAATACTCGTAATATTTTCTCCTCTCATTCTTAACTTCCTGCAAAGCTATGTTCCTAAGAACTTTATTCTCAAATACTCGTAATATTTTCTTCTCTCATTCTTAACTTCCTGCAAAGCTAAGTTACTAAACACTTTATTCTCAAATATACGTAATATTTTCTTCTCTCATTCTTAACTTCCTGCAAAGCTAATTTACTAAGAACTTTATTCTCAAATACTCGTAATATTTCTTCTCTCATTCTTAACTTCCTGCAAAGCTATGTTCCTAAGAACTTATTCTCAAATAATCGTAATATTTTCTTCTCTCATTCTTAACTTCCTGCAAAGCTAAGTTACTAAAAACTTTATTCTCAAATAATCGTAATATTTTCTTCTCTCATTCTTAACTTCCTGCAAAGCTAAGTTACTAAAAACTTTATTCTCAAATACTCGTAATATTTTCTTCTCTCGTTCTTAACTTCCTGCAAAGCTATGTTCCTAAGAACTTTATTCTCAAATAATCGTAATATTTTCTTCTCTCGTTCTTAATTTCCTGCAAAGCTAATTTACTAAGAACTTTATTCTCAAATACTCGTAATATTTTCTCCTCTCATTCTTAACTTCCTGCAAAGCTATGTTCCTAAGAACTTTATTCTCAAATACTCGTAATATTTTCTCCTCTCATTCTTAACTTCCTGCAAAGCTAAGTTACTAAAAACTTTATTCTCAAATAATCGTAACATTTTCTCCTCTCATTCTTAACTTCCTGCAAAGCTAATTTACTAAGAACTTTATTCTCAAATACTCGTAATATTTTCTCCTCTCATTCTTAACTTCCTGCAAAGCTATGTTCCTAAGAACTTTATTCTCAAATACTCGTAATATTTTCTTCTCTCATTCTTAACTTCCTGTAAAGCTAAGTTACTAAAAACTTTATTCTCAAATAATCGTAATATTTTCTCCTCTCATTCTTAACTTCCTGCAAAGCTAATTTACTAAGAACTTTATTCTCAAATACTCGTAATATTTTCTCCTCTCATTCTTAACTTCCTGCAAAGCTATGTTCCTAAGAACTTTATTCTCAAATACTCGTAATATTTTCTTCTCTCATTCTTAACTTCCTGTAAAGCTAAGTTACTAAAAACTTTATTCTCAAATAATCGTAATATTTTCTCCTCTCATTCTTAACTTCCTGCAAAGCTATGTTCCTAAGAACTTTATTCTCAAATACTCGTAATATTTTCTCCTCTCATTCTTAACTTCCTGCAAAGCTAAGTTACTAAGAACTTTATTCTCAAATAATCGTAATATTTTCTCCTCTCATTCTTAACTTCCTGGAAAGCTATGTTCCTAAGAACTTTATTCTCAAATACTCGTAATATTTTCTCCTCTCATTCTTAACTTCCTGCAAAGCTAAGTTACTAAGAACTTTATTCTCAAATACTCGTAATATTTTCTCCTCTCATTCTTAACTTCCTGCAAAGCTATGTTCCTAAGAACTTTAATCTCAAATAATCGTAATATTTTCTTCTCTCATTCTTAATTTCCTGCAAAGCTAATTTGCTAAGAACTTTATTCTCAAATACTCGTAATATTTTCTCCTCTCATTCTTAACTTCCTGCAAAGCTATGTTCCTAAGAACTTTATTCTCAAATACTCGTAATATTTTCTTCTCTCATTCTTAACTTCCTGTAAAGCTAAGTTACTAAAAACTTTAATCTCAAATAATCGTAATATTTTCTCCTCTCATTCTTAACTTCCTGCAAAGCTATGTTCCTAAGAACTTTATTCTCAAATACTCGTAATATTTTCTCCTCTCATTCTTAACTTCCTGCAAAGCTAAGTTACTAAGAACTTTATTCTCAAATAATCGTAATATTTTCTCCTCTCATTCTTAACTTCCTGAAAAGCTATGTTCCTAAGAACTTTATTCTCAAATACTCGTAATATTTTCTCCTCTCATTCTTAACTTCCTGCAAAGCTAAGTTACTAAGAACTTTATTCTCAAATACTCGTAATATTTTCTCCTCTCATTCTTAACTTCCTGCAAAGCTATGTTCCTAAGAACTTTATTCTCAAATAATCGTAATATTTTCTCCTCTCATTCTTAACTTCCTGGAAAGCTATGTTCCTAAGAACTTTATTCTCAAATACTCGTAATATTTTCTCCTCTCATTCTTAACTTCCTGCAAAGCTAAGTTACTAAGAACTTTATTCTCAAATACTCGTAATATTTTCTCCTCTCATTCTTAACTTCCTGCAAAGCTATGTTCCTAAGAACTTTATTCTCAAATAATCGTAATATTTTCTCCTCTCATTCTTAACTTCCTGGAAAGCTATGTTCCTAAGAACTTTATTCTCAAATACTCGTAATATTTTCTCCTCTCATTCTTAACTTCCTGCAAAGCTAAGTTACTAAGAACTTTATTCTCAAATACTCGTAATATTTTCTCCTCTCATTCTTAACTTCCTGCAAAGCTAATTTGCTAAGAACTTTATTCTCAAATACTCGTAATATTTTCTCCTCTCATTCTTAACTTCCTGCAAAGCTATGTTCCTAAGAACTTTATTCTCAAATACTGGTAATATGTTCTTCTCTCATTCTTAACTTCCTGCAAAGCTATGTTCCTAAGAACTTTATTCTCAAATACTCGTAATATTTTCTTCTCTCATTCTTAACTTCCTGTAAAGCTAAGTTACTAAAAACTTTATTCTCAAATAATCGTAATATTTTCTCCTCTCATTCTTAACTTCCTGGAAAGCTAATATATCCTGGGTGATTTATCTAATTCCTGCGTTAATATTTCTACTGCCCCACGATTATATAATTTCTTAACATTCCATGCTTTTAGGAATTCCCTGAAGTAGTTCCCACCCAGAGAACTAAATGGTGGGGACTATTATACCTCCGGAAAATATTACCCAGTGGAACTCAGTATTTTGACGGTGAAAGATCGTCACTCTTCCATACATCCCTATTCTGAACTAATGTTTTCTAATCATAAGTTATTTCCCTCGTATCATGGTTAAGGCATTTCTCTCATTCCTGTTCTACCTACTGAGCGCTTTCCTTCTGGTTTCCTATACCAATGTCCAGCCCATCGCAGTCTTCGAGACTTAACTCTTCTACACCTGGTTTCCCGTAAAGAGCTCCATAGGGAGCTCACTGTTAAATAGTTCATCCATTCATCTGTCTATTCGTCTCTATTTGGTCCAGAGATTTTCCTAAGAATTTTATTCTCAAATACACGTAATATTTTCTTCTCCCTTACAGTAAGAGTCCATGTTTCAATCCACACAATACAACTGGAAAAATAACACCTATTTCATGACAAACAAGTCTAGAAGGCCCTTGGCCTACCTTCCGGCTGCTGGCCTCATATCCACATGTGTAAAACACAGATGTGAACGTTCATCTAACTAGTATAGGGTTTACATTTAGTCTGGTTTTCACGACCTAGAGTCGCTATTTATTGTCTTCTTCCTCGACTTCAAGATAAGGCTGTAAGCCTGTGCCGACTCAAAGAATATCCTTCCATCTGGTCATGAGGCGTCCAACGAACCGTTTACTTCTTGGAATATATTGTAAAGCCGGTTTACATAGACGAGATGTCTCCTTTCTATTTATGTGTTTAAACCATTTTAATTTGTTGTCTGACAAATTATTTGCTAATTCCTATATTTATAATTGTTCTCTAATGTCGATATTGCGGATATGATCTCTTAAAGTGTGTCCTGCTATCCTTCTTAAGAAACGCACTTCTGCTGTTTCTATCTTCCTTTTTTTTCAAATTTATTTAATGTCCAGTTTTCACTTCCGTTTGTTAGGAGCGGGACTGCCAAGATCTTATAAAATCTCATCATTGTCTCTTTCCTGGTTTTATTGAGCAAGGTTATTTGAATTGCGCCACACATATGCTGGAATTTTAATAATTTATTATCTATATCTTTCTCTTTTTCATATGATAAAATAGTCCATCATTCGGTTCTCCGGGCGGGGACTACTTCAGGGAATCCATGCCAAAGGCTCAAACATATGGCGAGCTTATGTCCGCGCGGCCATGAATCTACGGGTTCGATAGTGTCAGTGAGTTAGTTAGTTAGTTAGTTAGGTCATTTTCCTTCAAATGCCATTACTTTTGAGTTGTTTGTTGATATATGTAGCTTATCCATCCATCCATAGTAATTCTGCCCGAAGGCAGGTCTATCACTGCAATCATAGCATTTTCATGCTGTGCTTTGCAGCTTTACTAGGAATTATAGGTGTGGTAACTTCCCGTTGCTTTCCACACCAGTGAAGGATGATTATGATAATGATAAAGATGATGATGATGATGATGATGGCCGGATGATTTTTGTGGACCGTTGGGCCCTAAGCTTGCTGACATTTGTCTTACAGGTGAGAAAAAAACCGGAAAAAAAACCTCACCCAGGTGCCTGTCCCGACCGGGAATCGAACCCGGGTCCACTGCGTGACAAAGCGGCACGCTACCTCGAGACCACAGCGGTGGACATGTAGCTTATAATGTAACATAATTTCTTGCAATTGATATATTTTTATTTGCAATTCATCTTCAGAAGCTGCGAGGATTACTTGGTCGTCAGCAAATAAAATATAACTTAAAATAATTTATTGCAGCTACCCAAATTCCTCACACGATGCTGGCCGGATCGGAGCTCAAAGTACATCGATTTGATATGTCCATCTCTTCGATGGGCGTCATTTTAATTTATTATTTGTAGATTTGTAATATAGAACCTTTTTGGTGAGTCGGTGGTCTTCATTTACTTTCCATAATTTTCTTGCGTGTCTCATGTTCATAATTCTTTGTATGTGCTTTGCCCATCGTAATCTTGAACTTCAATTGATGTAACCACATCAAGAGATTTATACAACTGATAGAGCTCATAGTTACCGGTATATCTTATGCGTCATTCTCCCTTGTCGCATATTGGCCCATATATATTTCTTAATATCTTCTTTTCAAATTAACTTACAAGGGAACTGTCTACCATTGCATGCCGAAACCTACCTTGAAATTTCTCCCAGAGATACGTTGTGAAGTACCAAACCGTGTCCAAAAAATTATCTGCCGTTTTAAAGTTCAAGGCACAGAAATAGAAGCCAGAATCCAGCAATGGTAGCCCACTGTACGGAGCAGATTTATATTCCTGCATGAATTAAGCGCAGAGTGAAGGGAGGCGGACGGCGGGTAGTGAGGTTTTTCCAATCTGCCAATACAGGAGTCGTATTACTTCTCTCTAATTTAAATGAGAGATTTGGCGCTTAATTTTAGTGTGTTGCAGTTAAAAACGGCATATATTTTTTGGAAACGACTTTTGTATATCACATAACTTCTTTGGAAGAAATTTAAAGGTAGGTTTCGGCATGTAATTGTTGACAGATCCCTTGTCAGTCTTGATATATCAGTCTTGGACAAAATCCATGTTTCACTGTCATGTTAATACAGGTTTTACCATAGATTTATATAGATTGAATTTTTGTTTCAGACTCTATGTACAAAGTACATAATCTTGAATATTCTCGCAAAGTGAAGAATCTTCATTTTAAAATGTTCAAAGCGGCTGTAAATAAGCATACATTCGTTATATGTAGCAAAGCTTGGACTCTCAAAGAAACAATCAAACAAAAATTGTTAATTTTCGAAAGGAAAATACTTAGAAAAATTTATGGTCCAAATAAAGGAGCAGACCAAACTTTGAAAATGAGAACAAATAGTGAACTAAATAATATAATTAAAAATCAAAATATCATCACCATCATCCGGTATCATGGCAGCTGCCGCCGTCTTCCGGAAATCAAACGCCATTCCTCTTTGTCCATCCATTGATCTTCCTCTAATCCTCTGATATTCATAGCCGCTTGTACCCCTTCTATCCACGTTTTCTTCGGTCTACCTCTCTTCATCCTTTCCATTGGGATCCATTCCATAACAATTTTAGGAAATCTTTGCTCTGGCATTCTTTTGACATGGCCATACCACTGTAATCTTTTCTTTTCTATAATGTCTATGATGTCCGGCTCCTCTTGCACACCCATAATTTCCCTTATTTCTTTATTTCGTAAAAAATTAAAGGACGGTTAAAGCTAAGAAAAAGGACTTTGAAAATTGGCACATGGAATATTTAAGGGTGCAGAAATAAAAAATAAAAATATAATAAATCATATCAGATATTTTAGGATTGGATGGTTTGGTCATCTGACAAGAATGGTTCAACAGAGATTAGTTAAAAAAACTGTATAAATGGAACCTACCATAACTACAGCTGTTGGTAGACCTAAGATGAGATGGCAGGATGATGTTTGGGAGGATTTGAAGAAGATGAGGGTGACAAACCTGAAATTTGCAGAAGATAGAAGAGTCTGGAGAAAGATTATTGAGAAGGCCAAAACATTCAATTTTGAAGTTGTTGTGTCTTAAGATGATGATGATGTTGATGATATGTAACAAAGGGAAAAACAGAGTATTTCAATTTAACATTAGCTGTTGTGTAAAAACCAAATTGTAAGAGCAATGCAGTATGTTCATTATGGAAGAAACAGTAGGGAATAGCATCCAAATTCCAAGAATGTGAGAAACCTTGAATTCGATGTCAGGCTTTGTTATATCCGCCAATCCTCAACTCACGCAAAACACGCACAAAAAATCTCCACTCTTTAACATTCATAGGAATTTCCGCTTTTTTTTTCCTCGCAAGAATTGATTAATTGATTACTACTGCGTTAACCAGCTCTGTACAAATGTTTGATGCTTCAAGACTGCTCGGTTGCAGCGCGAGATAGTTATTTAGTTAAAATAATAGGAAATAGGCCTAGGCTTACAGGCGTACATAATAGAATAATTAAAAACAAATTTTGATCACTTTCTTTATACCACATTCCTTTCTGTCTGTTTATTTATTTATTTTTTACTCCGTTTATAGGGGATTTATGATTACATTTATATTTTCAGATAAGTCTAGGAGACTAAGAAGGGAACTGTCAACCATTGCATGCCAAAAACTACCTTGAAATGTCTCCCAGAAAACCGATGTGATGCACTGTTGTATATCTGGCTTAACTTGGCAAAGAGAGAGATGGAGATATAAGGGTAGATACTTGACCGCTTTCGCCCAGTTACAAAATAAAGAAGCCACCCTGTTGTCAGTTTTCGTCTTCCCCTTTTCCCCTCTTAACATTTGGTGAAGAAAAACTGTCAACACTGTGCGAGTGAGAGAAGCGAGCACAGCTGTCTGTTTCTACAAATTTCTTGCAAAGTTAAGCCAGACGGACAATAAGGCAGTGTTAAAAAATTATCTGTCGATTTTAACTCCAAGGCACAGAAATGGCAATCCACTGTACGAACGTAATGAACATCCGTGCAGAATAGAGCGGAGTGCAGTATGGCGGGGCTCGGCGCGGACGGCAGATTGCTAAAGTTATCCAATCCACCAAGTCAGCAGTTATATTACTTCCCTACAGTTTAAATGAGAGATTTGGCGCTGAATTTTAGTGCCTTGCAGTTAAAAGCTGCAGATTTTTTTTTTTTGGAGACGCCCTTGGTACTTCACAACGTTTCTCTGTGAGAAATATCAAGGTATGTTTCGGTATGTAATGGTTGACAGTTCCCTTATGAGATATGTACTGTAAGTCATATAACTCAAATGGAATGCACTACAAATGCTTTTAACTTTTATTAGGAAACGCTTGAGGAAAATACTATTAGTAAGGCCTAACGTAGTTGGGTGGATAATATTAGGATGGATCTTAAGGAATTGGGTATCTGAGATATGAACTGGATTGAGTTGGCTGAGATTAGGGAGTAGGGGAGGGCCTTGCGAATAAAGCATTGAACCTATATTGGTTCCATAAGCCTGTGTTTGAATTTTAAAAACTCTGCTTCTTCTTCTTCTTCTTCTTCCTTTGGTACGGTCCTCTAAGAATCTTGGCCTCCTTCATAGCATCTGTCCATTCTTCTCTATTCCTAGCTATATGTCTCCGTATTTTAACCTTTAGTTGCCTTAGTCTTCCTCAACCGCTTTGCATTATACTACGGGGGTGCAGAAAGACCTGCATTTGGATCGGGTTTTTTAGTCAGGAGGATCCTATCAGCTATCCGAGATGATAAGTTTGTTAGTGATAGAATATCATACATAATTCTAAAGGGTAAACGACATGATTTTATAATTGTAAATGTACATGCTCCCACAGAAGATAAAGATGACAAGATCAAGGATGAATTCTATGAAGAATTAGAATGCTTATTTGATAACCTTTCCCGATATCATACGAAAATTGTCTTAGGAGATTTTAATGCAAAAGTGGGGCGGGAAGATATATTCAAACCAACAATAGGCTAATTCAGTCTTCATGAAGATATTAACGACAACGGGGTTATATTGGCCACCTTTGCCATATCAAAGAATCTGATTGTTAACAGCACAACATTTCAGCATAAGGATATTCATAAATACACCTGGACGTCCCCAGATGGAAAAACTCGGAACCAGATAGATCATGTATTAGTGGATAAACGCTGGCAGAGTAGCATCATCGATATTAGATCAGTTAGAGGGACAGACTGCAATTCGGATCATCATCTGGTCAGAGTGAAGATCAGACAACGGCTATCGCTTATGAGAGGAAAAAACACTAAAGACGATTCTGTAAAATTTGAATTAAAAAACTTGAAAATGATGAAATGCGGCAAGAATACCAAATAAAAATTGCTAATAGATTTGACGTACTGGAATATTCAGATGACAATGTAGCAAACGAAGAAAAAACTGATATAAATAAAGAATGGGAGACTATAAGAGATACTATTAAATTGTCAGCATCAGAAAGCATTGGTTGTTTAAAAAAGAAGCAAAACAAGAAATGGTTTGATGAGGAATGTCCCGACATTGTAAAGAAAAGAAAGCTAGCAAAAATGAAATGGTTACACGAGCCAACTGAGGTAAATTTAGAGCGATTGGGTAATATTAGACGGGAAACCATCAAGTTACTAAAAAGTAAAAAGAGGGAATATTTGAGAGAGAAGATTAATGATCTTGAAATGAACGCAAAAAATAGGAACATTAGAGAATTATATCAGGGAATTAGTATAGATAAGAAAGGGTTTCAGGCTAGAACAAACATAATTCGGAATGAAAATGGGGATATGATTGCAGATTCCAGGAGTATATTAAATAGATGGAAAATTTACTTTAATCAGCTATTAAATGTGCATATAGAACAGGACATTGAGGAAGATAATTTACAGACAGCAGAAATGCTAGTCGCAGAACCAAGTGCATTAGAGGCTGAGATGGCGATTGAAAAATTGAAGATGCATAAAGCATCAGGTTCAGATGAGATCCCAGCAGAACTGATAAAATCAAGGGGAGAAAAATTGATGGACAAGATACACCGGTTGCTTAGTATGATTTGGGAAAAAGAAACTCTTCCAGATGAATGGAAGGAATCAATTATCGTACCAATTTATAAGAAAGGAGATAAAACTGATTGCAACAACTACAGGGGCATCTCATTACTTTCAACTTCGTACAAAATTCTAACAAAATTAGTAAGCAGACTTACTCCTTATATTGATGACATTCTAAGAGATCATCAATGTGGATTTATAAGAAACAGGTCTACAACAGATCAGATTTTTAGTATAAGACAGATTTTAGAAAAGAAATAGGAATATAATGGTACTGTACATCAACTATACGTAGACTTCAAAAAAGCGTACGATTCAATTAAGAGGGAGAAGTTATATAGTATCCTGCTGGAGTTCGGAATTCCTAAAAAGTTAGTTAGACTTATACGAATGTGTCTAATAAATGGCACCAAGTGTAGGGTGCGTGTAGGCAAACAGTTTTCGGACACTTTTGAAATCCAGAGTGGGTTGAAGCAAGGAGATACACTAATCTTCTCTACTATTTCATGTTGTACTAGAGCATGCCATTAAATCTTTAGAGAATGAGGAAGGCTTACAACTCAATGGTATTAATAAGTTGTTAGTTTATGCTGATGATGTAGTATTCCTGACCGATAGCGAGGAGATACTAAAGGACAACACGCATACACTATTGAGTAACACTAAGAAATTAGGACTGGAAGTAAATATCAATAAAACTAAATATATGGTCACACGTAGAAGTTCATTATATTGTGAAAATGGACAGCTAATGACAAATGAGAGAAAATTTGAGGAAGTGGCTGAATTCAAATACCTAGGAACAATAATTACAAATAGGAAAGGGATGCACAAAGAAATTAAACATAGGCTCAATTCTGGAAATGCGTGCTATTATGCATTGCGAGAGTCTTGATGTCCCAAATCCTTTCAAAAAACGTTAAACTGAAAGTATATAAAACTGTTATACTACCAGTTATATTATATGGGTGCGAGACATGGACTCTTACTTTAAGGGAGGAAAGGAGATTACAAGCATTTGAGAATAAAGTACTTAGGAAAATTTTTGGACCAAAGAGAGATGAACAAACAGGTGAATGGAGAAGACTACTAAACAATGAACTACATGGTCTTTATAGGAAGCCAGATATAATAAGAACAGTTAAGTCTCGTAGACTGCGATGGGCAGGACATGAGATTACAAGTATTTGAGAATAAAGTACTTAGGAAAATTTTTGGACCAAAGAGAGATGAACAAACAGGTGAATGGAGAAGACTACTAATCAATGAACTACATGGTCTTTATAGGAAGCCAGATATAATAAGAACAGTTAAGTCTCGTAGACTGCGATGGCAGGACATGTTGCACGTATGGGGAATGAAAGACTTGCATGGAAGCTTCTTGTAGGAAAGCCAGAGGGAAAACGGCCAGTTGGTAGACCAAGAATGAGGTGGGAGAATAACATTAACAATGATTTGAGGGAAGTAGATAATACAGGGAATGATTGGAAAAGATTAGCTCAGGATAGGGATGTATGGAGAGCTTATGTCCGCGCGGTCATGAACCTACCGGTTCGATAGTGTCAGTGAGTAAGTAAGTAAGTCTTCCTCAACCTTATCCAACAATATTAATTTCTGTCTTCCAACCTTTCTTCTTCCGTCTGGGTTTCCCTCTAAAGTCCTTCTTGTACCCCTTTCCTGCTCCATCAGCAACACATGCCCTACCCGTTCCAGTCTCTTTCTTCTAATATCTCCTACGAAATCTAAGTCCCTATATAATTCTTTCAATTCCTCGTTGTTCTAATTCTCCTTGTATCTTGTTCCTGTACTACTCCATATATCTTCCTTAGCATCTCTCTTTTCCATGCCTTTAAGGTAAGACGGTAGGCCAAAATTTGAAGAAAAAAATCAATGTTTTATTCATAATTAAATAGTGTGTTCTCTTCTGAACATTTCTATATATGATTTTTTTACTGAACGCCAATTATAAGTACGTTAATATATAGTTTTTTTAATTGACAGATGTCAGCCTGTAATATCATTATACTTTAAATCTTGTTTTCTCGAAAGTACCCCATTATCTCAGGAACATTAGAGATATTTACATTAAATTTTTACAGACAGTAAAGCTAATGGGACCACACTCATGATGATCTCTTGTATAGATCACTTATGATTTTTAAAATTATTAAAAGAGGCTAGTGGCAAAAAAAATACATATATATAGTACATCAATATTTAGATGCAAATGTGATTGAGGTTCAGTGGTCTTTACAAGCCTCATGTAAAAATATCATTATAATCCAACTAGTAGTCCCTGAGAAAAATGGGTCTCAAATTTACATGTTTTAACATTGATGGGATAGGGCCTACCGTCTTACCTTAATATGAACTTTTTTTTCTTATAATGTCCATGTTTCGCTTCCAAACATACGGTAACTATTGGTTTCAGTGTTGTTTTATATGTTTTAATTTTTACTACCCTACTTACTGTCCTTGACTTAAAAAAAAACTTGTTTTAATTTTTAAAAGCTCTGCCAAGACTTACAGATGGAAGAGAAGCATCTGATATGTCTTAGCTATTGTGAAACAAGAGAAAGGACTTTGTACTCTTGGTCGTCGTAAAAAGAAAAATGTAGTCAACAGCTGTTCCTGGAGATGTCACTAATCAATCCTAAGAAAGATTAATTACCATGTAGCAATGTTCTCGATTACATACAATATACTGACAGACGTCTAAAGTGTGTCGTGATTTGTTTCAACATTTCACAAACGAAAAATGTGTAGTTCCAACTCTGCAATTCCTTGAGGCCAAGGGTTAACAGCAAAGCACGTATTTTATGTAATTAGTTATCAGATTACTACTCAAAAATAAAGAAACAGTAGAGTACATTGTGCAGTGACTCGAGGAACATTGTCAGACAATAACTCATTATTGTTGTTATTATTATTATTATTATTATTATTATTATTATTATTATTATTATTATTATTATTATTATTATTATTATTATTATTATTATTCAGAGCATTTTAACATAAGGTGCTGAAGTCTAGCAAATTCCTACCAGGGAAATGAAAAGAATGTTAAGAACAGAAATGGATGTTTTAAGATTAACTGGAAAATTTAGAATGGATAGAATACGAAATAAATAAATAAGGGAAATTATGGTTGTACAAGAGAAGCCGAACATCATAGACATTATAGAAAAGAAAGATTACAGTGGTATGGCCATGTCAAAAGAATGCCAGAGCAAAGATTGCCTAAAATTTTTATGGACTGGATCTCAATGGAAAGGAGGAAGACCGAAGAAAACTTGGATAGAAGGAGTACAAGCGGCTATGAATATCAGAGGATTGGAGGAAGATCAATGGATGGACAGAGAGAAATGGCGTTTGGTTTCCGGAAGACGGCGGCAGCTGCCATGATACCGGATGATGATGATAATGATTATTATTATTGTTATTATTATTATTCTTTTACTGTTGTTGCTGTTGCTGCTGCTGTTATTGTTGCTGTTGCTGCTACTGTTGTTGTTGCTGCTGCTGCTGTTGTTATTGCTGCTGCTATTGCTGTTGTTGTTGCCGTTGTTGCTGCTGCTGCTGTTTTTGCTGTTGTTATTTTTGCTACTGCTGTTGTTGCTGCTGCTCTTGTTGCTGTTGTTGTTGTTGTTGCTGTTATTGCTATTATATTTGCTACTGCTGTTGTTGCTGTTATATTGTTGTTGCTGCTGTTGTTGTTGAGAGTACAACTACTTGGAAAACAGCAATTGAAAATAATGTATTTAAAAGAGGAGACCGGAAAAATTACGAGAATTACTGAGGAATTAGCTTAATGGTCACTGGATATAAGATATTTACGAAAATATAAAATAGATTGAAAAATATAACAGAAGAAATAATAAACGAAAATCAAAGTGGATTCAGAAAGGGAAGGTTGTGTCTTTACACTGAAACAACTCATAGAGAAGAGAAGATAAAACAACTTAGAAACTCACATAGGGTTTATAGATTTGCATAAGGCCTTCGATCGAGTTAACAGACAAAAAGTATGAGAAATATTACGAATGACAGGATACCCACTGTGCCTAGTTGAAACAATAAAGAAATTATATGAGAATGTAAATATAATTACAGATACCGGATTCAGAAGAACATATACAATCAAAACAAATACTGGATTACGACAAGAGTGTAGTTTATCGTCCACTTTGTTAAATAAATGGAAAGTTTTAGGGAATCTACGAATAAGAGTAGATAGTAAAGTATATATATATAAATAATCTTTTGTTTACAGACGATTTAATTATGATAAAAAATGAAAATGACTTACAGAAATCTTTGCATGAATTAAATAAAATATATACATTATAAGATATAAGATCTAAAAATATCAGTAAGAAAAACAAAGATCATGACTTTTAGAGGAAAAGATCTAGTGAGATCTAAAATTATTTTAGAAAATCAAAGTTTGGAACAGGTGTCCAGTTTCAGATATTTGGGCTGCGATTTTAGCTTCAATATGGAAATAGATATTGATTCCAAAATAAATAAATTTCAGACGGTATGTGGAACAATACAGAGAACGTTCAGATATAAAATTAAAAAAGAAACAAAAATAAAAATGTATGAAGTATGGCAATTCCCAAAATATTGTATGGATGTGAAACCTGGTCTCCAACGAAAAAAAAAAAACAGAAAAATAGAATACAGACGGCGGAGATGAGGTTTCTCAGACAAGTTAAAGGATGTACAAAACTTGATAGAATTATAAATGAGGATATAAGAGAAGAATTAAAAGTGCAGCCTTTTATTGGATAAAGTCACGAATTATAGACAAAAGTGGACTGACGACATGAATGGAATGAATAAGGAGAGATATCCACTTTTAATAAGAAATTATCAAGCAAAAGGAAGATGTGATGTCGGAAGACCTAGGAAACGTTGGGCTGAAGCATTGTGAAGTCGGAAGGCGGGCAATTGCCTAATCCTTGGAGTGACGATTATTATTATTATTATTATCATTATTATTATTATTATTATCATCATCATCATCATCATCATCATAATCTATATCTGACCATGTTACACCATCTCTGGAAAAATGATCGTAGCTTCGTCAAAGAGATCGTAGGATTGTCAATTCCCTATCCCTTCTCTATAAAATACTTCACACAACATCGCCGAATTATTTATCACGCCTCTTCATTAGACTCTCCGACACATAATTTAGACACACGATCCCATCAGCACATTGTCCTTTATATACCTCCTCACCACACTGTGTATTGCTCAATATCTTCAATATATTTTACAGTGTCACTTACCAAAACATGGGATTCCCTTCCGCCCTATGTCAGAGATTGTTCAAAAAACTAAATAATTATTTAATAACAAACTAATTTATGAACCTCACTAATAGTATTATTTTAATAATTAATAATTAAATTTATTTTATGAAAATAGTATTAAAATTAACACACATTTTCATTTGTTTGTTTTAAGGGGAGCACTTTTGCCTATTTTTGACAAAATTATGATTTTTCGTGTTTTTACATTTTTGAATACTATGAACCCTTGGGAATACAGATATGTTCATTTAAAAGTGTCAAATGCCTTTTAAGACCTATTATTTTGAAATTTAAAAACTCTTGTTTTTTGTTGACACGCCCATTTTTAACGTTTTTAAACAATTTTTCTATGACCCATATTTCAGAGATGCCCACCGCTGTGGTCTCGGGAAGGCGTGCTGCCTTGTCACGCAGCGGGCCCGGGTTCGATCCCTGGTCGGGACAGTTTTTCTGGGTGAGGTTTTTATCGGGGTTTTTCCTCACCTATAAGACAAATGTCAGGAAAACTTTAAGGCCCAAACGGTCCCCGAAATCATATGGCCATCGCAATCATCATCATTCATATTCATCTTAGATTAAGTTTAGGATTAGGGACTCTCCTGGCGCACCACTATCATCATCATCACCCATCATATCATCGGGGCAACGTAACCCCGCCTTCCAGGCGCCCCAATCTCAGAAGTGGGTTACAAGTACGCCATGCCAGGAGAAAAACCAGGAATGTCGAAAGACAAACCTGGGGCATTTGGAAAAAAAAAAAAAAAATTCAGAGACTGTAAGAGCTACATTTGTGAATGCACCCTCAAATTACAGGGAAAACTATGTTCTATCTATTGGTTACACTGCCAAGTACAACATTCGCTTCCTTTGTTTATTTTCCCCATGTTTTCTGAGCACATGTTTGTTTAGTAATATTATCCAACATGGCTAGGATAAAACGTTTGGCAAACGCAAGTTTTATGGAAATAGATTCACTGCAAGTAAAAAAGCACAGAATAGTAATCAGTGTAAAGAACAGAGTGATGTAAATAGGCCTAGTGCTGTAAATAGTAGTGGTAGTGCCACAGTGGAAGTTGAAGATGAGGTTATGTCTAAAGGTACGTACACACTTGCGCACCATGTTCGTCAGATTTGGACGGGGTTTTAAGGTGCGCGCGCGCCGCGCACATGCGGCGCACCACGACCCACTCATTGTCGGTTTTTTCCACGAACATTTTGATGGTTCGCTGTTTAGATTTGGACGGGTACTTGAGGGGTTTGTTGTTTTTGGCGCGCACCTTATTATTATTTGAGTATGGAGTGGTCAGAGGGAAACATGTTAAAACTTATTATACTTTTTTTAAAATTATTTTTCACTGAAAGTAATTAATATTATAATTACAAAGAAATAAACGTTAACTCAGTCAAAACATAAATATATTGTGTCGACGTTTCAATCTCCTTATGTGAGATCATTTTCAAGACATGTAAATTTATAAACAATCATGTCTTTTGAAATTGATCTCACATAAGCAGATTGAAACGTCGACACAATAAATGTATGTTTTGATTGAGATAACGTTTATTTCTTTTAATTATAATGTTAAAACTTATTGATCTTTATAGAAACAAACAATTATTGTGGGATCCTCAACATAAGGATCATTTTAAAAAATCATTGAAAGGAGATGCCTGGAGGGAAATAGGAGATAAAATGGATATATCTCCGGGTACATGCAGGAAGAAGATAATTACTTTACTTTCTTCCTACCGGCGAGAGAAAAGTAAAATATTGTTATATTGTTGACACATAACTTAGTATTGTTGGTTTACCGCTACAATAAATAGTGAAGATCGTCAAGTCAATTTGCACGTTGATGTCTATCGATATTTTTCCACTCAAAAGACTTCTGGATGGTGTTTCTCTTGAGGCCGAAACAGGTCAACAAATGGCTTAAATTCGTGAATGTACTATGATGATGATGATGATACATTGTTGATTCGACCACCATTGTTTGGTAAATAAAGTGTGGACATAAAAAAATCGCAATTGAGTGTTAAGACTTTGAAAGTTATTTTATGTGTGAAATATAATTTAACAAATTCTTGTGAAAAAATTCATGACCTTTTAAACAACGACAGCAATCTACTTAAAAAATTCACTCAAATGAGAAATATGCCAAAGAATAAAATAATACTGGTACTATACATAATTTTGTAATGTATTACATTTGTAAATTGTACTTATGTTGATATTAAAATTAATATATTATAATACTATTTTTGCGTTCTATAAAAAATTGTGTTGCTCCATAGAGTATATAGAATCAAATAAGACCAACATATTTTTTTTTGCATATTTCATAATATTTTGGCGAAATGTTCATATTTTAGTAAAAATATAATATTCCTTCATATTTTTCAATTTTTTAAAAATAAAATTTCAATAATTGGTTAAAACATTTATGAAGTGATTGTAGTTTTGAAATTATTTGACAATGTATTATCGTATACAGGTAAAAATTCCTCAGTATCCCATCCAGAACAAAATAAATAATTTTGATAAAAGAAAATAATTGAATAAGGAGACATGAAATGACCAAGTGTAGGCCTTTGTCTCTGCAAAATGTCTACTGAAGGTTTGTGGGTTTCCTATGGATCGCAGGAGGTTCGTTGAAATTAATAATTTCGACGATCATAACATGAACGGCTCGCGCGCCGCGCGTGTTCGTGGCGCGCATATGTGTACGTACCTTTTCCCATCAACAAGTGGATGTGTGAATGTAAATAGGGAAACTCCACCCAGTGCTTCTAGAAGGAAGTTATATTTTGTAAATAATAATTGTACAGAATTTAGTGTAAATAGTGAAAATAGTAATAAAATAACTTCAGGTTTTCATTTGGTGGACATGAAACAACTTTCAGAAGCACTGAAAAGTTTTGTTGTGTGTAAATATTGTAAAGGAGAAGATTGTGTGTCAGTGTTTGAGGATGCAAACAAAGGAAATGGTTTAGCATCTAAATTAATTCTAGCATGTTCTAAGTGCAAAGAAGAACATGGCTTCAAAACCTCAAAAGAAAATGATAATATTGATGAAATAAATGTGAGGTTTGTTTATGGCATGAGATGTATTGGAGGTGGCTTAGAAGCAGGAAAAATTCTGTGCTCAATTCTGAACGTCCCAAACCCACCAGTGAATTATTGTAAATTCAATAATACCATTACAAGTGTTCTTGAGACAGTGGCTGAGAACTCTATGCAGGAAGCTGCAAAAGAGGCTATTGCAGAAAATGAGGGTTCTGTGGACATTTCAGTGGCAATAGATGGAAGTTGGCAGAAGCGAGGACACACATCCCTCAATGGTGATATTACAGCCACTAGTGTGGATACCAGGCAAGGTAATTGATGTGGAATGCCTTTCAAAATTTTGTCAACAGTGTAAAATGCCACAGAAGAAGGATGTCCAACATGACTGCACAGCCAATTATGAGGGGAGCAGTGGGGGCATGGAAGCAGAAGGTGCAGTTCGTATATTTCATAGGTCAGTTGACTCGAGAGGTGTAAAATATGTCAAATATCTTGGAGATGGCGGCAGAAATGAAATTTTTGAGATCTGTTAAAGGGTGCACTAATGAAGACAGAATAAAGAACACAGAAATAAGACAGGAACTTGAAATATTTGCAATAACTGATAAAATAGATACATATAGACAAAAATGGAAGCAGCACATAGACAAAATGAATGAAGATAGATATCCAAAACAAATAACAAAATACAAACCTAAAGGCACCCGAGATGTGGGCAGACCTAGAAAGAGATGGGCTGAAGTCGGAACGGGTCAACAGACCTAATCCATGAATGCAGATGATGATGATGATCTTGGAGATGGAGATAGCAAAGGCTACAATACAGTTATAGCAAGTAAACCATATGGCAATTGCACTAAAATAGAGAAGCTAGAGCGTATAGGCCATGTCCACAAAATAATGGGCATTCGTCTGAGAAAATTGAAAAAAATATATGGGCAAGAAAGTGCTGTCTGATGGGAAAAGAATCGGAGAGAAACAGATTAACAGATGGGGAAATTGATCTGTTACAAAATTATTATGCTAATGTCATTAGGTCACATACAAATGACCTACAAAGCATTAGGAGAGCAGTTGTCGACAGATGACAGACCACAACATGGTTTGTCTCCCCAAACTGCTGATTCTTGGTGTAAATATATGAAACATAAGGGTGAATATAAACACCATGGACTACCAGAAGGGCTTATGTTATTAATCAAGCCCATATACCAAGACCTCTCACATCCTGACCTTTTGAAGAAGTGTCTCCATGGAAGAACACAAAATACGAAGAAGTCCTTCAACATGATATGGCGAAGGATTCCAAAGACAGTATTTGTGGATCTCAAAGGATTCCAAAGACAGTATTTGTGGGTCTCAAAACTCTGAAAATGGGGGTGTTAGATACAGTGCTTTCATATAACGTTA
The DNA here is from genome assembly GCA_030220185.1 of Diploptera punctata. NCBI lineage: Eukaryota > Metazoa > Arthropoda > Insecta > Blattodea > Blaberidae > Diploptera > Diploptera punctata. Next base: position 4,490,111 of record JASPKZ010003868.1, on the reverse strand, counting down.
GAAACATTGGTCGAGCTAGGGTCCTTCAGCACCTAAACATAAGCCCTGGATACAACACCTTAAAAAGCCTTCGACAAATGGACATGAAACGGGTGAAGAAAGCAGACTTGGCATTGTTAGATGTCCCAGGTGGCCAGAAAAAAGAAGAGAAACCTTAAAAGGAACATAGAAGAAGCAGATGATCCTGATTATGGTGCTGGGATGTTCTAAATTAGAATACTGTCCCATGGTTAATGACAAGGTCAATGTTAAATGCAAATTCGTCTCAGCTTTATTATTTTTTTGTCAGATTAGTACACATTTCTCAGAATCCAGCACAACATAGGGAAATAATATTTACACCACACGTGTGGATATATATATCTAAAATCTAAACTAAAAATTAAGACATTTTTTCATCCCTGGCCCAGTAAAACAATAATTTGGTATTCAAAGTGTGTAAAATGTATTTAAAAAAAATTACTCAAAAAAAAAATATACTGAAAATTGTGTGGGTTTAGTAGATTAATTTTTAGTTTAACGTTTTCAGAAGGGATGAAAATATATATCCTGCCTTATAAATTGTTTTAGGTTAAGGGTTCTGGAGATATGTGTACCAAAAATCTTAGAATTTAACATTACAGGGATAGGCGAAAAGTGCTCCCCTTAAATATGCTGGGTGGGCACCGGTCGCAAAATTCCATGAGAAAATTTCTTCCCCCATGGAGATTGGAACAAGTTCTTGCCTTAACCGTTCGGCTACGGTTTGGGACAATTACAGTATTTAAATTGTACTTAATATTAAAGACCATATTAAAAATTGCCAAAACCTGCCGTTCATTAATAGGCTGATTTAATGTATCGAACAAACATTTAGTACGAGTACAAAGTTATGGCATTACTAGATTGGGCTAAATTTATTTGAAATAAACTTCTGTTAGTAATTAGTGGGAAACATGATTAAAACTGGGGACGGTTCTCTCTAATAATAGCATCCTAATAGCTTTCTTGCACCATCACCGTGTTATTAGAGAGGGAGTCTTTTATTCCCGTTTCAATATTGATGGTTTTACCTGATGTGCTCACCCCACTTGGGATATAACGAGCAAAATCTAAATTTGGGCCCGAGAACTTAAAGATGCCCAACTTCTCTAAAAAAACTTCAAACTGAAATTATAGTAGCTATATAAAAATGTTATTCTCCCAGTTATATTACAGTATATGGGTGCGAAACATGGACTCTTACTTTAAGGGAAGAGAAAAGATTACGAGTATTTGAGAATAAAGTTCTTAAGAACATTTTTGGACCAAAGAGAGGTGAAAAGACCGGTGAACGGTGAACAGTGAACTATATGATCTTTATGGGAAACTAGATGTAATAATAACAGTTCAGTCTCGTAGACTGCTATGAGCAGAATGGGGGATGAAAGAGGGGCATGGAAACTAAAAAAAAAAATAATAAGGAAAAAGCACACTAGATAGGGCGAGAATGGCGTGGGAGAATAATATTAACCATGATTAAAAGGGACGTAAATTATATAGGGGTGACGGGAAAACATTAGCTCGGAATAGGGATTTATAGAAAACTTATGTACGCGCAGCCATGAACCTCCGGGTCAGATAATGCCAGTGAGTTACTTAGTTACCTAGTTAGAATTGAAATACGGCAACTATATTTACATTCCAGAATACTATAATACCCTTCTTAACTTCAAACATGTTTAGTGTATTATTAAGAAGTGATTGTATTAAAAAAAAGCGCATAAGTAATAATTCTTATGAAAAACCCAATGAGGTGTCCCCGGAGGTATTGGCACCCTTTTGATAAGCGTTGGTCTTTCCCTTTGTATTTGCAATTAATTTACACAAAACAAACTGCACGGCGCGACAGGCCTAGAAGGCCCTTGGCCTCTCATCCATATGCGTTAATGACAGAGGTAGACGACCGTCCAGCCATTGTAGTGTTGATATGTGGTCAGCATCTTGGGTCCCCCAGTCGTTATATCTGGTTTTCTCAATCTGGAGCCGCTACTTATTATAGCGATGCTGAGTGGGCACCGGTCCCATACTGGGTGAAATTCCGTGAGAAAATGTCTTCCCCGTGGAGTCTCGAACCAGCGCAAGTTCCTTAGCTCTGAGCCAAGGATTCTTGTCTTAACCACTCGGCTACGTCGCGGGACGTAATTGATTTATACGTTTTAAAATAGTTTAATTTGACTATTTAATTTATGCCCCAAATGGGAGTCAGTGACCTATCATGTTTCAATGAATTTTGTTTTAAAACCAATGGCAGTCGTGTTTCACCTAGCTATTTATCGAATTCTGTTTACAAAATAAAGAAAGCTCCTGATTTTTAACTGAACAGGTCAGAGCATTATTTTGCAGTGACTGACTCTCCAACAAATACGTTGAATAAAACAAATAATGAACATTTTCCTTCGAACTACAGGTTTGATAATTGTGTGTTCAATAATTGTGTTTTTAAATAATGATTTTACTGAGCTGTATCCTAAAAAATGAATAACCTATAATGTTGGTTATAATATACAGTTTGATGTGTTTCATTTTTTTTCTCCATTAGGGTGCATTCTTACAATATTGCGATTTAGTGGGTTATCGCTGATTGCTATCCTATTTGGCAATGAATAATACGATCAAGTTGCAGTGAATAAACATAACCACACATTTATGTTTTGTTTTCAAACATCATTAAAATATATAAATATTTTAAAATACCGGTAACTATATTTAAATAGTGATTTTTTCAGTAAACAGCTTAATTTTATTCGTTAAATAGTCCTAACAAATGCCATTCTTGATTTCCAGATCCTCTAGATAAATTGGAAATCACTCGTGGCATTACTTATGATAAATATGAGGCTGGTTCCCGAGAATGATTTTAAATTACATTTATTTCTTTCGGATTCCTCAATTAGTATGACAAGAACAGTTGGGTGCTTATTTCTTGAACACCGTAAAAATGAGGACGTAGATTTTCGCGGATATAAGTATGATTAATAAAGTTTTCTTGAGTTTTCCGCGTCATGGATTCAAGGTCGGTCTCTGGCAGCTGATTCCGACGTTTCGGCATGATCCCTCATGCCATTATCAAGGAATGATTCCTTGCGGCCAGAGGCCGACCTTGAATCCATGACGCGGAAAAGTCAAGAAAACTTTCTTAATTATATATATATAATAGTGCATTTTGCTCAGCAATATAGACTTACGTGAATCCAAAGGATGGATCCCACTAGATGGTCTACATAAGTTCTTTCTTGTGCATCAAAAGACGAAGAAACTTGGGAATACCTGGAAAACCCTCGGCTGAAACCACTAGGGTTCAATGCGTGAAGCGTATGATGATGATATAAAATTAATTAACTCACTGCCAGTATCAAACCGGAGGCTTATGGCCGAGCGGACATTAGCTGTCCATACATCCCTATCGTAAGTTCATCATCATCAGCATCAAGGATTAGACCTTAAAGTCTCTTCCGATCTCATGATAGAATTAGTATGTCCATCTTTGACTCGGTCTTCCTACATTTCTTCGTCCTAGTGATATGTAGTGAAAAATCTGTTACGGGATTCTGTTGTTATTCATTCTATTGATGGTGTTCCATCCATTCGTCTCTGTACTGTGCAATTCTATCTAATACTTGAATATATTTAGTTCTGTTCGTATATCTTCATATAGTTTCCGATCTGCTATTGTATAGCCAGTCACACCCCTCAACAGCCTCATTTTTGAAGTTTCTATTCTTCCTCTGAGTTAATGTAACAATCAAATTATGTAATATAATTCAATCTCTCTCAAGTCATGGCAGTGTTATTCTCCTAACTAATTACACCGGACAACAAATTTTAACTTTTTGCTAGTTACGGAATTGAAATGATAGATTTCGATGTATTTTTTCATGCTGAACACGAAAATGACAATGGAATTGTCAGCAGTGGTCCAGTTTTTTTCGTAATTTTGACAAATATCTTTAAATAAAATAAAATCCCTCCTTAAATCTGGTAATATTAAGACTAGCTTACCTCAGTTACGGCGTTTCACTTTAGTTTGTTTGCTGTAATGGAGACTTCGGGGACATCTCCTACCACTGACCAATAATAGTTAGCTAGCATAGATGTATTCTATTTGCCTTGGTATCGTCTTTCAAATGATGAGATCGTCTGGTGAAAATTTTCTCCATGTTCATCAGAAACTGCACCACAGGTTTTCCAGGAAAACGTCTAAATGAGAGTGGAGAAAATGGATTTTTAATTACATATTGCACCCCATTTCACGATAAGCTAGTAACATATTGTCCACACATTGTGTGTAGTCTGGGGCCCCGTGGTTCCCCAAGAAATTTAAGGTAACTACTCTGAATGATTCCCATACATTTTTTTTTTTCAATTGTTCCAAAAAGTGTTTATCCTTGAAGAGTTCTCTGACCAAGGAACCGATAAAAACACCTCCCTTAATTTTAGTTGCCCTTAAGTCTCGGAAATTTTGAAAGTTCCTAAATGCACTCTCATCAAGTATATAAATGCACTCACATCAGTAACACTGCCTAAAGACTGAACTTTGATGAATGTAAAAATAATTGCCACTCTTCTGGTCTGTGTTGGATGTTTATAGCAGACATTAGACCTTGTATATTGTTGCAGAATACAATGTATTTTTTTTAAATTGCTCAAGTGGCTTCTGGTATGTTCTGTATGCAGAGACCTTTACTTTCTCGCCAAGATACTTAAACTGTATAAGTCGCGAAGCCAGGAGCTCTGCTTTGGCCTTTGAGAGTTCTGAGTCTCGGACAAGATAATTTAATTCCTCTTGAGTCATTCTGCGTGACTGAGTTGGAATTTCAGAATTTAAGTCAGGATCATGGGATGTGGATGGTCTGGGTATTTCTTCGGAAGTGCTGGATTTCGTTTCATCGTCTGGATCAATATTATAGGAGTCTGGTAGTACTGAAATAGGAAGCTCTTTAGAGTGTGACACCGACGAATAGCTGAAGGTATGTTGGGATAATTCACGACTGACATCTTCCTTAAAATAAACTTAACTGGTGGGATAATTCACGACTGACATCTTCCTTAAAATAAAATAAACTTAACTGGTGGCACCATGCAGAAATAACAATCACTTACGTGATTAATTTATCTCCAAATCATGGGGATTCCTTCTTTCCTTTCAACCAGTTCCTATGATTTGCAGAACATGTCATTGTAGCAAATACGTGGAGCAAAATGTTTGTCAAGATTCTCTATTTTGCACCCGAAATAAAGATTGGCACGCTTTCTTAATAAATGAAGTTATATGTTGCTTTTGGGATGCGAACGTCACTTTTCCTCAAATATAACAAAAGTTATGTGGACTATACACACAATGTCGTGGCATTTTAGCTTTTATTACACTCCAGTCATATATCTGCGCATAATTTAAAAAATGTATCTGAGAAAATATAGACATATCACACATGTGTTATACACGACAAAACTGCACATCTACATAACTTATACACCAAGGCACGAACCATTGTTCACTCACGAAATTCCACTTCAACTGATTTCACAATCTGTTGGGATAAACACCGAACCTTTAAGATAAATATGATCTATATTATACAGCTGTCATTGTCTCACCTCCTCTAAGAGTGTTTCCTTGACCTTCACACTGACTACAATATTCACGGCATACGCAGTAACACTAGGCATGCTGATAATTTAAAAACCAGACCACTGTCATCATTTTAATTGTCATATTCGTAATTAGGAGCTTCATCTTAATATAAAACGGTCACTTTGACTTCCGTAACTTTTTGGCTGTTGTCCAGTGTTATTGGTCTACCTACTGTGTACTTTCCCTCTAATTTTCCTGTAAAAGTTTCCATGTCACTAGTTGAATGCAGGCTTTCGCGGCCGGTAATCATAATGTTGAGTGATTCCGGGTTATGTGGCCGTGGTCCATAGTTGGTGTTGATACCAGACGTTTCGTCCTCAACTGCGGAGGGCATCTTCAGTGGCGAGTGCTTCTAGGCGTGTTTCCTGGTCGGAAGATCTACTAAGATCTAAGTAGATCTTCCGACCAGGAAACACGCCTAGAAGCACTCGCCACTGAAGATGCCCTCCGCAGTTGAGGGCGAAACATCTGGTATCAACACCAACTATGGACCACGGCCACATAACCCGGAATCACTCAACATTATTTCCATGTCACTGTTTCATTCCCCATTCGTACCACATGACCTGCCCATTGCAGGCTAGAAGACTTATCTTACTGCACCTAATTTTCCATATCGATTATGTAGCTCTCTGTTAAGTTGAATTCTCCATTCACCTGTCTGCTTATTTCAGTTTGAAAGGTTTCTCTAAGCATTCTATTCCTATTTTGTCAATTGTATAATAAACTAAAATGCTTTTATCTGTTTTGGTTACCCCTGATGTAAGTTACAACAATACAACGGTTCACCTAGTGAACTATAAAAATCTCCCCAGTCACATAGTTTGGTTTCTACCTGGACCAACCCTCCTGTATCGGTAACAAAAAGAATTCCAATTTCCACTTCCCCAATAACTATGACGCGCCGTGTCTGCTTTACCTACCTTTTTTAAAATTCACTTTCTCTTACAATTTACATTCTCATCCTCAGTCTAAGATTTCTATTTAACGACTGATAGAATAATCTGGGGATTTTTTTTTTATTCGCTGATGTGTTAATAAATGTTAATTAATTTACCAGTGAAATTACAAACTGAGATGCACAAAGAAATTAAACATAGGCTCTTTAAGGGAAATACAGTAAAAAGTGTTTAATCCGGAACGTGAATAATGAGGAAATCTGTCCAATGTGAACAAATTGATTGGTCCCGGCGAAATAATAGTAATTTTACGTGTATTTATTTTGTATAAAACGAAATTTGTCCAACGCGGAAATGGAAGGATATTTCTACACAATTCATGAAAAAAAAAATTATAAAGCGGAATGGTATATATATTTTATTAACCATCAGCAGTTTTTTTTTTTTTTTTTTTTTTTTTTACTGAAGGCTGGTACCAAGACGTCTTTTACAAATAGAAATTCAAACCAAATGGACAAATAAATATAAAAATAAAACAAACCTAATTGTCACTGACCCTAAAGTTAATTGTTAAAAGCTGTTGATGTATTTCACATGCCGATATGTACTTTGATAAATGCCTCCATCGCCACGATCGGTATATTATTGTTTAAACCTGTTCGTTGCAATGATTTTGATTGCATAACACGTGTCTCTTGTCCTTTATTCCCAGTTTATAATATCGAGTAAAATGAAAGAAAAATAATTAGTACCGAAGAGAAACAAATTAGTGTTGCCGCTTAAAGTAAAAATAAAAGTACTTGACCGTTTATACGTGTTGGCGAGTCGTTTGCGTCTGTATCACGCTGTTTCAATGTTAATGAATCAAGAAATCTGAAGACAAAATAAGAAATTATATCGCAGAATTCACAGCTGAATATCAATCTTAATCGAATACCTTTTAAAAGCGGCAAAACAGGAAAAAATTACCAAATTCTTTAAGTCCTTGCCTAAACCTGACTAATAATTATGTAAATTATTCAAAATCTCTCATTAATTTATTTTTGTTTGATAATTTTTATTTGATTGTGTAACCTTGGAAAGTATCCCCTAAATACCCATACAAATTACCATTCCATATTCACGGCGTATTTGCGGAACATATCGCCCACGAATAAGGAGCTTTTTACTGTATAGATTCTACCTGAACAAATTCGGCCTCATTGCACAGCCATTATGCGAAACACAGATAAATGTCTTGCAAATAACAATTGCGCTGTAAAATCTTAAATTAGTTAAGTTCTGAGACCGATATTTCACAGGTAGTGTTCTGAATTTACGGAATAAAGATGGCTGAAACGTATGTATCATTCTCATTAAGCGAAAAAAGTGAAGGTGATTGAAGATAAAATCTCCAAACATTTCCGGACCGATGTTCCAAAGAGCTGTAGCACTGTTAAATCCCTAAGGGAATAACGATTTCAAGGAATTTCAGGTTGGCTGGACAGTTTTAAAAGACGACACAATGTAGTATGGAATGAAATTTGCGGGGAATCAACTCAGTATATCCTATTAAAAAAAAACCTAGATAGTTATTGACCAAAAATCAGCGAAATCCGAACATTAGAAGTGGGAGTTTTCCTGAAATTCGAAAATAAAAATTGATTCTAGCTATCGCCATGTTTGGTTCGTCGCAATGTTTACCATATAATTTAATTAACTCTTAATGTTGAATTTATTTAGGCGTAGCAGCGCACACCCCAGTATTAGCTAGTACTTAAATAAAATATTAACCCAACTTAAAAAAAATATTGAGATTCATCCGAGGCTTGGCTTGATACTTGAAAGCAAGTGTAAATTTTTCGCCCAATGGATTGCTGGCCCAGAGGGGTATTATTATGGGGTTCCCACTAATGTAGCATTTCCTCTACGAAGAAAATATGGCGCCGTACAGTAAGCTATACAAAGTGGGACCATAAAAGAAATGAGGAAATTATGGAAGAGTTGGATATAGAACCCATTCTCCGTCATATACCGGTACAGAACTAGCAAAACAAGTGGAAAACCCATCTTCAACAAATGCCATCTCACAGAATTCCAAAAGCCAATGCTTCGTTCCTGCCCCCAAGGCAAATGATCGCTGAGACGTCCAAAAAAGCGCAGGGTGGAAAACTCCTCTTTGAGACTATAACAGACCACATGGCCTAATACTTGCATGGATGATGATGATGATGATGAAAAAGTTTAGATTATTAATTAATTTAATTGGAGTGTAAGATTGTATTTTTTAAAAGATTTAACAAATAGACACGATTTGCTTCCTCCGGTCGACTTTAAGAACATCAACATGTTCAGCTGGCGTGACAAAAGCTGTAACAATTGCGTGATGATGAGTCACACGAAATACCAACAATAAATAATTATATGGACGTAAAAAATACAAATCATCATGTTTTCACGTGAAGAGATTTTCTGCACGTGCAACTACAAGTGCATGATTCTTCTCAAATCGTCCTTGAAATGCGACTCAGTGTTAAATATTGTTGCTTTATGCACATTCTCTGTCTTCAAGCAGATATGTTTCGTAAGCAGAGACCGGATGTTGAAACATTAAAGGGCACAAAAAGACATGCAAAAAGGCACTTAGCATTATGTAATATCGGCAGTAACTAAAGACATTTATATGTTTAAATAGCAACATTATTCCTCCCTCTCTAACTCTCTCTCTTTAATTCAGTTTAACATCTCCATTTATACGTATTTTTACATGCCTTTCACCATCTCGATGTTATATACAGGACTATTCAGAAAGAAGGAACAGACTTCAAACATTTATTTATTCCAAACTACAAAAAATAGAAACGCAATTCCAACGTTCCTGGAAAGAGAAAAAAAATTGAAGTTCTGATCACGACAGCACTGGCGCTGTTGCTTGTCAAATTGATTGTTCGTATTAAAATGGCGACGCAACAAGACGTTGGATTGGAAGAGGAGGAGCAGAAAATCAACTTCATTACCGTGGTCTCCCAGGTCACCAGACCTAACCCTATGTGATTTTATCTGTGGGGTTATGTAAAATACCGTGTTTTTATCCCCTCCTATGCCTGACACTCTTGAAAATCTGCGATATCGAATTGTTGAAGCTGTGAATTCGATAACTAGAGACCAGCTGATTTGTGTGTGGCAAGAAATGAGAAACCGTTTTGGCATTTGTCCTGTAACACATTACTTTTTTTTTTGAAGAAATAAATGTTTGAAGTCTGTTCCTTCATTTTGAATAGCCCTGTATAATTATATAATTCTCCTGTACGTATGTTTGTCACTTAACTCCTCCTAAACGACTGAATCGATTTTGATGATTTTTTTGTGTGTGTCTGATTGGATCCCTCGATGGTTCATATTCACAATTGGACCATCTAAAATCATTAGGTGTAGGAGTTAACCTGAAGTGAAAATTTAAAAATCGCTCTAGTGGTCACAATTTCCGATGTTTCACACGCGAAACTCAGTAAATCATATTAAAATAAAACGATGTGGTATTATCAAAAAATGAGCGAAATCCGACAATTAGAAGCGGAGGTTTACTTGAAATCCAAAATTAAAACTGCCTAAACGACTGGACCGATTTTTATGAAAATTTTTATGTGTGTTTGGATGGTTCCCTGGATGGTTTAGATTCACAATTGGACCCTCTAAAACCATTAGGTGTAGGAATTCACCTAAAGTGAAAATTCAAAAATCGCTCTAGCGTCACAATTTTCGATGTTTCCAAACGAAACTCACTATATCCTATTAAAATAAACCGAGTGGAGGTTTGCCTGAAATCCGAAATTAAAAACTGTCTAGCAACCGCCATATTTGGTTCGTCTCAGTGTTTACCGTACAATTTAATAAACCTTTAATACGTAATTTATTTAAACGTAGCAACACACGCCGGGTATTAGCTAGTATTTTTATCATCAGCAGCAGCATCAAGGATTACGCCTTAAGGTCTGTTCCGATCTCATGCTAGAATTTGTATGTCCATCTTTTACTGGGTCTTCCTACATTTCTTCGTCCTAGTGGTTTGTAATGAAGAATCCGTTTTTGAATTCTATTGATATGGTCCATCCATTGTATTGTGCAATTCTATCTAACAATTTGAATATATTTAGTCCACTTCGTATATTTTCATTTCGTTTTCTACCTGTTATTGTATATCCAGCCACACTCCTCAGAAACCTTATTTCTGACGTTGGTATTCTTCGTTCCTGATTTGTGTTCCGATCCATATAGTACTATTAGAACCGCCATTGTTTTATAAAATTTAAAAAAAAAAGTCTCCTTTCGATTTCCTTTGAGACTTGACTTCGTTTTATGGTGCCATATACAGGGTGTAAATGAATTATACCGCATAAATGTAATTGTGTATAGACCTACAATAGGTTTTGAAAATAAATGTGTAATTGTATTGTACAGTACTTATGTACTTAGATAAATGATAGTGCAGTAATAACATGAAGAGGTACCGTGGCATATATAATGTAACTGGGAAATAAGAAATAATACACTTGAGTAAACCAGAAAAAAAAAAGTATCATTGTTCGAATCTCAAATCCATCGCTTTAACCATTAAGCCACATGTTAACTACATAGATGCTGCGTGTTTCACTCTGAGCTAAGGCTCTCATTGTACCGATTCTACTGTAACCAGTGCAGTGGCGTGCAATCATCTGCTAAGTTCGACATTTTAAGGAATTTGATAACCCAATATTTTATAAACGTTGTTGATGAATTATTAGCAAACAGGATCTCGGAATTAATACTAAGATCTGAAGTTATTCTAGTATAGTTTTTTTTCTCCTCATTTGCTCTCCTGTTGATTTATCTGTATCAAATGACGATTACTTTGATTCCCTATAACTCTCCCATTTTCCCTCGTAGACCATTGGTTCCCTATCTCAAATTACTTGTAATACCTCTCTGTAAGCAGTTACCCTAGAACCACAACGTGCACATCTTGGAGCGAAAACCACAACATGGGGTGACACATGAACCCATATTAAACAATTATTTTAAGACATTGAATTATCTTTATTTAACTTAACATAAACAAACAGCTTATATATGCATACAATAAGGTTAATAAAATAATGAAAAATAAATCGCAATGTGAAACGGTATGATTTATAAGCCACCGTAATTAAACACGTGTTTTTTCCTTTTGTTTCGATATTAAAGATTTTCTATTCAATTTGTTACGGTTTATTGCTTACTTTTTCGCATTCTTCTTCTTCTTCTTCTTCACTTCACGGGCTAGGCAAGTGCCTGTTCCGCCTCACAGTTGTTCTGTCCATCTTTTCACTGGCCTTCCTACATTCCTTGAACCTCTTGGTTTTTAAATGCTGCTTTTGGTAATCTTATTACGTTCATTCTTTCTACATGTCTAAACCATTTTTGTTTGTATTCTTTGATTTTATCATTTAATGGATATATATATTTAACTCTGTTCTTATATCTTCATCCTTTACAGATCCATTCTTGTGCAGCCTTTTGTACTTGTAAGGAAGTTAATTTCTACGCTTTGTATTCTACTTTGTAATTTTTTGGTCATTACCCAAGTTTCACTCCCATAAAGTAATGCAGGAACTGCCAATGTTTTATAAAACTTCAATCTAGTATCTCTTCTTGTTTTGTTCTTTAATGTTCTATATATAGTTCCACATATCATTTGAAATCTTGACAGTTTCACATTTACACCTCTTTCAGTTTTTGTGTTTTTAGTAAAATTACAACCCAAATAATTAAAATTTGTTACTTGTTCCAGAGGTTTGTTGTCTGTTATGATTTTTGATCTTATATGTTCACTTCCCCAAAATGCCATTATTTTAATTTTTTCCTTTGATATTTTAAAATTAAATTCTTGGCATAACTGATTTAATTGATGTAAAGAGTACTGCAAATTATTTTCATTTTCTGAATAATAATCACATCGTCAGCATACATTAAAACATTTAATATTTTAAAACGGTCCATTCTTATACCTACATTAGCATTACTTTCCCAATTTTGGATGATATCATTAATATATAAATAAAAAAGGGTAGGTGATAAACTGCACCCTTGTCTTACATCTCTTCACATCATTTATGTGGCAATGAATAAATAACTCGTGTGTTAGCCCATTAAGACATAAAACGAAACATAAAAAAAATGTTAATATCAAACATTTTTTCAACTCAGTTCTGTTATTAACAAAATGTGATTTTTCTCACTTTTGATATTACACATTTTTGTACTTCATGCAATTCATGTCTTACTGCTTGAATTCTTCACAAACACTATTTCTGTGTCCCACACACAGACTACTTGAGTAGAAACAGCAACATACTACACCTTTCCGGTCCTTGGTTCGAGGACAGAAATCACATTGCCCAGCTGGTGCCGTGATTTGAGATTGCTCGACTTCACAACCGATTACTTACCGAATGTTGCTCCTTAATTGCCTTGGAAGTCTCTTTTCACTATTCTGAGCCTCATATGTTCTTCACATAGTCCTAGGGCAATATTTTTAGGGCGTCAGAGCGCTTGATAAATTTTCTATGTTTAGAATTTCATCTAAATATTACATATGCATTTATTGTTGCTGCAATTCAACATCCCATAGACAATTCGTAAGGACCATCTTCCAGTTTTCCTAGCTGCAGTCATTGAATGAGAAAGCTAATCAAACTGATCAACTCCTCCCTTCGTTCCATTATAGAAGAGAACCAACTAATATAATAAACCAATCAAGGCAGGCCTTTCAGCCTTATTAATTAGTAATGCTGATGAGACTTGAAGTGAGTTTTTGTCTCTCTATTTCTTCATTTGTGTGAGCTGCAATTTTCTGTACCCTAGAATCAGGGAAGAATAAACATCAAATACCTTTTTTCGTTGTCTTTTTTTCTCTATCTCTATCTACAACTTTGGACCAAGGAAACTGATTCACTATATTTTTCTGAAGCTTTCTGCTGGTCTTAGTATTAAAAGGTTTAGTGAACCATTTACTTCCATTTTAGCCATAAATGTCTTTCTTACTAATATTTAATATATCCTCAGAGTCCCCATCTGAATCTACATCAAAACCGTCTTCATCTCGTCCTCTGCCTCAGTATCATTCTCTTCCTTACTCACTAATATTTCAAGATCGGAAAATTCCGCGCTACTACACTATTATTATATACAACTTTCCTCATTAGAGGATTGCCACAAGAACAAAATGATACAGACAATTTTCGAAATTGAACAAATACATTTAAAAAAAAGTAAAATTGTAATTGAAGTAAACATACTATAAAGTAGAATTTTTTAAAATATGGTTTCTTAAAATTGAAATTGATCTTCTAATGGCAGCGATGGCAATTTTAGAAAGATAATAATATTATAGTATGATAAATTATTGGAACTGTGTTAAAATAACAGCATTGGAAAATGTTAAATAACATCGTTTACTGCTTATAAAAGTGGTGGTGTAAAATTCTCAAATATAGATACTTCTAAACAAAGCCGGCCGTTGGCGATGGTAGTGACACCTACCTGGCAGCGGACGGAACGAGAATTATAGATTTGTATATGTGGAAAGAATTGTTAATGTTTGTGTCAAGTCTAGAATGGTGTAGTGAGCTGTACACTAGTACGAAGAATTAGAGGTTCACGGTTCGATTCCTGGTTCAGACATTAATTTTTCTTTTCACGATATCATTATAATATTAAGATACACTCTGTCCACATCTAAGAAATACCAAAATTTAGCTAGGAATCCTGGTATAGTACATCTTGCCCCGATCATCAATCCTGTGACAGTTATACTAATTGGTATTTATCTTTGTAATAGCCAATTGTTGGCTCATACGATGGCTTTCTTTTCACAGTCAACTTCTTCAGGTTGGCCACTATGAGTCTCAAAACGGATTGTGGGATCTAATATCATACCAATTTTAGAAGATGGTCTAAATACAATATCTATTCGTCTATAACTTCCATTAGTGGCCACACCATGAACTTCCTCATAAACTGTGTGTGTATCTATAATCTCGCAAGGCTTCTGCCATCATGTTTCGAATAGTGTGGTGCCGAATGTTTCTCAGTGATTCTCCAAACGGACAAGCCCCAAGGACGTGTGCAAGGGTTTTGTGCTCTCTGCGACATCTACAGAGGGTATCGTCCCTAGACCTGCTCGGCAAAGAACGCACCGCCGATACATTGGCTTGCATTTTAATTGCTTCTTTCTATTCGAAACAAGACAATCCCTGATGATCACGAATCCAATGATTTGCTGGTGTATATTCACTGTAGAGAACAACGCATTTTCTTTATGAGGAAGTTGACTCCAAAGAACTGCTTCTTTGTCTCTTAGTTGTTTTCTATGTTTCCTTGCATCTGGTAGAAGACTTCGAGTATTAATATTGATGTTACTAGGTTCAATATTAAGGTCTCTCACATATTGTAAACTTTCCTCTTTTAGGTTTCCGAGAGTTGTAATATATGTATTATTGTCTTGTAAAGAATATGACAAATGTTTATATGCTGTAATTTTGTTTCCCATGTTGCACAAAATAAACCAAGTCCTTTATTCCGACGTTCAGTGTATAACATGTGATCAGGGACATCTATCGGAAGATGTAAAATTTCTTCAAGTCCACTGCTCAAAAGTTTTATCACCATTCACGAAAAATGTTTTTGGTATTTGATTTGGTGGTTTTGTTTGAAACGAGTAAATTAGAGTTGGAGATATGGAACAATTTAAAACTGTAAATTTCTGATCAGGCTGTAATAGCGATGAAGCAATTAGAGTTTCAATATTATTCCGTAATTTAGTAAAGGTTTGTTTAGAATCAAAAGTTATATGATCTGAGAAGTCGACACCTACATAACGAATAATGTCAGTGATTTTATGAGCACGAATTGCATGTCCATCAAATTGCAGATCTTTTTCACATAGTTTGCCTTTCTCGATTGAAAGCACTGCTGATTTGGAAACATTAATTTGAAGGCCTATTTCCTGAAACCTCTACAGAACTATTCTTGTCAGTTCACTGACAGCTGATGTATCTTTCCCTATAACCACCGTGTCATCAGCAAAGCTCATAATTGTTAGATGAGGTTGATCCGGAAGTAGTAGATAACCATATTGTCGTATTATTGATTTTTCTGAGAGTTCATCGAGAATATAATTAGTTGCAATGTTATATAAGGATTGTGATAACGGAGAATCGTGTAGAACTTCCTTCCTAGAGATTTAATATTAATTTTGATAACTGTTTTGGCACACCGACAGTTTGCAATGTGTTCTTAAGATGATTATGTCTGTATTATCAAAGGCTTTACTGTTGTCTAAAAAAACTATATATACAGACGCTTCCTTTTGTTTAGCTGATTGTAAGATGCTATTTAGGATAGATGTATTAATGTGTGTGCCTAGAGAATTCATGAAACCTCTCTGGTGTTCATTGAAGGTTATGTAACTACACAGGCGTTTATTAAGGGCTCTCTCGATTATTCTCCGAACTACTGAACAAATGGTTATAGGACGCCAGTTTGAAAGTACGTTTTTATCACCGCTCTTATCAGTTAATACAGTTCGAGCTTTCTGTAATACTGGTGGCACAATTCCTGAAATTAACATTCTTGTAGCAATTAGAGATATGATTTCAGAGGCGACATTGTTTTTAATTGCTCTTACAATTAACTGATCTGGCCCACTGACAGTGTCTATTGAAATTTTCCTAGTAGCCTCAATAATTTAATTTGTACTTATAGAAGTATCAAATGTTTCATCTAATTGAACAGCTTCAACTTCACCTAGTTTGTTTGGGTATTCTTCTCGAACAAAGTAATTGTATGTAGAAAATAAATTTGCGAAATATTCATGTAATGTAGGGCAGCCAATAGAACAAAAAGTATTGTCTCCTTGAAATACTTGTCGGAGAGACTTCCGACGTTGATTGTAAAAATAAAATTGAGTCAGCTGATACCTAATGTGCATTTTTCCTCTTTAGTCTATTTCGTTTCGAAGTCCTTTCAGGATTAGTAGATGTTTTATAAGATTATTGATTATTTGCAGCTATTTTCTTTTGTCGTGCATCAAAATATCTTCTAGCAGGATGTTTGGGACCAGGTAAAAATATAAACTGCAGATGCTAAGAAGGAAACAAATTCTTAAACCAACTTATTGAACTGAAAATCATCAAGTTCCGCCAAAAATGTTTCCTTCCAAGTGACTATTTGTATTTGATATTCACTTAAGTCATGTTTTGAATAATTTTTAGGATCATCAATATGAGTGGAGTTAATAATTGCCTGATGAGATTTACTTCCATGGCTTACTAAATTTTCACGGTATTCTGTTGGATGATAATGACTTATATGAATTTTTAGTCCTCTGCCATTTTAAAAATTTTTACCACAATGTTTACAAACCACTTGATTATTTATAGATTCTTGTGTTAATTTATCATTCGTAGCCATTTTATATTGATGTATCAAATCTAGTTTAGAAGGTGAGTAAGTATATATTCATTCATAGTGTTCTGCCAAAGAGCAGGTCTTTGACTGCAAACTTAACATTCTCCACTCTTTCCTTTTTGTATCTGCATACAAACCATTTATTTTAATATTGTCTGTCATCTGATGTTTTTTCTGCCTCTAACTTTCTTTCCATTGATCATTCCTTCTAGGGCATCCATCAGCAGGCAGTTTCTTCTTAGCCAATCCAATTTATTTTCCTCTTCTTTATGAGTTCCAGCATTCTTCTTCTTTCACCCACTCTGTCTAGCACATCTTTATTTCTTACTTTGTCCATTTTATACGTTCCATTCTTCTCCATATCCACACCTCAAAAGCTTCCCGTAGCTTTTCCTCATTCCATCGTAATGTCCAAGTCTCTGCACCATACAATGCTACACTCCACACAAAGCATTCCAATAGCCTCTTCCGTAATTCTTTTGCCATAGGTCCGCAGAAAATGCTTCTCTTCTTGTTAAAAGCTTCTTTTGCCATTGCTATCCTCTGCTTTACTTCTTGACCGCAGTTCATGTTACTGCTGATAGTACAACCCAAATATTTGAAGCTCTCCACTTGCTCAATCCTCATATTTATCTTCCTTGGTTTCCTTCCTATAATCATGGCCTTCGTCTTATTTGTATTTATCTTCATTCCATAATGTCCCGCGCCGTAGCCGAGTTGTTAAGGCAGGAAGCCTTGGCGCAGAGCTACGGAAATTGCGCTGGTTCGGGTCTCCAGGGGGGAAGAAATTTTCTCATGAAATTTCGGCCAGTATGGGACCGGTGCCCACGCAGCATCGTGATGCATTTATGTAGCTACAATAAGTAGCGGCTCCAGGTTGAGAAAACCAGCTATAACGGCTAGGGGACTCGACATGCTGACCACATGTCACCCCTACACTGGCTGATTATCATCTACCTCTGTGATTGATACATGTGGATGTGAGGCCAGCAGCCGGCTGGTAGGCTAAGGGCCTTGTAGGCTTGACGCGCCAGGAGTTTTTTTTTTCATTCCATAATCCTTGCACTTGTCATTTAGCTCCATCAGCATGTTCCTCAATGTTATTGTGTCTTCTGCTAGCATAGCCATATCATCAGAAAATCTTATGCACTTCATTCTTCTTCCTCCCATGTTTACGCCTCCCGTATTCCTGAAGCGGTTCTTCATTAGATCTTCCAGGTAGATGCTGAAAAGAGTACGTGATAGAGGACATCCTTGCCGTACCCCCTTCCATTGTCTTTTCCCTCTGACATTTCTTCTCATGTCTTCACTTTTATTCGCTGTTTCATATAAAGATTACTTATGAGCCTCTTCTCCTTCCAGTTCACGCCAATTTTCTTCAAGATCCTCATGAGTTTATTCCAATTCACTCTGTCAAAGGTCTTCTCCAGGTCAACAAATACCGCATAAACTTCTGTATCTTTTTCTATATGTCTTTCTCCTATTGTTCCAATCAATCCAATTGCATCTCTCGTACCCTTTCCCTTCCTGAAGCCAAACTGTTCTTCTTCCAATTCGCATTCCATCGTAGAACGTAAACGTCGATTCAGTATTCGCAGGAGAATCTTTGCAGAGTGTGATATCAAGCTGATAGTCCTGAACTCCTTACATTTATTAGCATTATTTTTCTTCGGTATTGGTATTAACACTGACCTAGTCAGTTCTTCGAGCCATTCACCTTCTTTATATATCTTGTTGCATAAAAACAGAATTTCCTTCTTTCCTTCACCCAAGCATTTAATCAATTCAATGGGGATTCCATCTACCCCTGCTGCTTTCCCATTTTTCATTTCCTTAATTGCTGGTTCAACTTCTTCCTTCAGAATTGAAAATCCTTTTTCATCTTCTGATACGTCTTCTTCATTTTCTATATCCAAGTTAGCCGGACGATTTCTTGTCTCATATAGCTCTTATACATATTTCTCCCATGTATTCATAATTCCCTGTTTGTCTGTTACTTCTTTATGATGTTCGTCCTCAATCAGCCATATAGTTTTCCTGCTTTTCTTCCATAGTCCAAGCATTTAACTTCCTGGTATATTAAATCATATTTTCCTTTCCTCTTCTGATTCTCTAGTTCTTCACATTTCTGCTTCATCCCCTCTTCCTTTGCTTTGTCAGTTTCTCTTCTAAGTTCGTTGTTTAGTTTCCTGTAGTTTCTTTTTGCTTCTTCTATATTGCCATTTTTTCATTTTTTCTTTCTTCCATCTTCTCCAACATTTTTTCTGTGACCCAAGGTTTCTTAATATTCTTGCTCTCTTTGTACCCTGTTGTTTCCTCTGCAGCTGTCTGTATAGAGCTTTTCAAATGACTCCAGTGTTCCTTCGTATTGCCGGATGAGATTTCCAGGTTAGAGGCTTTCTCTTGAAAATGTTGGAATTTTCTCCTTTCCTCTTCAGTTTTAAGTTTCTCCAAGTCAAACTTCTTTTTTGCCTGTGTTCCTCCTTATGTTCTCCAGGCAAATATCTACTTCACTTATTAGTAAGACATGGTCTGAATTGATATCTGCTCCTGGTAGGATCTTCGGATTTTTCAAGCAATTTCGGAATCTTTCGTGTATCAGTATGTAGTCGATCTGGTATCGTTTGTTGTCCATAGGGCTTATCCACGTGTATCTTCTTCTTTTATGCTGTTGGAACATTGTATTTCCAATTATCATTGAATTCCTCAATACAGAAACTCGCCAGTGATTCGCCTCTCTGATTCCTTTTTCCTAATCCATCTTTTCCAACTGTACTTCCAACTTGCCCTTCTCCAACTACAAGCATTCCAGTCACCCATTAAGATAACGCATTCCCTATTCATATCTCTCTCTCTCTCTCTCTCTCTCTCTCTCTCTCTCTCTCTCAACGATATCTTATATTTTGTCATACCTTTCCTCTACTTCTTCATTAGCTAACCCACTAAATTTGCACAGCATGTAAATTTGTACTAACACCAAGTCCACTTTTTCCCCTTGTAATCTCACCATTATCATCCGATTATCCACATAACGCACTAATATTACTTTTTTCTTTCACACGTGCTCCTAATACTACACCGACACCACGATTTCCTTTAGAATCACCACTGGAATAAAACATTCTAAATTCAGCATTCACTAATTCACCACTTTGTTCCCACCTCACTTCTGATATTCCCACCACATCCACTCTGTTTCTTCTCATTTCTTCCTTAAAATGTTCCAGCTTCCGGCTTGCAGAAGAGTTCTCACATTACAGGCTCCAATCCTTAGTCTTCTTTTCTTCTGTTGTTTTGACTGCATTGTGTCTCCTTCCGCAGTATCCCCTCCCGGACATCCGAATGGGGGGATAATTTAAATCCGGAGTCTTTTACCGTGGAAAGATTCATCATGATTGCAACTTTAATAGGGATATATAGGTGTGGTAGCTTCCCGTTCCTTTCCACACCCCACTCTCTCTTTTGCATCTTAAAATCTTAAAAGATCTTAAGAAGGTCACGATGGGCCCCAACTTGGAGGTGAGGAGAGTGGATTTGGCTAAGTTAGACCCTCCGGACTTCACCGAAATTCACCCCAGAGGTTAAATATCAGTACCATCAGGGTTTTTGACTAGATCGAAGATCCGGAAATTCCAATTAGCCACAGCATATATATATATATATATATATATATTAAAATATGTATATCAGTCCATACAAAAAATATAAGTAAAGAAAAATAAATATGAATATCTCTATATCATTATATCATTTAAAAAGAAAATACTGATATACAAATTATAAGCTAAATTAGCAATCAGTCCATAAGTAAAAATATTATAAAACTATGATGATCTTCAATATTTTCGGGCTGTAGGCCGTGGTCGTAAGGCTTGTAGTTCCCCGACGTTTCGCCAGAGACAAGTTTTTATTTCTTCTGATTCCTTGCTGCTGTTGCTGTTATATCGTCTGGGATGATTGGCTCGGTTGATTTCTTTCCTGGTTTATCCATTGGCTGTGAATACCGTATGTAGGTGTTGAAGTTCCGTTTTTAATAAATCCGGATGATAAAGTTTCTTGGCTTGATCCGTCAATGATTTGATGATTCCAAATTGTTGTTTACGGTGATGATTCGAAAATCACCGAGTTACTCGACCCTGGAAACTACCGTAAGCTGTCAGGCGACCCAACTAAACGGATACTCCGAGAAACTAACAAATTAATAAAGGCCTCCTCGCTTCCCGACGACGTGAAGAAAGAACTTCAGAAGAACGAAGCCCAACCACCCAGACTATACGGATTACCTAAAATTCATAAGGAGAATACACATTTAAGACCGATCGTCAGCCAAATAGGGTCACCTACTTACAACCTTGCTAGACATCTCTACTTTATTGAAATCACATACTAACAACAGTGACACTTATGTCAAAGACTCAATGCACTTCTTAGAAAAAGTAAAAGAGATAACATTGCAACCGGAAGATATAATAGTGAGTTTCGACGTGATCTCACTATTCACTAAAGTTCCAATAAATGAGACTATTCACCTCATTGCTGCCAAGTTTCCTCAAGACATCACAAAGCTTTTCGAACACTGCTTAACCACCAGCTGTTTTCTATTCAACAACTACTTCTACGAGCAAACAGATGAAGAAGCTATGGGCAATCCCTTGAGCCCAGTAGTTGCCAATTTCTTCATGGAAAACTTTGAGGGTCAAATCCGCATTCAAACGGTGTTAAAACTAGGATTCTGCTGTACAGGGCCTGTCTAAGACCCTTGATTATCTACGCCTGTCCGGCGTGGTTCAGCTTAGCGAAGAGCAGAATAAAACAACTACAGGTGCTTCAGAATAAATACCTAAGATTCGCGGGTCGTTACCCATTATTGACTATGGTGGATTTCATCCATACGGATCTGGGCATTGATCGTTTCCTGGTCGTGATGGTCAAGCAAGCAAAAAATATGTTTGACAGAGCACATAAAAGTGATAATAAAATTATAAGTAGCCTGGAAGCATATAACGAAAGATTGCCAACTAAACATAAGTTACCCAAGCACTATTTGAAGCAATATGCTCCTAGGCTGTAACCTCAAACGTTTTTCTAAAATGCTAGCTACCATCACGTTCAGGAGATGAGATCAAGATGGAAATCACCGGTATCCTGAGGCACCTGTGGCATGATTGTGATTGATTGTGAGAATTGCCAGTTTCAAGACAACCCTTGAGGATGCCAGTTGCAGTCTCTGGCGAAACGTCGGGGAACTACAAGCCTCAGGACCACGGCCTACAGCCCGAAAATCTTAAGACCATCATAGCACTACGTCAATACATATTATAAAACTATTAAAACGCGTTTCAGAATTTGACACTATTATGTCCACCAAATCACAAACATATTATCTTGAAATAGAAGTACGTATTTCTTAAAATTAATACAGAATTATCAAATATAACACTTAAAAAAACCCTCCATGGTATCTTTACCTTGTCGTGGTGGAGTGGCTTGTGTGCTTAAATGATCCTGAGAGCTATGCCGGCGTCAGCATTGCTGCTGATAGGGTTACCCATGCCGGACTGGTCGAAGGTGATAAGCCAGACGAAAAAAGTACCTTGGTCGAAAGAGTGACGATCTTTCGCCGTAAAAATACAACCGTCAAGAAATGCGGACATGGGTTCAACTGGGGTAAAATTTTCCGGAGGTCAAATTGTCCCCCATTCGGATCTCCGGGCGGGGACTTCTTCAGGGAACCTATGCCAAAGGCACAAACACAGGGAATGCTAGGTAGGACTTTGTACAATAGCGGGGCACTGGAGATATCAACGCGGGAATTAGATAAATCGCCCTTGGATATAGTCGCTTTACAGGAAGTTAGGTGGCCAGGAGAAGGTAGTCAGGAATCAGGAAACTTTGCATTATACTATGGAGGTGCAGAAATACCTGCATTTGGAACGGGTTTTTTAGTCAGAAGGAGGATCCTATCCACTATCCGAGATATTAAGCTTGTTAGTGATAGGATATCATACATAATTCTAAAGGGTAAACGACATGATTTTATAATTGTAAATGTACATGCACCCACAGAAGATAAAGATGACAAGATCAAGGATGAGTTCTATGAGGAATTAGAATGCTTATTTGATAGCTTTTCACGATATCATATGAAAATTGACTTAGGAGATTTTAATGCAAAAGTGGGGCGGAAAGATATATTCAAACCAACAATAGGCTAATTCAGTCTTCATGTAGATAGTAACGACAATGGGGTTAGATTAGTCACCTTTGCCACATCAAAGAATCTCATTGTTAAGAGCACAACATTTCAGCATAAGGATATTCATAAATACACCTGGATATCTCCAGATAGCGAAACTCGGAACCAGATAGATCATGTATTAGTGGATAAACGCTGGCACAGTAGCATCATCCATGTTAGATCAGTTAGAGGGACAGACTGCAATTCGGATCATCATCTGGTCAGGGTGAAAATCAGACAAGGGCTATCGCTTATGAGAGGAACAAACGCTAAAGATGATTCTGTAAAATTTGAATTAAAAAACTTGAAAAATGATGAAATACGGCAAGAATACCAAATCAAAATTGCTAATAGATTTGAAGTACTGGAATCTTCAGATGATAATGTGGAAAACGAAGAATAAACTGATATAAATAAAGAATGTGAGGCTATAAGAGATAATATTAAATTGTCAGCATCAGAAAACATTGGTTGTTTAAAAAAGAGGCAAAACAAGAAATGGTTTGATTAGGAATGTGCCGACATTGTAAAGAAAAGAAAGCTAGCAAAAATGAAATGGTTACAAGAGCCAAATGAGGTAAATTTAGAGCAATTGGGTAGTATTAGACGGGAAACCACCAAGTTACTAAAGAGTAAAAAGAGGGAATATTTGAGAGAGAAGATTAATGATCTTGAAATGAATGCAAAAAATAGGAACATTAGAGAATTATATCAGGGAATTAGTATAGAGAAGAAAGGGTTTCAGGCTAGAACAAACATAATTCGGAATGAAAATGGGGATATGCTTGCAGATTCCAGGAGTATATTA
Source organism: Diploptera punctata (assembly GCA_030220185.1). Lineage (NCBI taxonomy): Eukaryota > Metazoa > Arthropoda > Insecta > Blattodea > Blaberidae > Diploptera > Diploptera punctata. The sequence continues at coordinate 4,466,049 of JASPKZ010003868.1, read as the reverse complement.
AATAGATGGAAAAGTTACTTTAATCAGCTAATAAATGTACATACAGAACAGGATATTGAGGAGGATAATTTACAGACAGCAGAAATGCTAGTCGCAGAACCAAGTGCATTAGAGGCTGAGATGGCGATTGAAAAATTGAAGATGTATAAAGCATCATGTTCAGATGAGATCCCAGCAGAACTGATAAAATGAGGTGAGAAAAATTGATGGACAAAATACGCTGGTTGCTTAGTATGATTTGGGAAAAAGCTCTTTCAGATGAATGGAAAGAATCAATTATCATACCAATTTATAAGAAAGGAGATAAAACTGATTACAACGACTACAGGGGCATCTCATTACTTTCAACTTCGTACAAAATTCTAACAAATATATTAGTAAGCAGACAAACTCCCTATATTGATAACATTCTAGGAGATCATCAATGTGGATTTAGAAGAAACAGGTCTACAACAGATCAGATTTTTATTAGTATAAGACAGATTTTAGAAAAGAAATGGGAATATAATGGGACTGTACATCAACTATACCTAGACTTCAAAAAAGCTTATGATTCAATTAAGTGGGAGAAGTTATATAATATCCTGCTGGATTTCGGAATTCCTAAAAAGTTAGTTAGACTTATACGAATGTGTCTAAATGGCACAAAGAGTAGGGTGCGTGTAGGCAAACAGTTTTCGGACACTTTTGAAATCCAGAATGGGTTGAAGCAAGGAGATGCACTAATCTTCTCTACTATTTCATGTTGTACTAGAGCATGCCATTAAATCTTTAGAGAATGAGGAAGGCTTACAACTCAATGGTATTAATAAGCTGTTAGTTTATGCTGATGATGTAGTATTGCTGACCGATAGCGAGGAGATACTAAAGGACAACACGCACACACTATTGAGTAACACTAAGAAATTAGGACTGGAAGTGAATATCAATAAAACTAAATATATGGCCACACGTGGAAATACATTATATTGTAAAAATAGACAGCTAATGACAAATGAGAGAAAATTTGAGGAAGTGGCTGAATTCAAATACCTAGGAACAATAATTACAAATAGGAAAGGGATGCACAAAGAAATTAAACATAGGCTCAATTCTGGAAATGCGTGCAATTATGCATTGCAGAGAGTCTTGATGTCCCAAATCCTTTCAAAAAACGTTAAACTGAATGTATATAAAACTGCTATACTACCAGTTATATTATATGGGTGCGAGACATGGACTCTTACTTTAAGGGAGGAAAGGAGATTACAAGTATTTGAGAATAAAGTACTTAGGAAAATTTTTGGACCAAAGAGAGATGGACAGGTGAATGGAGAAGATTACATAATAATGAACTATATTATCTTTATAGGAAGCCAGATATAATAAGAACAGTTAAGTCTCGTAGACTGCGATGGGCAGGACATGTTGCACGAATGGGGAATGAAAGACTTGCAATGAAGCTTCTTGTAGGAAAGCCAGAGGGAGAACGCCCAGTTGTTAGACCAAGAATGAGGTGGGAGAATAACATTAACTATGATTTGATGGAAGTAGATTACATAGGGAATGATTGGAAAGGATTAGCTCAGGATAGGGATATATGGAGAGCTTATGTCCGCGCGGTCATGAACCTACAGGTTCGATAGTGCCAGTGAGTAAGTAAGTAAGTAACACTTAAAAAGAAGCTCATTTATGAAATGATTTATGTTGCCAATGGCAACAATCAATACATTATACAATAATCTGCATCCAACATACATGCAACTTCTTTTTCCGTTCAATCGATATTTATACTCCATCATAACTGTTTAATTTTCCCTACAGATCACTCTCCTACAAAAAGCTAATATTATAAAATACTATACACTAACCACAACGTGGGGTCATATGTGACCCAAAAGCATATAAATCTGATATTAAATAAGAGGACAAAATAATACAACCACTCCTTCTAAGAAGTCATCAAGCACTGAAGGTACTGGAAACTACAGCTTTCTTTACCTTAGTATTTCATGTGCAGAATGAAATTACTGTTCGCCGGGTCACCCGTGACTCCACGTTGTGGTTCTAGGGTTAAATTTGTGCGGTATAATTCGTTTATGTAATTAAATTTATTTATTTTGTTTTCAATGTCTTCTCTTTTTCTACAGGTTGTTACCAAAATTAGTGCAGATTTTTCGTGTGGTGTTAGGGAACATCCATATAAGTATTTTAACACAATGAACCTTGGGTCGGAAATGTATTGTTGTGGGTCTACGGAATAAACAACATTTAAAATTGTTGAACACATTGTTGCTCTTTTATTAATTCTAAGAAAAATGGAAGGTATTACATGTTATTTTTGCAGTATTTGTTGGAAATAGCGACCATTGACCTGGATGCACAACTCCAGAGCTTGTAGCAATGATCGTGGCAGCTGCTGCGGAAATCAGGGAGCATCCAGATATATATCTTAGAGTTCAACAGTCCGAGGTGAGACGCGCGGAGCTGTGCATCCTGGTCAATGGTCGCCATTTCCAACAATTACTGTAAATAACATGTAATACCTTCCATTTTTCTTAGAATTAATAAATAAACAACAATGTGTTCAACAATTATAAATGCTGTTATATTCCGTAGACCCACAACAATGCATTTCCGACTCAAAGTTAATTGTGTTAAAAATACTTGTATGGATGTTCCCTACCACCACACGGAAAATCTGCACTTATTTCGGTAACGTCCTGTATATTACACATTGTATCCCAGGTAATTAAAATTGCTCACCTGTTGTATTATTGTATTCTCTAATTGGATTTTTACTCTTAGTGGTTCATACCCTCGAAAAGCTAAAACTTTTGTTTTTAGAGTAGAATTTTCAAGTTGTATGTATTTTTATATAAATCTTAATGTAACATATTTGTAGAGTAAGAAAATGTTTTTGATGCGTGAAGTTCCCACAATTTGTGGGGGAATGAATCATCATGACATGTACTAGATGGAAACCTTTGTTTCTTGGCAATCTCAGTCAACAGGGGGGAGAGGTTTAGTTTTTCAAAAATTGTGGTTATTCTCCTTCTCCAGGTAGAGTAATTATTTAGGGTCTGGTGCTTACGTTTCCCGCCATTTTTCCTGCGGTCTTTCACTGATGCAAGATGTAAGGGGAGGGAACGACTAGCCGAGTCTTCCAACTATAAAGATGACCATAACAGCGTTGTCATATCTCTTGGCATCCTAGGATTTTCTTTCTTGGGATTGTAGTTTTCTATTTTAATTCGCAGAAAGTAATCCCACAAAGGAAACATTTTTTAAGGAGGCCTTAGAGAGAGTTCTGTATGAAGAACATATACACCCACTCGTTATAATAATTCTAAAATCAAAATTAAATTACCAGATGGAGAAATGACAGAACATATAAATACAAGGAAAGGTGTTTATCATAAGTAATGCCACGAGTGATTTCCAAATTATCGATAAATTCACGACTCACGAAGTAGGAGTGAATTTATCTAGAGAATTTGGAAATCAAGAGTGGCATTTGTTAGGACTATTTAACGAATAAAATAAAGCTGTTTACTCACAAATCATTATTTAACTACAGTTATTTAAAAATATTTTTATATTTAAAGTAAACGGTGATGTTTGAAAACTAATGAGAAACGATAGGTAGCCTACGCTTCTACTGCTTCTTTTGTTTATCACTGCAACCAGATCATACTATTTATTGCCAAAGGAACGCAATATTGTAAGAATGCTCTCTAGTGGAGAAAAAATGAAACACATCAATCTGTATATTAATTCATTTTTGATGTCGTATACATTTAAGAAAGTGCAAACAGTGGTTTCTTTTTTTGGTGGTATAATCAATTGCTACAAATGTTGACATGTAAGCACTATTATATACAATCTGGTAGCCGTATTTGTTATAGGCTCAGTCACTGCAAAATAACGGTCAGACCTGTTCAGAATATTAAAAAGGAGGAGCTTTGCTTAATATATGATAATCCTAACGTTGATAATTATTTCGTGAAACACGTCTCTGATTGGTTGTAATACAGAAATCATTGAAACGTGATTGGTCATTGACTCCCATTTGGGGCATGAGTTAAATAGTCAATGATATGGACTTTCTCCACTCTTATTCAATATATATATATATATATATATATATATATATATGAACAGAATAGTTAATGAATGGAAACAAATAGTAACTAGTGGAATTCCAGTAACTACAAATAAAACAATTCAAACAATATTATATGCTGATGATCAAATAATATTGTCAGATTTCGAAGACAGCTTACAAATAGCAGCGTATCAATTATTCAAAATTGCCAGCAAATATAATATGAAAATTTCCACCTCTAAACCTAAAACAATGGGAATGTGTGGGAAAAACATACAACGGATGAAAATTGATATTGATGGAACAATTAAGAACGAGTGTCTGATTTATCATATTTAGGAAATGTATTTGCAGAACATAAGAGTGGCATTGATTCAAAATTACAAAAAATGTAATAAAATGAATGGGGTAATACGAAGACATTTTGGTAAACAGATGAGGACAGATACAAACTAAGATTACATAACATCACTTCAAAAGCTGCTCTGAAATACTGCAGTGAGATTTGAATTTTAAATTAAATAAATTCTCATAAACTTACAGTAAGCCAAATGCGCTTCTTATGTTTCAATGTTAGGAATTAATAGACTGGATCACCAAAGGAACACTATTATTAAAGACAAATTTCTTCTTCTTCCTTTCCAGGATTAGGTCAATGCGACCTGTTCCGGTCTCAAGTCAATCGTTTCCTTGGCCGTCCCAAAGATCTTTTTCCATGTGGTTTGTAGGTCTTGATGGTTTTGTGTAATCTTGTATTGTCCATTCTGTTTATAGTCCAGCCACTGATTCTCCGGCCCTGACGTTTTCACGACAGTGTTGCCGATATGGATATTCAGTGGGAGGGGCCGCTTTATGTATGCGGTTAGCAGACAGACAGCTGACAACATCTCAGCAATTTCAAACCTTACTAGCGCGCAATAGCTGCGTCAAGAGCAGTGATTGATTGTGGCAGACGTGCACTCCCAATTCAATCATTTCCTTATTGGCAGTAGAGGGCGAGTTTCTCCCTTTACCCTTTAACCTAAACTTCAGAGCCGGAGATCCAGCGGCTGGGGTATAAATGTTCTTTCTATCGGTATTTGTGCTCTTCTAGTTTATCGAGTATTGAAAATATCTCCAGTTCATTTCTTATTGATTCATTATGTAATCTTCCATGCATGTACATCCTTTTACGGTTCTTAAAAATTTCATTTCAGTGGCTTGTATATGAAAAACTTGGAGTACCAAGTTTAGATGAATATATAGAAAGAAACTAACAAGAATGGAAAAATCATCTGAGAAGAATGGAAAGAAATAGACTTCCAAAATTGGCGTTCCAATATACTCCAAATAGACATAGGGACCAAGGAAGACCAAAACATCGATGAAAAGATCAAGACCATCTTCGTTAGGTTTACCCAGGGATTAGTATACTTAGTGACGTTCCTACTATCCCCGCTCAGGCCCCGAAGATAAAATATAGGGTTCCAATATCCTTATGATTGCTAAGAATAAAATATATGAAAATCAGAATAATTGATAGGTTAGTCATAGGTCACATGGCCTAAAACGGATTTGTTCATTATGAAGATGAAGTAGCTACAAATTTGCAAAAAAAAAGTCACTAATAACTTCTCTGGCCATTTCTCACCTTTTCTTTAACCACTTCTAGCTTTTTTTCTTTTTTGTAAGCCCATGTTTCCCTTAACAGAGATTTAGGCGCTCTCCCCCTACTGGGAAGAATTTGAACCATACTAATTTAGTTACACTTGTTTCCGTATAGATGTCATTTGAGTGGTCCGTGGTCAGCGTTCCGCCTCATACTGACATATAGGAAACCAAGGTAGTACTAGGACGGGAAAATTCGGTAAATTTTGCTTAGAGGTTTTTTCATTCAGGCTTAAGGATCTTTTACGAGCCAGAAAATCTTCAGACTCGGGACCCACGGCTTAAAGTCCCTTCCGGAGGACTTGCCTTAACAGAGATTTAGGCGCTCTCCCCCTACTGGGAAGAATTTGAACCATACTAATTTAGTTACACTTGTTTCCGTATAGATGTCTTTTGAGTGGTCCGTGGTCAGCGTTCCGCCTCATACTGACATCTAGGAAACCAAGGTAGTACTAGGACGGGAAAATTCGGTAAATTTTGCTTAGAGGTTTTTTCATTCAGGCTTAAGGATCTTTTACGAGCCAGAAAATCTTCAGACTCGGGACCCACGGCTTAAAATCCCTTCCGGAGGACTTGCTCCTTGGATTTTTCCATCCTAAAAAAATCAATCGACCCCTGCCGGGTTTGAACCCGCGACCCTCGGGACCAGAGGCAACGAGCATAACCACTAGTCCACCGCGGCCAATAGCCCATTTTTTATTGCGCTTAATTATTTTATATAAATTCTGTAATAATAACGGATGAAAATTGATAGATGTACCACCACAAAAATAAATAAAACAATGAGTACCTTCTTTCCATAGAACATACCCCAAGAAACAGTGGACTTCCTCTAATGGTATTAGTAATCAGACAGGCCATATATTAATAAGTAGGATAGCAACAATTAAAACATATAAAACAATATTTAAACCAATACTTACGTTTGGGAGCGAAACATGGACATTATCATAAGTAACGTCACGAGTAATTTCCAAATCATCGATAAATTCACGAGTTACCAAGTGACGATAGGTGTAGTACAAACCCTAGGGCCTAGAAGTCTGTAATACTTATTCTGAAACACAAGACACACGATAGGCCTATCAGTCCATTGTGTTTCGATCTTCAAACTTATTTTACATAAAATGGTACGTTTCCGGACATGGGTTCCTTATCAAAATGTTATCTACTAAGTCCCCTCTACAACCCCTAGTAGTCTGTAATACTTATTGTGAATAACGCTGTATACCCATACAAATTATCATTCCATATTCACGGTTTCTGTATTCGCGGCATATTTACGGAACATACTTCCCGCGAATAACTAGCTTTTACTGTACTAGCTTCGTTGTTCCATGCCGTAGCTAAGTGTGGTATAAAACCATCACGCCGCGGAAATATGGGACGATTGGGACGTACGCTGGTTCAAATCCCCATGGAAAAAATCTACAAGTATGAGATCGTAAGGAATTGTGTAGCTACAAAAATAGCGGCTCCAGGTTGAGAAAACCAGCTATAACGGCTAAGGGTCTTGATATGCTGACCATATGTCATTCCAGGGATTGAATGTTCGTCCACCTCTATAAATGGGACATGTGGTTGTGTGGCCAGCAGCCGGTTATTAAGGTCAAGGGCCTAAGCTGTCACGTCATGCAGTTTATTATAAAAGTTTAATTCTCTGGCACTATCGAACCTGTAGGTTCATGGCCACGCGCAGATAAGCTCTCCAAACATTCCTATCCTGAGCTAATGTTTTCCAATCATCTCCTATATAATATACTTCCCTCAAGCCATGGTTAATATTATTCTCCCACTTCATTCTTGGTCTAGCAACTAGGAGTTTTACTTCTGGTATTCCTACACGAAGCTTCCATGTCCCTCTTTCATTCCCAATTCCTGCCACATGTCCTGCCCATCGCAGTCTTCGAGACATAACTGTTCTTATTGAGCGATTCCATGAAAATGTCGTACTGAGCTGAACATTTTGAAATTTACGCAGGAATAATTTTTGATGACATAATATATATATATATATATATATCTTTAAAGATCAAATTTTATGGTTCTATAATATAATGTTTCAAATGTGAGTTATTTTAATCTAATATTAGTGGAAAAAATTGTCACATTCCAAAACTTGTAAAAACACGCAGAATTTTACCAATTTTTTGTTTAATGATTCGGTCGTATTAATTCGTTTTATTTCACAAACTCTTGTTAAACCATACTTTGGCCCTCCTTAGTCGTAAATGTAATAATTTATATCTGGTTTCCTATGAACACCATGTATCGGTAGCTCTCTGTTATGATCTCCATTCGCATGTCTGTTCTTCTCTCTTTGGTCCAAAAATGTTCCTAAGAACTTTAATTTCAAATACTCGTAATATTTTTTTTTTCCTCCCTTAATTAAGAGTTAATGTTACGCATCCATTTAATATACCTGGGAGAATAATAGTTTTATATATTTCTTTAGAGAAGTTCGGACGGTAAGTGGCTCTGTAAAGCATAATAACATGCATTTCCAGAATTGAGCCTAGTTAAATTCATTTGTTCATCTCATTCCTATTTGTAATTATTGTTCATATCTATTTTAATTCAGCCAGTTCTTAAAAATTTCCCTCATTTGCCTAACCGTCCATTTCCATTATTTAATGTATTTCTATGTGTGAACATATATTTAGTTGTATTGATGTTTACTTCCAGTCCCAATTGCTTAGTGTTACTCAATATAGTGTGCTTGTTGGCCTTCAGTACCTACAGTACACGCCATCGCCTAGTAATACAGTAAAGCTCCTTATTCGCGGGGGATATGTTCCGCAAAAATGCCGCGAATACAGAAACCGCGAATATGGAATGATAATTTGTAAGGATATATAGGGGAAACGTGCCAAGGTTCCAGAATAAAATAAAAAATATCAAAGTAAATGAGAGATTTTGAACAATTTCTATTAATTATTACTGTCAGGCTTAGGCAAGGGCTTAAAGAAGTTAGTAAATTTTTCCTGTTTTGCCGCTTATAAAAGGTCTTTCAATTTAGATTAATATTCAGCTGTGAATTCAGCGATAGAATTCCTTTTTTGTCTTCGGATTTCTTGATGAATCGTACAGTTGATTCATTAACATTGAAACAACGTGATATAGACTCAAATGACTCGCCAACACGTAAATGGTCAAGCGTTTGTTTTTGCTTTAAGCGGCAACACTACTTTTTCAGCTTCGGAACTAATTTTATTCCCTTTTACTCGACATTATAAAATGGCAACAAAGCAGAAGAGACACGTGTGTTATTCAATCAAAATTATTACAACGAATGACAAGTTGAAACAATAAAACACTGATCGTGGCGAGAGCGGCATTTATAACGGACATAGTGGTGCGTGAAATATGACGGCGGTGGCTTTTAACAACGAACTTTAGGCTTAGCGAAATAAGGTTTGTGTTACTTTGATACTAATTTGTCTATTTGGTTTAAATCGCTCTTTGTAAAAGTCGCCTTGGCACGTGCTTGCAGTTAAAAAAGTGCCGATGTGATAATAAAGGATACTAATCCTTCTAATATACCGACTGGATCCGCGAATAAAGACTTTATTAGCCGCGAATACAGGAACTGTGTCGCAATCTTTAAACCCGCGAATAAGGAGCTTTTACTGTACTACATCATCAGCATAAACTAACAGCTTACTAATACTGTACATTGAGTTGTATTCCTTCTTCATCTTCTTTTATGGGATGCTCTAATATCAAATTGAATAGTAGTGGAGATAGTGCATCTCCTTGCTTTAACCCATTGCGTATATTATTAAATTCTAACTGTTAAAAATAAGTTTTAAAATATATGATTCGATCCTTTTGGGTCCATTCCAACTTCAAAATTATTGTTTTATTGGTAGTTCTTTTTTGTTGGTTTTCCTAAGATTATTTTGCCAAATGGTACGTAATTTACAATCTGTCCTCAGTAGCCTCTATCTAACTCTCTAGCACTATCGAGTCCAGTGGTTCATAGCCGTGTACATATGCTCACCATGCATCCTTATCCTGAGCTACGGTATTATTTCTCGATCACTCCTTGTATAATTCACCATTCCCAAATCATGGTTATTGTAATTCTACCACCCCAGTCTTGGCCAACCTACTGGACACTTTCCCTCTGGTTTTCCTGTTACCATGCCCCTCTTACATTCCCCATTTGTGACACATTCTTTATAGCCTATAGTTGTTTAAATATAAAGCACACAATGGAATGTAACAAAATGTGATTACGGAGTATTCAGCCATTTTGTATGTTTTCGTTGACATTTTTAAACTTCCATACCTTTCGTGTGTTTTTTTACGATTTTAAAATATTCATCAGACACGTAGGTATCAGTTATTGGATGCAATTTTTTTTAGAATTTTTGGAATCATAGGACAGGTAGAGACCTCTGTCATGTGGGAACTAAGAATCACACATTTTCTGTGGAAGTTGAACGTTATACCCTCTACGGAGAGAAAATTATAGCTATAGTAACCGGTCACGGTTGCTTAATCATATCACAACCAATAATAATAATAATAATAATAATAATAATAATAATAATAATAATAATAATAATAATAATAATAATAATAATAATAATAATAATAATAATAATAATAATAATATAAACAATTAAAATGATATATAGTCATGTATTCCCTTTTTTTTTCTCTCTCTTTTTTTAATAAAACCAATGACAGAAGACAGATTCCTAAGAAGAATACTAGAATGGTTGCCACTTGATAGAAAAAGAAGACGGACGACGGCCAAAAATAACTCGGATTGGTGGTGTTTTGAGCAGAACGATGGAAAAGGACAAATTGGAAAGACAGAGAGATGTGGAGGAGAATGACAGCAGATTAATTGGACGCAGGAAGATGATGTGAGACTTGCTAAATAAATATAATAATAATAATAATAATAATAATAATAATAATAATAATAATAATAATAATAATAATAATATGATTTGGTGAGATGAAGTGATCCCACTACAGGCATAAAGAGGCCCTTGGAGTAGTAGAGATTAAAGCTCCCACCTTTTTAGACAATCGACACGAGATGTCAGCGGGTGGCCAGCCCTGCGTGACGGTCGCCTTTACCCCATAACAAGTGTCTGGTATTCATTTTCGTTAGAGGCTGAGTCGATCCCAGGTCATGGTGCCACCAGAAGGTTTGGGACTGTTTAAAAAACTTGACCCCCACCGGGATTCGAACCCCACGATCTTCTAGCTTGTAGAACATTAACTATGATTTGAGGGAGTTGTATTAATACAGGGAATACTTTTGTACTTGTAAGCCCATGTTTCCCTTAACAGAGATTTAGGCGCTCTCCCCCTACTGGGAAGAATTTGAACCATGCTAATTTAGTTACACTTGTTTTCGTATAAATGTCATTTGAGTGGTCCGTGGTCAGCGTTCCGCCTCATACTGACATCTAGGAAACCAAGGTAGTACTAGGACGGGAAAATTGGGTAAATTTTGCTTAGAGGCCTTTTCATTCAGGCTTAAGGATCTTTTACGAGCCTGAAAATCTTCAGACTCGGGACCCACGGCTTAAATTTCCTCCCGGAGGATTTGCTCCTTGGATTTTTCCATCCTAAAAAAATCCATCGAGACCGGCCGGGTTTGAACCCGCGACCCCTGGAGCAGAGGCAAGGAGCATAACCACTAGTCCACCGCGGTCGATGTACAGGGAATAACTGGAGATGAACAGACAGGCAAATGAAGAAGACTACATAACAGTGAACTACATGGTCTTTATAGGAACCAGATATAATAACAGTTAAGTCTCGTAGACTGCGATGAGCAGGGAATGTGGCACGAATAGGGAATGAAAGATGTGCATGGAAGCTTCTTGTAGGAAAATCAGAGGGAAAACGCCCAGTTGGTAGACCAAGAATGAGGTGGGAGAACAACATTAACTATGATTTGAGAGAAGTAGATTATACAGGGGATGATTGGAAAACATTAGCTCAGGATAAGGACGTATGGAGAACTTATGTCCGCGCGGTCTTGAATTTTCGGGTTTGATAGTGTCAGTTATATTAACTACTAGCGGACCCGGCAGACGTTGTCTTGTCCGAACGTTCAATTCTCGTGTCATGACCGAACGATAAAAATATGTTACTTTTTTACCATAAAATTGATTCATTAATAAGTTCGCAAGAAAACTCCTCACTGTCATTTGTTGTAGCTCAAGAAGCGTGCATTATGACGTCGCATTGTTGTCGCACGGAATGTCGGTAATACAGATGACTACACATCTGACATAAAAAATGATTACCCGATCGCAGCGCCACCTACCGGATCCAATTGTGAATCAAAACCATCCAGCGACCCACCCAAACACACATACACAGAATTTCATTAAAATCGGTCCAGTAGTTTAGGCAGTTTTTTAATTTCGGATTTCAAGTTAACTTCCACTTCAAACTGTCGGGTTTCGCTCATTTGTGACAATGCCTGCCTCGGTTTATTTAAATAGGACATAGTGAGTTTCGTTATGAAACATCGAAAATTGTGACGCTAAAGCGATTTTTAAATTTTTACTTCATATGAAACGCTACACCTAATGGTTTTAGTGGGTCCAATTGTGAATCTAAATCATCCAGGGACACACACACAAAATTTCATCAAAATTGGTCCAGTCGTATAGGCATTTTTTAATTTCAGATTTCAAGTAAACCCCCACTTCCAACGGTCGGATTTCGCTCATTTTTGGACAATACATATCACGGTTTATTTAAATACGATATCCCGAGTTTTGTTGTGAAACATCGAAAATTTCGATCGCTAGAGCGATTTTTAAATTTTCGTTTAAGGTGAACTCCTACATAATTTTGAAACATAATAGATAACGGCTAAACACTCGCCGCATCTGAAACTCAGTATATACAAATTTTCACGAAGATAGGTTGAACGGTTTAGAGAACGGTATAAAGAACTCCTGGCGCGACAGGCCTACAAGGCCCTTAGCCTACCAGCCGGCTGCTGGCCTCACATCCACATGTGTCAATCACAGAGGTAGATGATAATCAGCCAGTGTAGGGGTGACATGTGGTCAGCATGTCGAGTCCCCCAGCCGTTATAGCTGGTTTTCTCAACCTGGAGCCGCTACTTATTGTAGCTACCCAAATGCATCACGATGCTGGGTGGGTACCGGTCCCATACTGGCCGAAATACCATGAGAAAATTTCTTCCCCCATGGAGACTCGAACCAGCGCAAGTCCCGTAGCTCTGCGCCAAGGCTTCCTGCCTTAACCACTCGGCTACGGCGCGGGACAGAAATCTATAAAGGACATACATAAATGCATTTATATATAATAGATTACATTCGGATGACAGCATGAGTAAATTAATTTCAATATTACATTCATAATTAGCTGATAAAATTAACTCATTGGCAGGTTCATGGCTGCATAGACATAAGCTCCCCATAAATTCCTAATCTGAGCTAATGTTTTCCAATCATCACCTGTATAATCTACTTCCCTCAAATCACGGTTAATGTTATTCTTTTCCTCAATCTTGGTCTGCCTACTGGGCACTTTCTCTCTGGTTTTCCTACAGAGCCTCCATGCCCTCTTTCATTCCTCAATTGTGCCACATATACTCCCCATTGCAGTCTATTGTTATTCTCTTCCTCAATCTTGGTCTGCCTACTGGGCACTTTCTCTCTGGTTTTCCTACAGAGCCTCCATGCCCTCTTTCATTCCCCAATTGTGCCACATATACTCCCCATTGCAGTCTATGAGACTTAACTGTTTTTGTTATATCTCCAAAAAAAAAAAAACTTCAAATGACAGGCCTAGAAGGCCCTTCGCCTACCAGCCGGCTGCTGGCCTCATGTCCACACGTGTTAATCACAGATATAGATAATCATAAGCCAGTTAGGGGTGAAATGTGGTCAGCATGTCGGTCCCCCCAGCCGTTACAGCTAGAATATTGTATGACTTGACAGTGCCATTGAATGAGTCTGGTGTAATGAGAAGTGATAAAGTGATATGCTATTTGTCTTTTAAGGAATCAAAGTAATTTGGGTACAAATTATATTTGAAGAGAAAAATATATGCTCATACTAGGGATTGAACCCAGGAGCTTTGGCTTTCTATGCCGAGAGGCTTACCATTGAGTCAAACTAAAGCAAGATCTTAAATGTAGATACTGTGGCGCTAATTGAAGACAACGTACTAAACCAAGACACACTTATTGTCCAAATAGATCCAATTTAAGCGCTGACTTGTTTCGCTAAAATGTAGACTGCGTCTTCACTTAAAAGTAAAGTGATCCCACTACAGGCCTCAGGAGGCCCTTGGGGTAGTAGGAGGTTAAGGCTCCCACTTTTTTCTTGACAATCGGCACTTGATGTCAGCCGGGTTGTCAGCCCTGCGTGACGGCCGCCTTTACTCCAGAACAAGCGTCTGGTACTCATTTCAGTTAGAGGCTGAGTCGACCCCCAGGGCCATAGTGCCGCCAGAAGGTTTTGGTCAGTTTAAAAATCCTGACCCCACCGGGACTCGAACCCTCGACCTTCCGGCTTGTAGCGCAGTACCTTAACCACTACGCTACGGCGTGCCCCTGTCTAACAGGCCCGGAGGCCCTTGGGGTAGTAGGAGGTTAAGGCTCCCACTTTTTCTAGACAATCAGCACTTTATGTCAGCCGGGTTGTCAGCCCTGCGTGACGGCCGCCTTTACCCCCAGAACAAGCGTCTGGTACTCATTTCCGTTAGAGGCTGAGTCAACCCCAGGGCCATAATGCCGCCAGAGGGTTTGGGTCAGTTTAAAAATCCTGACCCCAACGCGACTTGAACCCTGGACCCTCCGGCTTGTAGCTCAGTGCCTTAACCACTACGCTACGGCGGCGTCTTCACTTACCATTGAGAATTTTAGAAGTCTAGAACTGGTTCTCTATGGTCTGGATATCCTTGCAGTTGCCATAGCAACTGTGAGAAGGCAAAAATTCTTTTCCAAAGTTTTTAAGTGCCAAAGATAAAACCCCTTAAATTTTGGTTCAGTTCACTATGGTAGGAACGCTCTAGGGAACACAATGTGAACTATCAACAGCCACTGTTCTTAAGAAGCTGACGTAAAATAGGCATTCTTTTGTCAGAGAAAGATAATAAATAATTAATAAAACAAAATAAGTGTACTGTTATATAAGTGATACTTCACTCACTTCACCTGAAAAGCCGCTACTGCTTCATAATGGTGAACTGTACGATCTTTATAGGAAACCAGATATAACAAGAACAGTTAAGTCTCACAGACCGCAATGGGGAGCAGATGTGGCACAAATGGGGTATAAAAGAGGGCATGGAGGCTCAGTCTATCCTGCGCCTTAGCCGAGTGGTTAAGCCAAGAAGCCTTGGTGGACAACTACGGGACTTATGCTGGTACAAGTCCCCATGGGGGCCAGCATCGTGAGGTATTTGAGTAGCTACAATAAGTAGCGACTCCAGGTTGAGAAGAGTTGTAATCTTTTCTCCTCCCTTAAAGTAAGATAATGTTAAAATGGGTACCTGATATAAGAGTCATCCTCAACTGATTTAGTTGGGAGCCTATTTTAACATTATATTGCATAACCACAACAGTGTTTTACAATAAATTTTAGAAGTATTGTTTAAAGTAAGAGTCCATGTTTCACATCCATGTAATATAATTGGTAGAATAACAGTTTTATATATTTTCAGTTTGTTATTTGAGAGAACTTGGGATGACAAGAGTCCCTGTAATGCATAAGAGCATAACTAACTAACTCATAAGCACTATTGAACCTGTAGGTTCATGGCCACATGGACATAAGCTCTCCATATATCCCTATCTTGAGCCAATGTTTTCCAATCGTCCCCTGTACAATCTATTTCCCTCAAATCATAGTTAATGTTATTCTCCCACCTCATTCTTGGTCTACCAACTGGCCGTTTTCCCTCTGGTTTTCCTACAAAAAGCTTCCATGCATGTCTTTCATTCCTCATTCGTGCCACATGTCCTGCCCATCGCAGTCTACGAGACTTAACTGTTCTCATTATATCTGGCCTCCTATAAAGACCATGTAATTCCTGTTATGCAGTCTTCTCCATTCACCTGTCTGTTCATCTCTCTTTGGTCCAAAAATATTCCTAAGAACTTTATTCTCAAATACTCATAATCTCCTTTCTCCCTTAAAGTAAGAGTCCATGTTTTGCATCCATATAATATCCATCCATAGTAATTCTGCCCAAAGGCAGGTCTTTCACTACAATCATAGCATTTTTCATGCTATGCTTGCAGCTTTACTAGGGAATTGTAGGTGTGGTAGCTTTCCACACCGGTGAAGGATGATGATGGCCATGATTTCGGGGACCGTTTGGGCCTTAAAGTTTTCCTGACATTTGTCTTACAGGTGAGGAAAAACCCCGATAAAAACCTCACCCAGAAAAACTGCCCCGACCAGGGATCAAACCCGGGCCCGCTGCGTGACAAGGCAGCATGCTACCTCGAGACCACAGCGGTGGACCCATATAATATAACTGTTAGATTAATAATTTTATATATTTTCAATTTAATATTTTTTGAAAGGAGTTGGGAGTCTCTGTGCATAATAGCATGCATTTCCAAAATTCAGCCTATGTTTATTTGTATACCTCATTCCTGTTTGTACTTGTTGTTCCAAGGTATTTGAATTCAGCCATTTCTTCAAATTCCCTCATTTGTCATTAAATGTTCAGTTCCATTATATAATGTATTTGTATGTGTGACCATAAATTAGCTGATATGGAATAATAAATGTCCCATCATAGGACACACATTGAAAGGGACACCTTGGACTGGAATCCACAGTAAGTAAGAAAAAGAGTTGAACCTAGGAGAATTTGGAGGAAAACCACAGAGGAGGAAGCGCAAGATATGCAAAAACATGGAGAGAAGTAAAAAGGTTGGCTGACAATAGGAGGCAATGGAACACCTTTGATGATCCCCTATGCTGCACAAGGAGCAACAGAAATTAAGATGTAAGATAAGATTAATTAAAATAATGATTCTAAATGTTAACAGCATCTAATGGATAAAAATAGAAGGAATTTCAACTTTTTAATTAATTATTTTGATGTTGGTGAGAGGGCAGCAAGGTCCAGTGATTCTTTGGGATATATCGGCACTAGCGTAGCTACTGGCAGGGTCTCCCATGCTGGACAGAGTAAAGATGAGGATCCAGACAAAGAAGCAACCCAGAAGAGGATGGCCAATGGTTCTGAAGGCGGAAGAGGAGTGAGAGTCCCAACAGCGGATGAAGCAGAAGAGCCAATCCATGGGTAGATCAGAATCATAAGCTATGGTGGAAGTAACTGATCTATCGAGAGGAAACCCCAAAATCAAGTAACCTGGTCCTCCAGGTTGGGGGTTGGGTATGTGGCTGACAATCCACCCTGTAGAAATTTTACCGTTAGGAAACCTAAATGGCCTCGGAAGGATTGCTCTACCGGACAATGACCACAACAAAGAAAAAGAATTAAAGAACTGGAGGGAGTTGGCGATGGATACATAAGGATGGAAGAAGGCCATAGAGGAATTTAAGGCCCACTTGGGCTTTAATACCAAATAAGAAGAAGAAGAAGAATAATTCATTATTATTTTTCCAAAGAAATAATATATAAAATACGATAGAAAATTTAAGCTTAACAATATATATATTTAAACATTCTACTCCAAGTTACAATGATGGGCTATATCAGATCTGGATGTTCAGGTGCACATTGAAGACAGTAATGATGGAAGTGGTAAAGAGTAAGATGCAAGACACCAAAAACTTGTGATTTTTAAACAAACTCCACAATGCTATATGAGTGAAGAACATAATAACTGAATAATGAGACTGGAATCAAGTTGAGTATTTTCATTTTATTCGTTTGAGTTTTTGTATGTAGATTAATATTATTTCTACTTCATAAAACTGCACAATTCATTATTCCTAATTATGTTCAATATTGATAAAGTAAAAGTAGAAGAAAACAAAGTTTTGTGTGAGTCATTGTTAAAAGGGGATATGTGTTACTTCCTTATCTGGCTGCCATGTTGGTATATGCACATGTATGTAATGGCCGAAGATTCAGATATTTCAAAACATGTTTCCATTATTCATCCAAATCATTAAAATAAAAATATTAACTGTTTCTTGCGCCTATAATATATACAAAGTTCCCAGAACAAGAGTGGCTAAGAATCTTCACAGATGGCTCCAAAACGAAGAGTGAAAATGCTGGCTCAGAAATCTACTTTCATCTGTTTAGCCAATATGTTACAGTAGGCACAAAAATACAGCCATCGATGGTGAAGTAAAAGCCATAGAAGTAGCATTCCAGAATCTCCTATTCCGAATGAAAATGTTCACAAAAGCTGTTATTCTGGCAGACTCGAAGGCCGCTATACAAGCAATAACCTAAAACCAAACACCAGAAAATGAAACCATTCTAGAATGCCGTAAACTTCTAAAATACCTGAACAACTAGAACAAATTAATAGTCTTCCAGTGGATACCCTCACACATCGGAATAATTGGCAATGAAATAGCTGATGGACTTGCCAAAAAGAGTTACAAAATACTAATAACAACCCATCCCAAACCAAACCTCCACAGAAAGATTGAAGAAATCAAGAAAGCATTCCAAATAGAAAACCTGAAAGAAAACATTGCAACAACCAGAGGGAAATCATGGGAAAAAATTGATGAACTATACATGGAAATAAAACATAAAGGCTGCAAGGAACCAGTAGTGAAATTCAGACTTGACTGCCTGGCTCACCATCTCCACAGGATACATGTTTTCCAATCAGACAGATGTGTCATATGCAAAGACCCGGACCTAATCATGGACAATCACCACCTTCTAGTCTGTCCAGCTTTAAATCCAACTGCCAACACTCTAAGGACCTTGTTCGCTTGCACTGGGATGCCAGAGAGAAAATGATTTAAGCATCAAATCTCGCCATTAGAAAACAAACAAAATATTAAGTGTATTATACAATTTAGACAGTTTTTTGTCTCTCTCTCAAAATATATGTTTTGTAACATATCCCCTTTTTATAATAACTGATTCAATTCTCTGAAAATTCTTAGATGATAAACCTGGTGATAGAAGGAAGGTCGACAGAACCAGAGTAAGATGGTTTGATGATGTCCAGGCAGATCTTGTCCAGTGCTCATTTCCGTTAGAGGCTGAGTCGACCCCAGGGCCATAGTGCCGCCAGAAGGTTTGGATCAGTTTAAAAATCCTGACCCCACCAGGACTTGAACTCTCAACCTTCCGGCTTGTAGAGTAGTGCCTTAACCACTAGGCTACGGTGAGCCCCCTGATCTTACAAAGGCAGAAATAAAAAGATGGAGACTGAAAGGCTTTGGATTGGAATGGTTGGGAGGCTAAGGCTAGACTTAAAGGGCTGTAATGCCAATGTTGATTGTAAAAGGTTGATCTTGCATTGAAGCTTGATTCTACCTTTTATGATCTCAAATAAAGCATAAAAAAATATATTTTGAAGACATTTTTTGCCTGAACCAGGATTTGAACCCAAGACCTTTTGTTTTAAGCACTAGTGTAATTATGCTATCCACGCACCTCTGCCCATGTATAAATTTGTTTCTCTCAATAATTTATTGATTAACCTGAGTGTACAAATTTACATTTAACATCATAATAATAGCTTTAGTTATAGTCAATCTATCTACAATGGCATAACAGCCTCTCCTTTGTTAGCAGTTACTAGACTAAATTAGTTTAGTTATGCTTATCTCCCTAGATATGTTATGAACATACTGACCGAATGAGACATCTAGTACACAACTAAAGTATTACAGTAGAGCCTCGATTATCCGAGGTAATGTAAACCAAGGATACCTTGGATAATCGAAAACTCGGATAACACGGATTCTGTCAAAAATCAAGAGGAAAAGTATGGTAAACTGATGAAATTAATGAAAGCATGATCAAATAAATGAAAAAAGGCATCTACTATTATGAAATTTAGAAAAAAAACATACATGTTCCAGTTAAAAAAGTTATTTCTTCAAAAAGTCCATAAATGTTTTCTATTTAATAGATCTCGCTTGCTTCTTTGCCGCCATTTCACGCAACCATCGTAACAGTAGGTCTGTTGCAGTTGTCTCTGACTATTGCTCTAGGTATTCGATGGCCTTTCCATGGCACTTTATCCAAATGCTTCTTCTACGTAAAACGGAGTTTTTTTTTCAGTTGGACTATCTCGGTTAGTCGGGGCTCGGGTAACCGTGGTCCTATTGTACTAGGATGAAGGAGGTCGGTAAATTTTGCTTAGAGGCCTCTTTATTCTGGCTTAAGGATTTTTTAACTTCATGGCACGACACACCTAGAAGGCTCTTGGCTTACCAGTCGGCTGCTGTCCTCACATCCACATGTGTTCATCATAGAAGTAGATGACCATTCAGCCAGTACAGAGGTGACATAGCATGTTGGGTTCCCTAGCCATTATAGCCGGTTTTCTCAACCTGGAGCCGCTCCTTATTGCAGCTACCCGAATGCCTTACGATGTTGGGTGGACCAGTCCCATACTAGCTGAAATTCTATGAGAAAATTACTTTCCCCATGGAGACCCGAACTAGCACAAGTCCATAGCTCTGCGCCAAGGCATCCTACCTTAACCACTCAGCTACAATGCCAGACTAAGGATCTTTTACAAGCCTGAAAATCTTCAAACTTGGGACCCATGGCTTAAGGTCCCTCCCAGAGAACTGTTGTTTTCAAATGGCTGGAGCTTGATTTACAATTGTTTCCCAATAAAGTCCTGCGATGTCTTTCCTGTCTTTTTCTTGGGGTCTACTTGCCTGCAGTATAGCAAGTGTTCCTTGCTCAGGAGAACATTTTCTCCACACAAAGAGCATCCCATAGATCTAGGGACAATCCCCATTGTATGAAGGTGGCCATCCAGACAGTCATGGCCCATTTCTAATCTGAAGAGATCTACTGCTGTTCTTCTAGAGAGGTGTTTTATTGTATCAGTATATCTTGCTATGTCTTCATATTTCTTATTTTAAACATCTTTTATATTCTGTTCTCTTCTTTTGAGTTGATCCCTGGATATTTCCATCCTAAAAATCCATTGACCCTTTACCGGGTTTGAACCCACAACACTTGGGACCAAAGGGAGGGAAAATAACCACTAGTTTACCGCGGCCTACTTAGTTACAGATATAATTACTGTTAATAATCCCATCATAAAGTGTTCTTAAATTAGAAGGAACAATTGCATTGTGAACAAAGGTTCATGCTATTATGTAATGTGATTTATATAAGAGAGAGAGAAAAATCTGTGTATGACCTGGGATACCTGGATAGCAGAATGGTTAGTGTGCTGGTGCATAAAACCAGAGGTCTTGTGTTCAAATCCAGTTCAGGGAGACATTTTTATTTTAAAAATAATTTATTGATCAATCTGAGTGTATAAATTCAGTTTAACGTCATCTAAAAACATTTTGTATCTCCTCATAAAAAAGCTGTGTGGTGATAATATACATATTTAAGTAGCAACTATATAGTTTTAGTGGCCAGTGAGAAGTCAAGAAATAAGGAATATAACTGCAGGCCTGCCAAGTTTTAAATCTAGGAAAACTGATAACAGTATCTACATAAGTTGACAAAGGATAAAAAAGCTGACATTGAACTTAATTGCTATTTAAAGTAGTGACTTCAAAGTCAGTTTACTTGTGAAATTTACTTTTATTGTAGTTGTCTGACACACTTAGCTATATCATCAAATTCCTCACTTCCTCTTATAGTTAGACAATGTTATGCATCCACCGGTTAAGCGCCATTTAAAAAAAATGAGATTTTGAGGCCATCTGTTGCACTGGCTCAAGAAGTAAGTGTATGCACATTTTTAGCGCCAAGTCTTAAATATAGCCTTATTATTAAAGAAAATGTAAACATCATCAGTCCTCTCAGAGATTCTATGTTTTGCAACAGGTATGAAACCAAATGGTAATCTAAATTTTGCATCATGCAGCAAAGCACCAAATGTTTCTGCTCTTAGATTGTTGATGCCTAACTGTCAAGTAAGGAAAATAACTTATAATATCCAGTATTGTTAGTTTGGTGCTACAATATAGTGAAGATTGACTTAAACTTTAAACATATTTTTTTTGAAACTTACATAATGGCAGAATTAAATTAATGTTTTTATTATTAATTTAACATTTCTCAATGAAAGATAAATTAAATTTTTCTCTTCAAATTTAATGTTTTTATTACTTCACCTCATATCCTTTTTCTTCTAGACTGCAGTTTTGGAGCTTTTCTCCATCATCAGTAGCCTCTGGTCAACCGGAGTTATGTCGTTTCTTGGCAGTTTTCTTCTTACTTCTATCGGTGGACAGATGAACCTCTGGATCAGGTCAAAATTTGCAGGAGTTTCAAAATTCATGAGTTTATCTTTCTTGTTTTTTTGGATGTGGATTTTTTCCCAGACTGTGAGTTCTTTTTGTTTATCTATGTGTTTGATTAGGCTAGCTTTTGTATCGATTAAATGTTTTTCAGACCAAGCATGGGCTGCTACAGCTGACTTGTCCACTTCACCCTTTAGTCTGAGAAAAAATCCACATCCAAAAAAACAAGAATGATAAACTCATGAATTTCGAAACTCCCGCAAATTTTGACCTGATCCAGAGGTTCATCTGTCCACCGATAGAAGTAAGAAGAAAACCGCCAAGAAACGACATAACACCGGTCCGAAACTGCAGTCTAGAAGAAAAAGGATATGAGGTGAGATAATAAAAACATGAATTTAATTCTTAAATTAAACCTCATAGTGTTCTTTCCCTGTGAAAGTTAAATAAATTACATAATGGCATATAGCCGGTTGATGCATAGCAATGTCCAATTGATCATGCAACATAAGAGAAGAGTGTTCTATCCATTTTTTAATAAAACATAATTGTGTTTTATTTTGTCAGATAAAGATTGAATTTTCTTTCTTCTATTTGAAGAGAAAAATTTTCGCCAAGACCGAGACTCGAACCTGGGACCTTTGGCTTGCCGGGCCAAATGCTCTATCAATTGAGCTACCGAGGCGAATTATGATCTAGACGCAAATTTTTCTCTTATATACGTTGTAATTCCTTCTCACCAAATGCTTTTGTTACGCGCCGCGACTGTTAAGGCCCATGCGTAAAGGTAGCGTTACGTTCCCTATTGTTTAGGTTGTATTAGGCCCGAGCGGTTGGCCTTGGTTTTGTAGGAAAAGATTCTACAACATGTGAAAATACACATATTAAATCATAGTAAACGAAAAATAAACATAATTTATTGAATAAATTCAAACTGAAGATATATTATTAACATAAAAAACAGTTATTTAGAAACAGCTGGAATCGCCACATTGTCGAATGTCCAAATAATCAAGGTATTGAAATGCTAATATTCAGAGAGAAAACAATCTTATTAAAATATTCAACTTTGCTTATTATTGGAATGAAGTTCCTTGGACCATTTGGTCCTTATTTAATTCTGAGTCTTAAAATGACCAAAAATAATAAAAAGAGAAGTCATATTACCAATGTAGACGCCACCGTCCCGCTGGACCCCGCTGAGGGGACCGCACTCGGTCCCACGGCCCTTCTCCCTTTTCATCTCAAAATCCCGGCTTTTTATATGATTATCTTCACCTTTCACCATCCCCTAAAGCTAATGGAAGCCCTATTTCTTGCCCAATCTGTTGTAATATTCCTAGCGTGTCATGGCCAAGTTGTATAATGTGTTTATAACTTCTTCCCTAATGTGTTTGGGTTATATAAGGTTTCATAAGAATTTCCCATTTGGTTGAAACTAATAAGTTGTTTTTGATATTATATAAGATTTCGTAAGTGTGACTTCATTATTTGACAAATATATTGATGTGGAAAGTTATTTTATACTAATTTTTCCTTAGTTTTTTATCTATAAAATACTAATGTATATTTGGATGGAGATTTCAATCCGTATTTAAAGGGTGAATATTTATGCCCTATTTTTTGGTATAATACACATGTATATGTGTCTATTCTTTATCGGCTTTTTATAGTATTTTATTATTATTGCATTTAGGCCTTAGTGTAGGCGTAACAATTCCCCCCCCCTAAATAAGACTGTAGGGTTGAAAAACCGAAAGTCTTTTTTTTCTTATAGGATATCTCTCGCCTCTCGGGGGTTTTGTCCTATCATTTATCTTATTAACTTAACTGACGTCGTCAATTGGCGATTCCATCTGTCCTGGAAGTATATTGTTCTCATCCTAAGAGGTTAGATCGTTTTTTATTTGTAAATTGCCCCGGATACCTTTAATTTCGTCGAATATCGGTAAGATCAGCTTACTTAGTGAGAACACTATACTTAAAAAAAACAAAAATCTCAATATCGCAAGAAAAATAGCAAGCCTTCGCGGCTTCAAAAATATGTGTCACAAGAAAAAAAAATAATGTTCATTGCTGAAACAAAAAATATCGATTATACAAAAATATTTTTCACTAAAATTCTTCTCGTCTTCTTTCTTCTTTCGTATTTAACCTTCTGTGGTTTTTGGAAACGACGCACTTCACTTGTTATTTATTTCCGACGCACTTACATACATTTTGTTACTTTTGTTATGCACTTCGACGGTTTCTTTTTTTGTGATACACTTTGACGGTTCGATTCCGTGAACCGGATTACTTGTAAAAAAAAATATTATCAGAACTGTGGTGTCTGTTGTTGCTAGCTTGGAGGTCCAGGTTCATGTCTGCTTGCCTCGATGGAGGATGCGATGCTCTAATGCTCGAGTCCAATGTTCATTTACAGCTGCCGTTGGTCCAGGTAGGCCGTGGATTTAGTTAGGCCTTGTTTCTTTTAACAAAACCCAGTTAGGTCCAAGGAGAACTTGTGAAAGGTTTGATAGGATTTAATCTTGATGTGGAGTTTGTTTTCTTGATTTTTTTATAGAAAAAATTTGGACTGAAGGAAGTTAGGCCAAGGTTTGGCGTCGGAGAAAGTCATTATTATTTTTTTATAACTGCCTGGGTTTGTTCTTTTCTGCTAATGAGGTGTTTGCCCCAGTTAATGGCGAGTCTGGACCTTCACTCTTCTTATGCTCCGACCCGAGATGTGTAGATGGTCCTGGCAGCTGCCCTGCGTCCTTAGATGTACAGGGTGTGGTTGGTCCTTGCGGCGTTTATCTTCTTCCCATCGTGTAGTGTTGTGGTGGTGGCCGCAGGTCCAGGCGGGAAACTGCAACCTTATGCATTTGTGAAAACTTGGGAAAACATTGATTATGGGTTTGGTGCTAGTCCGTACTACATGGGTCCGCAACCCTCTTTTCATTCTTGGTCATTTTAATTTACTTCATTGCTTAGAGGCTTCATTCTCAGCCATCATATCTCCGTTATTATATTAGTCGTCCTGGCTTTAGATTTCATTGTTATCTACATGTATCGTTTAGTTTGGTGCACCCAAGTTCCTATTTGTCCCTTATAGCTAGCCTCAAGTTGCAAAGGAAATGCTCTTATGATTTTGGTCTTATGATTTCTCATGAATCATTTACGCCCTTATTGCAATTCAGGTTTACTAGGTTCCAAAAATTGTCAGTATCTCCCTGTATTTTACCGCTGGTCTTCAACTTCCCATTGCTTGGATAAGCTTTCAATTTTGCTTTTCCTCCTCTAGAGTCCTGGGTTCGATCGAGTGTGCTCGCCTACACATGGATCGCGAGGCTTTAATATGTAAATACTTCTTAGTACGTTTATGTAACCTGAATTCCGTCTATCATTCCCTCGTGAGGTCCTGATTGGGAGAGCATTTCCTTTCTTTAATCCGGGATGCGTATTGCATCCTAAATTCTCTCGCTTCTACTCTGCCTGTCGTTTTCTCGTATTACGCCCACTGAGTTAAACTAATAAAAAAATGCGTCTCTGCGTCTTAAATACTCTCGTTCCTAATTGTCTGTCGAATTCTCGTGTTACAGCCTACAAAGTTAACTTAATAAAAAATGCGTCTAAATGGTGTTGTTTCCTTAAGTCCTTCCGAAGCAATATTTTCTTACGCCCTTCCTGATTCGTTCGCAATATCTCATCTGGTTTCTTGAATTTCTGTATTTAATTTTCCTTTCATAACTCCCGATTATGCGTGGACTTTATTCCGTGTCTTGGGTCCCCATCTTACCTATGGGTTTAACCTCTCCCTTTTTTATTTCTTATCCTTTGGTTTCCTCTTAATTTCCTTTTATGTTTTTTTTTTTTTTTGTTAATTCCTGGTCTCATACGTGTAGACTTATTCCCTATCTTACATATGGTTTTTACCTCTAAATTCATGTCCAACCCTATGTGTTTAACTTCTAATTTCCTGTAGTACCTTATGTGTTTAACCTCTCTTTTCGTGTGCTCCTTATGAGTTTAACCTCTCTTCCTACTTCTGTATTACTTATGTGTTTAAACTCTAGTTTCTGGTATTTCTTATGTATTTAACTTCTAATTTCCCGAGATCTCCTTTATGTATTACCGTATGTGTTTAACCTCTAATCTCGGTGATCTCCCTTCATGTGCTACCTTATGTGTTTAACTTCTAATTTCCCGAGATCTCCTTTATGTATTACCGTATGTGTTTAACTTCTAATTTTCTATACTCCATATGAGTTTAACCTCTATTGTACGTAGTATCCCTACTTAGGTCAATCTGTCTCTCTTGGCTCTCCACGTCGGTCGCACAATCGTTATATCTGTGTTTCCTTTAGTATTCTTCTTCTTTAGTGACCCAACGTATCTGACGTCCCTGTCTATTATTCATTTTCCTTCGTTATGACCATATCTATGTGTGCGTACGACTTCTTCCTCGCGGTTTTCCTGGCATCATCATTTACTCTGGATGGTCCCTGGCCATCGCTTCTTGGGGGCCCCGGACCCTGAATGGGCAACGAACCTCGAAGGCATGGGGCTATGCAACGTTTCCCTTAAATGCCAACGGTGGCCCTAGTCATGCCTGCCCCCTCCCTGGCGAGATTCCTGTCTCGCAAATAAAGCCGGGTGAGCCAGCGAACGAACCGGGCACGACATGAAGGCGGAGAATGTATTCCGTCTAAAGTGGCCCTGGCCCTTCCTGACACACCCTCTAATTCTGTCTTCCCAGAATTCCCTAATGTTCCTTGTATATAAAGCCGGATGAGCCAGCGACAGAACCGGGCACGACATGAAGGCGGAGAATGTATTCCGTCTAAAGTGGCCCTGGCCCTTCCTGACACACCCTCTAAGGTGGCCTCACCAAACCCTCTCTCCGTCAGTGGGATGGATTTGATCCGATTTCCCGTGACGTGGTTCATATCTTGCTCACCTCACCTACTGTTACCCGGGTGCCGTTATGTACCATCGATTCCTTCGATTCTTGTTTCGTTTTCGTTTCTGCGTTTCCTATATCCTTTAGTTACCGTAATGTCTGTGTTTTCCTTTATTCTTAATTCTCCGATGCCTATTTCTCCCTAAACAACGATGTTCCATATGGTCCCTAACGTCAGTGCCAAGCCGGCAAGGTTTTATGGCCAGTGCCCCAAGATCATTTTGGAGTTCTCAGTCTCTAGATCATGTCATAACGGGGGTGCCCCACCTTCCGACTTGCACCTGCCTAGCTTGTTGGCGAAGTGTTCAGGCAACTCGCCAAATTTTCGAGGCCATAACCTCTCCAAAAGGGTCCTTAGTCCTTCCCAACTTGTATCCCCGTGTGCGACTTTGTAAAAGTTTCATGTCTGTGTGAGTATCTCTCACGTTACCTAGCCTAGATTGACCTAAGTTGTGGCCTATCCTTTCATCATCCCTCGTAGGCCTAAATATGAAGAGTCTTAAGCGATCTAGTTTTTATCTATTGTCGAAATGTGTCATATCCCATATGTGTGTGTGTCTACTACTCGACTGGTCACTAGTCCTAACTGACCTGGAACAAGGCTCGCAGTACAGGAGAGTCTAGGGCCCTTAGGTCCTCCAAACTTTACGAAGCCAGTCCATCTCAGCAGGAACCATTGCCTGCAGAGTGTATTATTTGTTGTGTCATACTCAGTACTAGTATTTTGTGTATCCCCTGGGTTCCCATTTTGAAATTCCACTTCTACTAGATCGATTAAGACACCCAACTTTCGGTGAAGTATCCTAACCTCCACCTTCCAAATTGCTATGGGAATAAATTAATTTAGTTTTCGATCATTCCTGCATTTCCAAAAGTTTATAAATTTTCCTAAGTTCCCATGTCCCCCTTCCGTTCTCTTGTAATACGTATATTCTTTTCCCCAAACCAAGCTGGATAATGCACATCCTCCCTTCTTAATCTGAACTGTTGGTACTACTGATTTCTTGCGATGTTAAAATAATTTCTACCCTTCGTGTTGGCATAACTCCTGGTTAATTGATCCTATTTTTTGTCTTCCGCTATAGGCTTACATACTACGTGCCTTTATCTGGACTGCTTTCACGTTATCTTCTCGCGAACTAGCCTACTACTTATCCCGGAACCCATTCATACTTAAATGAGTCCTAATTGCTGAAAATGAGATTATGGTCTTCCATTATCTTTCCTTTTATTCATAACCATAAGTCTTATTTCTGGTAGTTCGCTCTTATTTCGTTATTATTATTATTATTATTATTATTATTATTACTTTTCTGTGAATTATTATTAGTACTATTATTATTATTATTGTTAGTATTATTATTATTATTGCTATTATTATTATTATTATTGTTAGTATTATTATTATTGCTATTATTATTATTATTATTATTATTATTTAAATACGATATAAGGATTACTGCTAGTCCTATCTGGTATCTCAGTATTACGATCATTTAGGCCTCCTTCCTTTTTATTAGTATCCGCCATCCTTTAATCTAATGATTTCTCCTATTATTAATTATTATTTCAATATAACGTTTGATGCTCATCATTATGTTATTGCAATTAGTTTTTTTTTTTTTTTTATTCCTTACTAGTATTATTATTATTGTTTATTAATTTTACTGTGAATTATTATTATTATTTTTATTATTAATTATTGTTTATTAATTTTCCTGTGAATTATTATTAGTATTATTATTATTCTTATTATTATGGTTTATTAATTTATCGTGAATTTTATTGTTATTATCGTTCTTATTTTTATTATTATGATTATTATGATTATTATTATTATCATCATTGTTAGTTATAGATTTACTGAGTTTTATTATTATCATTTTCTTTATTATTATTATTTTCATTATTTACTTTCCTGGTGGTTTTGTTTTTATTATGCTTTTTACTAAGTTTCAGGATCTTCATTAATCTTAACAGTTTATCTCAGGGTAACCCTATTAATCACACGAGGATATCATAACCTATCTCTAGCATCCTTCCGTACTCATCGTGAGGGTTATTCGTCGATGTTTGTTTGTCTAGTACCCTAATTTTCCCCAAAAAAAACATGATACAGCCGAAAAGAAAATATTTCTAGGAATAAGTCTACACTTCCTTTACCACTTTGTAAGCATCAGTCTATCCTTATTTTAACACTTATGTAAGCATCAGTCTATCCTTCTGTTATCATTTCTGTAAGCATCTGGTTTCTACTTCCCCTCCTTAGCTTCACTAGCGGAGCTCTATGATTTAGCTAAATCTCCATTCCCCTCTTCCATTCGAGCTCTCTCTTATTTATACAGAATTTCCATTCTTCTGCTTCCGAAACCTAAATCTGAATTACGGACCAGGCGAGTCCTCCCTTGACATTACTTTTGATATATTTTGACTTATGATTTAGAACCGTCTCACATTGTAGTCGAAATTTCCACAGAATGCGCTCGCCAGCATTGTTGTAAATCTCTCAACACACCGCGTGAGGTTAATAAAAAAAATATTTTAAGTTATTATTTAACCTGAAGTTCGGTCGTCTTCTTTTCCATGAGTCTTGAATTGGAAATCCCTCAGTAATGTTATTTCCCTTAGGGAGGTGTGTTGGGGTCAGCTTTATTTTTTATTAATCTCCATTCCCGCTTTTGATCGAGTTCTCTCTAATTTATCCGAAGTTTCCATGCCCCTTTTTCATACTCTCGGTTTCGAATCTAGAATTTACATCCCTAATTAGGTGCGTTCTCATTTTCTCTAATTGTGTTAATTCTCCGTTCCCCTCTTTGTTCGATGTTTCTCTAAGTTTTAAATTTCCAGGCCCCTTTTCCATTCTGTATTTTACTAAAATGCCACTTTTCCTTAACTGCTAATATATGCCACTTTATTTTCCTGTTACTGTCATGGGTTTTTTTTACGCAGTTATTTATTTAAGGTACGCTTTCTGATGTTAAGACAAAAATAATATTTAATTCCTTGTAACTGCACCTCGTATAAATCGTTCATAGTCTAAATGTAGTCGGTTTTGAAGTCCCTATCTATGTGGTTAATCTAAACTTTCACCCAAAATAAACACATTCCAGTATCCGCTGAAATCTTTACAGCTATTTGACCTTCTAAGACACCCAGTCTTCATGCGTGTCAAAATAAGTTTTAGTTCTCAAGATGGCGTTTATTTTCCTTTTCCACGCTGGTGAGTTCATATTTATTATTCAGAAAACTCCTATTTTCTTGTGCGGTCCCTACTATTATTATTATTTTATTTGTCGTCCAATTTCTTTCCATTATCTCGCATTATGAATGTATGATTTGTACCCGACTTCGTGTATTGATTATTATTTTAGTGTGTGTTTTATTATTATTAATTTTTAAATCATGCGGCTAGTAGTTCCCTCTGCCTTATGTACTCTCGATTTTTAACTGAAAATGTTCCTAAATATAATCGGTGCTCGCCATACCATTATATATATCCCAGAATACATTTCCAGCGTAACTCGGTAGTATTTGCCTCATGCCCTGTCTTGTTAATGTCGCACGGTAGGCGGTTGTAACTTTAATCGGTTTTAAAATTCCTTCGATATATTTAGTATGATTATTTATTCCTACTAGCCTAGTGGTTAAAGTACTTCGCTACACGCCGAAAAGTTGGGGGTTCAAGTCCCGGTATGTTTATGATTTTTACCCTGATCCAAATCGTCAGGCGCACTACGGCCCTGGGGTCGATTCAGCCTCTAACTGAAATGAGTACCAGACTCTTGTTCTGGGGAGAGGGCGTTCGTCACGCAGGGCTGATAACCCGGCTGACATTCAGTGCTGATTGTCTAAAAAATATTGGAGGCCCTAACATTTCCGTTACCTCAGGGTCTCCGGTAGGGGTGATATGTTAGGTCTAATGTCACTTTATTTTTCACTGTTATTACTCTATTTACAAATCCTCTGATTTTTATGTTGTCCGATTCCCTAACTGTTTTCCTGCTAGTTTTCGGTTATTTTTCGCATAATATAATATATCAGAATAATTGATAATTTATTTTCCCAATATAAATCATTCATTGCAAGTTATAATGCGGTCCCTTGAGCCTTACGTGGGCCAAGATTAATTACCAGTGTGGATGCTCGTGTTGCAGCATGGGGACTTAAGTATCAATCGATTTATTTTCCCTGTATTTTGTCAATAATATTTTTTGATTATTAGCCCGGATATAATTAGAATTGTATTTGATCGAGATGGGTTAGTTTCCTGCTGAGTGCCGTAATGTTTAATATTGACTCCGTTAGATGCCTCTGTTGCCAATTGAGGAAAACTACACGTCACCCACTGCCTAACAACATCTACCTAGTTAATAAGCCATAAATTGACTTTCCGTATCCTATCTCTATCCATGATTCAGTAATATATCCAAGATCGTGTTTTTACGTGAAAATAATAAAAAAAAAATAATGAGTGTTTACATAGTGCAAACGTGGTACGAGCGTTTTAGTGCAATAGTGGCGTAAGTATAAGATATGTCCGCCATCTTGTTTGCTAAAAAATCTTTTCCAAAAATATGATAAAAATTTCAAAAACAGAAATAAATTCCCAATCTAGTGGCGTTTAAAGCAACCTGTGATCCCTTGATGCTTTCAGAAATGATTTATGTGTACCTATGATCGTGCCACGTCTTACCGATAGACGAAATAATAAATTATTGTCATTATACCCGTAGGCCTACAATTTTTAACATTGGATGAGATATTGCCACACAACAAAACAAAATACGATTTCACTTTCATTAAAACCTCTACAAATATTCAAAATAAAAATATCATAACCTAGGTAAACAACAACAACAAAAAAAAATATACTCTAACTGAAACACATCAATTTGTATTCATAAACCTTATATGCATCCAAAAAAAAATCAAGTTCATATAACATAGCCTAGAAAAGTAATGTACATATATAAATGTCTGCCTATTAAGAAAACAACACCAAAAAAAAAAATGATTTACCCCTTGTAAAAAACTAATTATGCCTAGAAAATAAAACAATTATCGAAAAAAACATCAATACCAAAAAATATAACCTAAAAAAAAACAGCGATATATTCAACTTTACCCATTGTCCCTAAACATCCTAAAATTAGATCCAAAAAAAAAACAAGATAAGATAACCTAAGCCAGTTCTTAATAATAATGTCCCAAAGTTGAAGCTTTTCTGGTTTCTCTCTGTTTTAAAAGACATAGTCCATTTATTTGTACCGAAAGTGACTCTGATTGACGAGAAAAAAAAACATGTTGATTTTTACTGTATATGAATTGAAGGTTAATTTTGTGGTTTAAGGTTCGTTTCTTTGTCCGTGAATATAATAGAACATTATTTTCACGAACATTCCACCAAGCTGCCAACAGTTTGTTACGCGCCGCGACTGTTAAGCCCCTGCGTAAAGGTAGCGTTATGTTCCCTATTGTTTAGGTTGTATTAGGCCCGAGCGGTTGGCCTTGGTTTTGTAGGAAAAGATTCTACAACATGTGAAAATACACATATTAAATCATAGTAAACGAAAAATAAACATAATTTATTGAATAAATTCAAACTGAAGATATATTATTAACATAAAAAACAGTTATTTAGAAACAGCTGGAATCGCCACATTGTCGAATGTCCAAATAATCAAGGTATTGAAATGCTAATATTCAGAGAGAAAAGAAAACAATCTTATTAAAATATTCAACTTTGCTTATTATTGGAATGAAGTTCCTTGGACCATTTGGTCCTTATTTAATTCTGAGTCTTAAAATGACCAAAAATAATAAAAAGAGAAGTCATATTACCAATGTAGACGCCACCGTCCCGCTGGACCCCGCTGAGGGGACCGCACTCGGTCCCACGGCCCTTCTCCCTTTTCATCTCAAAATCCCGGCTTTTTATATGATTATCTTCACCTTTCACCATCCCCTAAAGCTAATGGAAGCCCTATTTCTTGCCCAATCTGTTGTAATATTCCTAGCGTGTCATGGCCAAGTTGTATAATGTGTTTATAACTTCTTCCCTAATGTGTTTGGGTTTATATAAGGTTTCATAAGAATTTCCCATTTGGTTGAAACTAATAAGTTGTTTTTGATATTATATAAGATTTCGTAAGTGTGACTTCATTATTTGACAAATATATTGATGTGGAAAGTTATTTTATACTAATTTTTCCTTATTTTTTATCTATAAAATACTAATGTATATTTGGATGGAGATTTCAATCCGTATTTAAAGGGTGAATATTTATGCCCTATTTTTTGGTATAATACACATGTATATGTGTCTATTCTTTATCGGCTTTTTATAGTATTTTATTATTATTGCATTTAGGCCTTAGTGTAGGTGTAACAATTCTTGCATTTAGGCCTTTGTGTAGGCGTAACAGCTTTTGAAACCATTGTTTCTATCTTTGCAAATGGCGGCTTCTTAGTTAAGAGACATTTATTGGGAATTTAACATTAATTTATAAAGCTAGTAAGGCTTCTAATGATGTTTTTATTATTAATTTAACATTTCTCTATTGAACTTTTATAGGAATAAATCACTATGAGGTTTAATTTATCTTTCTCTTTCTTCTGTTGCATTGCTGTAAGGCAAAATTAAAGCAATTCTGTACCTCAGAAGTCAAGAGTTGTAATGCCATTTCAGTGATTCTAATATAGTAGAAATCATAAGAAAGAGATCTACTAGGGCATTTGATAAGTAATGGCAACACTGCTATAACATCACAAAACATTTATTTAGGTTACTTTTGACATTACGAACTTCATTTATAGTCTCTTGTCATGTCAATTGTATGTTGCCAAATCCAACTGCAGCACCATTTCTGCACATCTCTCTCTCTCTCATCTAATCGATCTAAGGGTTTATGAATATCAACTCTTGATTGGAATTTAATGCCTCATAGAGGTTCTTTGATCTTTGAGAATAAGTTGTAATCACAAGGGCTCATATCTGATGAATTTGGTGGATGTTCAAGTACTTCCCAATTACATCTTCTAAACAAATTCTTCTGAACATCTTTTAGGATGGTATTACTTACTAAATGTGAGAAACAGTGAATGTATTCACAAAATACTGCTATTTGGAGACTTTCAATATTATAGATTTACATAATAAAGACTGCTCAACAACATACTACAAGATTACAATGATCACCACTAGGATCACTGATTTATAACAGTGTTGCTATTACTTATCAAATGCCCTAGTATTTGAAGGTATAAAGTAGTAATTCAAATCCTTATTAGTGGCAACTTAGGTTTATATAAAAGCTGCTGTAACTGTAATATTGCTTAGTGGTATAAAGTAGTAAATCCTTCTTCCTGTAAATTATAGAAATTGTGAGTTACAACTCTATAGTTCTCAAGTACAGAATTTACACAACCTGCAGAGATTTTCATAATTTTTCTCTTCAAAGATGGATTGGATATGTTAATAGAATGCTACATAATAGAAAGATTAAACAAATCTTCTGTTTGCAACCTCAAGGAACCAGATTGAGAGGTGGTAGTAGTAGTAGTAGTAGTCCTCCTGGTCACTCCATTGGGAAGCATAGGGCCTTGAAAAAAGCTCACCAATGCACTCCGTAGTTTGCCAGTACTTTAATTTCATTCCAACTCATCCCTGCCTATTCCAAAAACCAATTTGAGTACAGTATTTCATGCAAAAAGTTGTCAACAATTGAGCATTCCGGCTTGCTTTCATCTTGGTTTCTTTGATAAGAGGGTTTAAGAAGTGCAAGTTATCAGCCTACAGTTTCTGATTCCGGTGATGGGGCTGCCATTCTGGCATCCGAACCTGCTGCCTCAGTTCTTGAGGTAGAGTAGGGCATTTCCTCCCCTAATTACTAGCTGTGGGTATCCTGCCAATACTTGGTTAGGTTGATTGCATTGTTATAACCAATGGTTGATGAGGTCACCACATCCCTAAGCCAGATTGAGAGGAAGATCTAAGAATAGATGGTGGGATAGTATGCGTCAGACCTTAAAAATGTAAAATAAACAATTGGAAAAGTTTTCTATGGAGAGGGATGTCTGGAAGAGGTGAAGGTCCTTATTGGGCTGTAGTGCCATTGAAGAAGAAGATATAAAAATTAAAAGTATAGGGCACAGAGGCTCTTTTATCAAATCATATATTCTTTTTTAACACTTTTTTTGTCACAAATGAATTCTTTAAGAGATACCTATAGCATACTAGTCAATTATTAAGGTTGCTATTTTGACTTGCCTCATATTTCTTGATTTTTATGCAGACCAGGTTTCGTCACTTTTGTGAGACATTGTCAATGCATTCCAACTGTTCTTTTGCAGTTGTCCTTCCTGTAAGTTGATTTCTGCTCCCTCTTCTGGTTGACCAATAAACTTCCAAATAATTTTTTTTTTTTCTTTTTCTCCAGGAATTTCAAAATTCATGATTTTCTCGGAGAAAAAAAAAAGATTTGGGAGTTCATCGGTCAGCCAGCAGAGGGAGCAGAAATCAACTTACAGGATGGACAACCACAAAACAACAGTTGGAATGCATTGATAATGTCGCGCAAAATCAACGAAACCTGGTCTGCATAAAAATCAAGAAATATGAAGTGATGTTTTTATTATTGATTTAACACTTCTCACTTAAGGATAAATTATATTTGAGGAGAAAAAAAAAATGTTTTTTTTTTCTCTTCAAATATAAAATATGAGGTGACTCAAAATAACTAACTCATTAATAATTAAAATAAACCTCAAAGTGTTACTTCCTACAGATATTAAATACTTGTCAATATTTCAACAATTATGCAGAATAATGAACATAAATCACCTTTTAAATATTGTTTATTTTTTATTATTTCGCTCACCTCATACTTCACCTTTTAAATTCTGGTACTTTTTTGTAAATAAAGACATAACTTAATTTTATTTGATTTTTAACAAGCCATATATTGGCAATCAACCAATTGTAACGAGGAAATTACAATAATGTTTATGGTTATCCTGAATCCCATTATAGCTTTTCAGTTATACATACATACATATATATATCATATTCACAAAGTAATAAGGTGCAGGTGCTGTTATGTGAAGTAGTATATAATTGCAGCTATAACAAGACAAGTGAAGACAATTCCTCCAATTAAGATAAACCTATCTTGATAAGCTCGTCTTTCTATCAATCTCATTGTTGTATTAGATAATCCTAGGGTATTTGCAATATCATACAGACGTCTATGAGCTCCTTTTAAAGTCATTCTTTGGTCTTTTAAACTCTCGAGTATTCCCGCTCCTGATTGCAGCATATCATCTACTCCTTGATTTGCACTCTGAAAATAAAATATAAAATGTGTTCATAAATTACAATAGGAAGTAGCAATATGAAATTGTTTTTAATACATTTATATTAATAAAATGTGTTTTAATAAATTGGTGATTGCTAACAGTCCCTTTCTCCAATTTTTCTTGCAAAAATGAGTTAACTAAAGACTCAGCATGTCAGCTAGTGGTTATGTTCCTTGCTTCTAGTCCCAGCCAAAGTCAATGTTTTTTTTAGGATGAAAAAGTCCAAGGGACAAGTCCTCCAGGAGGAACTTTAAGGCATGGGTCCTGAGACCGAAAATTTTTAGGCTTGTAAAAGAACCTTAAGATTGAATAAAATACCTCTGAGCAAGATTTAACCGACCTTCATCCATCTGAGATATACTTTAGTTTCCTATTAAGATGTCACCTTGAGGTGATGTACTAAAAACATGTCCCTTACTGACATCTGTAGGGATATAAGTATAACTAAATTATACAAGTTAAATATGGGAAATAACATTATAAGGTTCTTAATTCAATGCATAAATGAGTTACTTCTTATCTTACCTTGTAGTTTATGT
Organism: Diploptera punctata; assembly: GCA_030220185.1. Lineage (NCBI taxonomy): Eukaryota > Metazoa > Arthropoda > Insecta > Blattodea > Blaberidae > Diploptera > Diploptera punctata. Next base: position 4,429,089 of record JASPKZ010003868.1, on the reverse strand, counting down.
TTTTTAAACACGAAATTCCCGATGAACAGGACCTAATCTCAAAGTTCATCAAATCAACACTAGATGAAGTTTTCAACAAAAATCTGGTAGTCATAATATCGGTTGACAATGAGAGGGATGTCCTCTTGAAAACTACAGTTCCCATGTTTAAAAAAAAACTATGAGGTAAGATAAGAAGTGACTCATTCATTCAAAACTAAATTAGTCTGGTTAAGGAACTTGCCACTAGGGAAGCACCTATGTCCCTGCAATGGAACAAATGGGATTAATCATAATTATCATCTCTATTGATTGGTTTATCGCATTTGACCAGTCTGACATGGGTAGCCATTCTGGTAACAATGCTACCACCAATATAGCTCACCAATTTATTTAAGCAAGCAAAAAAATACAATTGAAGGAGACAATAAGCTTATTTTTTATAAATTTTACCTTAAGGGAATCGTGGTGTTTTGAAGAGTAGAAAGACTGACTATGATCCATGAGAATGGCAGTCTCTTCATAATTATTAAGTTTAAACTGATGACTCAGGAGGGCCTCTCGTTCTCGCTCTTCCTGTAGCCTTTGGTATTTGCGATTTTTGTATGTGTCCAAAGCTGCCTATACAAAAATATTACATTATAATATTTGTTAATACAATTGAGATTTTTTTTTAAACTGAAGATGACCATTTCATCAAATATTTCATGAGAAGATAAACAATTATTTTTATTTGAAAAGAAAAATTAGCTCCTGAACTGATATGTGTATATATATATATATATATCCATCCATAGTAATTCTGCCCGAAGGCAGGTCCTTCACTATAATCATAGCATTTTCATGCTATGCTTGCAGCTTTACTAGGGAATTGTGTAGGTGTGGTAGCTTCCCGTTGCTTTCCACACCGGTGAAGGATGGTGATGATAATGGTAAGGATGATAATGATAAGGATGGCCATATGATTTCGGGGACCGTTTGGGCCTTGAGTTTTCCTGACATTTGTCTTACAGGTGAGGAAAAACCCCAATAAAAACCTCACCCAGAAAAACTGCCCCGACCGGGGATCGAACCCGGGCCCGCTGCGTGACAAGGCAGCATGCTACCTCGAGACCACAGCGGTGGACATATATATATATATATAATTCTCATTCCATCCACAGCAGAGAACACTTGCTCCCAGTGCCATGTATACTAGTAGTCACTTGTTTTCCGATTGAACAATCACCAGGTATATGGCATAGAATAGCTGACCACTGTACACAATACAGTAAATAGCTTGGCAAAATGAGCAAGTTAGTAAAATAGTGATGTTTTTATTATTAATTTAACACTTCTCACTGAAGGATACATTTTTCTCTTCAAATACAGTAAAATAGTATTTGATAGCTTGCAATTCTTTGATATAGATTATGCTAGACAATCTCAAAAGTTCTATATTTAATTTAGACATTCATTAATTAGGAAAGTATATGAGGGCTTAATAGTACATTAGCTTTCCCTTCATTTTCCACAGTACTTCTACTGTCTTTGTTAACATTTTGTAACATTTTAAATGTTTTTCAACGATACTTACAGAATTTTTTTTTTTTACAATTTTTAGGTATTTATTTATTTATACGAGAAACACGGTAACATTACGACATTTTAAATAATATTGTAAAACTCACTAAGCAATTTTCCCTCCTCTTCCATTGTTGCCACCATCAACAATTTAATTACACATATTTTTGTTAGGTTAGTCTTAGTGTACATCACATTAGTGTACCCTTAAGTAAATAATATGCATATAATTTATTATGTTAGGTTAAGAAGGGAGAAGGGAAAAAGTTTACTTTAACTTACCTGATATATTTTTCAGTCTTAGGAGAACAACAGTGTGCATGCACCAACGATAACCAACCATCAAACGACATATTGATTATTATCGTTTCAATTATTATTGTTTTCTTTTGTTTTATGTATTTTGACACATTTAAAATGTAATAAACCTAAAAGCTAACTAACTCACACTTAACCTAATTCAGTTACTCTAATCTAGGGTGGATCCCATGAAACACCCTTTTTTCACTCCTTAATAATCATTGCAACCATCGATAACCCACCGGTTCCAAATATGTAATATACTCTCTGGAGAAAATAGCAAGTCACCATCACAATATATGTATTTGAATAAATACTTAAAAATTCTAAAATAAAGTTATAAAAATTGTTTTAAATATCTTAAAATATTAAAAAAATGTTACTAAATACAGAAGAAGAGTTATAATTCACAACAAAAAACAAAAAAATTAAAGGTAGTGTTTGTAAACTTGAGCCGAGAGAAGTTATTCAATTCTAATAAACGTTGGAATTTATTTCGAAGGTTGGTCATACCGCACGAGCTGTCATCTAGCGACAGCTCTATAAACTCATGTGCACTGTTATTCTGTAGGACTAGAAAATATATTGGGAAAGGTAAAGTACTGTTTTTTAACAATTCCAAAGATATTGAAACCGAAAATTTTGTAATTAACTACACACTATTTGTTAGATATTGCGTACCTGTAGATGGTCCTTATCATACTTCACTTGATCTACTCTGTATTTACTATTTGTTCGCCGGGTCAATGGTTCTTTGTAAACCATAATGTCCAACCGCTCACAAATACTGTAAATAAATAATTCGGTAATATTGTTAATATACACAAAGATTTATCGTATGTCACATATACATAGTTAGCATTCCTAACCAAGCAATGTCACTTACCTAGTGATTGTGTCAATTCTAGCTTGAATTTCTTTCTCAATTGGATCTGAATTTAGATCACTGACTTTCTCCAGTTTTTCGAAACATTGTTGAGTTTCTTGAACTAGCCTATTTGCCTGATGATAAAGCGATTCCATATTATTTAAAAAAATAGATGATTAACAAACGAAACACATGTTATCCTCATCAGCTGTTATCGTGTGATGTGGATTTTTAAATCCATAGAGAAATTGGTGTTCGTGACCATAGAGAACCGAATAGAGGATATAGAATATTTCCGGAGATAACCGCGTAATTTCAATCGATGAAGTTGGCTCAGTCGCATGAAAAGTATCCTGTCCATTCCCATTAATTTAATAGAGTTGAGCAATTTCGTGTTTCTTGGGCATTTCGGTATATGATATCGGTCGCATTGTTCGCCAAATAATTCACACACGCACTTCTCACTAGGTTTGTGATAGTACTCGGTACAATGTCATTATCTCTTTCAGGTGTTGCTCCCTAACCAAATAACTCACTGGCTCTATCGAACCCTTAGGTTCAGGGCCGCGCGGACATAAGCTCTCCATACATCCATATCCTGAGCTAATGTTTTTCAATCATCCCCTGTATAATCTACTTCCCTCAAATCATGGATAATGTTATTCTCCCACCTCATTCTTGGTCTACCAACTGGGTGTTTACCCTCTGATTTTCCTACAAGAAGATTCTATGCGCCTCTTTCTTACCCCATACGTGCCACATGTCTTACTCGTCGCAGTCTATGAGACTTAGGCTCCCTAAACCATATTTGTTTTGTAATTAGCTGTTTCTGAAAGAAAAGTTTGTTAGTCTTCCTGCTCTGAATGCATTTGTTTCCAATGTTTCTTTAATCCCCAAGTACAGTATCTTTTTGATTATTATCTTTGCAAATATTCTTCACATTTTATTATGTATGCTCATTTGTTTATAGTTTTCCACTCTATTTCCTTTTTAAATATTGATTTAGTTAAATTGATAATAATAAAATAATAAATTCGTTATCCCAGTCAAAGTTTTGTTTAGTCACAAATTTGTTGACGTTTCAATCTCCCTATGTGAAATCATTCTCAAGACTGCAAAATTATACAAACAGATATTGAAAATGGCACTATACAATTTTTTACAATGAACAATTAACATTAAAACAAAAACATACCTCAGTTCTAGTTGTCAACCATAATTGAAATTAATACATCAAATGTAATTAAAATCAAAATTTAAAAACCATTTTGCACAAAGAAAATAATTACCATAAAAGATTGACTGTAGATATTGCCTTGGAATTACTTTACAACATGTGATATGAAAAATATTTCTAAGTTTCAATCATATATCATGCGCATACGCCAATAAATATGAAGCGGTTTGCACTATGGAATTGTGGGATGCAGCCAACATATACATAATATTTAATGAACCTAAAAGCTAACCTAACGGAATTTAAGTGCTCTAACCTATGAAAGAATGCAATGACCAAAAATAAATAGTAAGTTCTGAAATTTTGAAGTATATTTGTACAGTTAATAGCAGCAGATAATTTTTTTGGACATGCCCTTGGTACATCACAATGCTATCTGGGAGAAATTTTAAGATAGGTTTCAGCATGCAATGGTTAACAGTTTCTTTGTATGAAAAAAAAATGGATGCGTGTTAAATATAATTTTTAATTTCTTGTTTCATTTCCAATTTAAAATAAACATTAATTTAATAACTTACAATAGAAGAAAATCATTGAGATTTTTTCCAATTTTTATTGTATATGAATTATTTATGAATGAATGAATATATATATATATATATATATATATATATAAGAAAGATGAGTGTTTGAATTGGATTTGCCTGGTGGTGTAATGGATAACACATTGGGGTACCAACCCAGAGTTCTGGATTCAAACCCTACTCAGGCATTTATTTTCCTATCATGTCATATATATATATATATATATATATATATATATATATATATATACATAAATAGGTAGGGTTTTATTGTCAAAAACACAGTACAATGTATGACGTCTGTCTATCTATCTATCTACTTGTGAGATTATGGATACACAGTTTATGAGGAAGTTCATGGTGTGGTCACTAATGGAAGTAATAGACAAATAGATATTATTGCATTTAGACTATCTTCTAAAACTGGTATGATATTAGATCCCACAATCCGTTTTGAGACTCATAGTGGCCAACCTGAGGAAGTTGACTGTGAAAAGAAAGGTATATATGAGCCAACAATTGACTATTACAAAGATAAATATCAATTAGATAGTATAACTGTCACAGGATTGATGATCGGGGCAAGAGGTACTATACCAGGATTCTTAGCTAAATTTTGGAATTTCTTAGATTTGGACAGAGTGTACTTCCTAAAATTGTCATCGCTGCCATTAGAGGATCAATTTCAATTTTAAAAAACCATCTTTACAAAATTTCTACTTTATAGTATGTATACTTCAATTACAATTTGAATTTTTTTAAATGTATTTACAAAATGTATTTCATTAATTTTGAAAATTAATTGTCTGCATCACTTTGTCCTTGAGGCAATCATCTAATGAGGAAAGTTGTATATAATAAAAAATTAAGCAATTGAGAATTCAACAGAATGACTAGTATATCATGTAATTTCATTTTGTAATTAAATATGGGGTGTCTCTAAAGTCACTATCCATTTCAATGAAGGAAAGCAATGATTGAAAAAATCAATGTTATTATGAAGTCTTACACATATTCTATTGCCTTTCTACATGACCGCCATCTAGGTGAAAACACATACTCCATCTTTGAGCTATTAAACAAAATATATACTTTAACATTTAAACTGTGAAAAGGCTTGCTGCTTCTATGATACAATTCCATAAATCAGCAGACATAATAAGGACATTCTTATAAAGTAAAAGTAAAGTAAAGTGATCCTACAACAGGCCCGGAGGCCCTTGGGGTAGCAGGAGGTTAAAGCTCCCACTTTTTCAAGACAATCGGCACTTGATGTCAGCCGGGTTGTCAGCCCTGCGTGACGGCCGCCTTTACCTCCAGAACAAGCGTCTGGTACTCATTTCCGTTAGATGCTGAGTCGACCCCAGGGCCATAGTGCCGCCAAATGGTTTGGGTCAGTTTAAAAATCCTGACCCCAACGGGACTTGAACCCTCGACCCTCCGGCTTGTAGCTCAGTGCCTTAACCACTACGCTACGGCGTGCCCCATTCTTATAAAGTGAAACATAGAATTTTCCACACTGTTTTGCAAGGGGCATTCAACTCCCTACAGAGGTGTTGAGTTGATGCATTCAGACTATCACTGGCAATTTTTAACGAGGGCGGTTCCAGGACAGATTTTCGGGGGGGGGGCATGGGTCCGTGTAAATTTTCGGTAGTGCATGGGTCCGTGTAAATTAACAAATAAATGCTTTTGTAAATTTTAGCTTACTAATAACGTGTTTTTAAACTATTTTGAGCAGTTTTTAAGCAGTATTAAGTCATTAGACATAATATCACAACTTTTATATTGTAAGTCATAAGGTAAAGGTAAAGTGATCCCACAACAGGCCTCAGGAGGCCCTTGGGGTAGTAGGAGGTTAAGGCTCCCACTTTTTCTAGACAATCGGCACTTTATGTCAGCCGGGTTGTCAGCCCTGCGTGACGGCCGCCTTTACCCCAGAACAAGCGTCTGGTACTCATTTCAGTTAGAGGCTGAGTCGACCCCAGGGCCATAGTGCCGCCAGAGGGTTTGGGTCAGTTTAAAAATCCTGACCCCAATGGGACTTGAACCCTCGACCCTCCGGCTTGTAGCTCAGTGCCTTAACCACTATGCTACGGCGTGCCCCCGTAAGTCGTAAGACCAAACAATAAACTAAGCTTATGCTTTCTTCGCAGCTTTCTGTATTTCAGTGATTGCACTGACAGCTTCAGAAGACATTACAGTATAACTGTCAGTACCAATTCCTACACAGTTGTTTAAGTCTAGGGACAGTTCTTGCAGTATGTTTACAACAATCTTTCCCAAAGCCTCTCCAATTATTATCTCAAGTTCAGAGAAAACTGTTCTATATTAGAAAATCTGTTGTTTCGTCAAATATAACAGAATAATATTTAGCATTCTTTACTTAATTCAGTATTGTATCTGTTATTTCTTCACCACAGCATGTTATTAATTGATTTTTTGTTGTATTGCCTATGTACATGGCTCCTGAAGAGGCTGTTGACAAGTGTCGCTTAAGATTTTCGTCTCCTACAGACACTCTAAATCTTGACAATTCTCTAAAATTACCCTCATTACGGGGCCCAGCCTCTTCTTCGAGATTGCCATCATCTCAGTGGCTTCTTAGAGGAATATTTTGTAGACCCAAGAATATTATAGATTCTACTATTGGCCAAATTCTCTCTTTGTTTTATTTTACTTGTTGTAATTGTTGAATATTTACCTGATTTTCCACAGTCTTTTGTGGGTTGTGGTAGTTTTGCAGGAAGTTTGCTTGAACATATACTTTGTGGTAAGAACTGTCTTCATGTGATTGTAAGTGTCCATTTTTTCGTAAAAGCTTGGCGAATGAAGTCAACAGTTGGGTGTCAAGATTTTGCGCTATCATTCATTTATATGGCCATAATTTTCATCAGCAAACAGCCCACAGAACTTGAAAAACAACCCCTGTTTCGTGTGGGAAAGAACTAGCCAGTTCCTTTATTCCAAGTGCTGATGACCCAAATAACATTTCAACTCCTTCCCACCTTTTTGTGAAGTGAATGTTGGAATTTGTATGACTTTGGTAGTTCCCAAGGTCGCTCCAATAATCATTTCATATATTGATCGGTCTTTTTATTTACAAAAAGCCCTATATCGTTGACGAAAATACTGTTGCTGCTAGTTGATTCCAATACAGATATCTCCTGGTTAGTTGGCTCTCCAATGTTCATATTCAGATTATTGTTAAGTCCAACTACATTGAAAGAAACTGGCAAAGTACGGTATTACTATTATGATATCATCACAATGTAATGGTGATGTATTAGATATTTTTATAGGTGTTTCTCGTGTTTCATTACTGTTATGACTTTTCTCTACTTTTTTGAAGTATGAGCTTATTGGGTTTGGGTTTGAGCATTTTCGGTCATTTCGAAATTCCTAAAATAATGAACAGAATATTAATAATTGAATATAGTCATATATTAACAGTTGTGTAACATACAACTCCACAGACTCTACTCTACTCTAAGTTGGTTCAGTGTAAGCAATTCTAAATGTATGAGCTGAAAATAGAACTTCTACGAAATGTTTAGATAGATAGGGGATGCACTGTTGAAATATCATAAGAATAACTCTAAATTTTATTTAACATGGATAAATTTATGTGTAGAGTGTAGAGGTCTCTTTAGTAAACAGTTTATGTTAAAAAGAAACTCCAAGAGCGACAGGCTTAGAAGGCCCTTGGCTACCAGCCAGTTGCTGGCCTCACATTTGTTAATCACAGAGGTAGACGATTATCTAGCCAGTGTAGGGGTGACATGTGGTCAGCGTGTTGGGTCCCCCAGCCGTTGTAGCTGATTTTCTCAACCTGGAGTCACTACTTATTGTAGCTACCCAAATGTCTCACGGTGCTGGGTGGGCACCAGTCCCATACTGGCCAAAATCCTATGAGAAAAATTTCTTCCCCCATGGGGACTTGAACCAGTGCAAGTCCCGTAACTCTGTGCCAAGACTTCTTGCTTTAACCATTCGGCTATGGCGCGGGACAGCAGTTTACGTTATCTGTCCATAAAAAAACAGTCCATGGTAGTTAATTGTTTTTATTAAAAAGAAAAAAAACAATATTCTTATATCAATAAATTGGGCCCGAGAAACTTTTTTGTGTAAGGTCTGGCCAAAAAAGTTACGCCACTATCTATTAATAAAGCTTTACTTTATATAAACCAATTAAGAGGGGTTGTTGCTTAAGAAATATAAAAAAAGAAGAAAAGAATTTAGATATTTATTTTTATTCTTTTAATACTGTGTGTTTCTTTCTGAAAAATTGTTATACATCAAACACAATTTTATGCCATCAACTATCTTTAATCTGGAAACCATAAAAAAACACAATAACTTCATATGCTCCTATGTTGTAGTAAAATCGAATAGTCTCTAAAAAGATTGTTGTTTCGTTTAAGCATCTAAGAACGCAGGAATAGGATGTGACAAATCCCATTAAATTAGATGAAATAGATAACAAATCAAAGAAATCATTATCATTTAACTTTATTACTGTGGTCTCAAGATAGTGTGCTGCCTTGTCATGCAGCAGGCCCAGGTTTGATTTCCGGTTGGGACAGGCTCCTGGGTGAGGTTTTTTCCGGGGTTTTTCCTCACCTGTAAGATAAATGTCAGGAAGCTTGGGACCCAACGGTTCCTGAAAATTATCCGGTCGTCATCATCATCCTCATCATCACCTTTCACTGGTGTGGAAAGCAACGGGAAGCTACCACATCTATTATTCCCCAATAACGCTGTAAAGCGTAGCATGAAAATGCTATGATTGCAGTGAAAGACCTGCCTTCGGGCAGAATTATTATGGATGGATGGATATTAACTGGAAAGTGATGTATCATAATGTATGATATATTTAAGATCTATATCGCCTAACATTGATCGCCATTAATTAGTTTACTCTTGCTCAATATTATATCACAGATACGATTATAGCTGAATGTAAATAAGGAGTAAGTAGAGAACCGATAAACATAACTATTTAATCTTAACAGAGGTTCTGCAAGCTGGGCCCTAGTTTTACTCAGACTTGCTTCATTTCATAAACAACTGCTAGTATATAATAAACAATACTTTGACCTACACTTTATTGTACTTAGTGAAGTATTTAACGAGGCCATGAGAGAGGAGATTATAGGACTCTAAATACTTAATGCTTGCAATAAATAATTAATCACAAGGATTAACTAAAAATGAGATTTAATGAAAGTAGTCATATAAGTTAAATTAACAAAATAACAGCTATAATAAAAAAATGATGAAGGTTAACATAATCAATAATAATGACTTTCTCCTTTAACAATAATATATATATATATATATATATATATATATATATAATGTCTTTCATACTAGAGAACATTTGAACTATATACACTCACACAAAAACAATACTTGACTCTTAGTTTCTGTAAATCCTTAATAAACATGACTAACAAAATCTTGAGGTAATGGCCACATCGCCATAACTAAAGAGTCCCACTCTAGGAGAAAGTCTCTTCCTTTCTCAGGAAGACTTCCGGTCTATAACGAAGCCAGTCCCGGCTGCTATCATGAAGCCAGCCCACCGACTGCTTCTACCAAAGCCAGAACCCGTCTGCTTAATGTTTTATGTCACCAGGGACGGACCTCCTCTTTTGTGCAGTATGTGCACGCAGAGGAGAGGAAGAAAGGTGAGTTCGGAAACTAGCAGACACAAAGGAGAAAGGATTGGGGAAACTCAGAAGACATCGGGGCAACACAAAAGTTCCAAAAATTATGCATACACGGTACAATAAAAAGAAATTATGTAAAAAGTCAAACTTGACAATCATTTTGATACTCTGCTTCTTCCACTCTATATTGAAAAAAAAAATTATCAAAATGGACAAAAAAATAATTGCATAACTGATTCAGACACTAGAGTCTTCAAGCTTCAAGATGCTTTTTTTTAATTTTTTCGATAATTTTTCACAAAGATACACCACTTAAAAACTACCAGTAACTATTTTTTCGAGGGTACGAAGCTGATCCTTTAATTTTGAGCAGCAGTGTAGTTCCATTTTTCAATTTTTTTTTAAAAACAGAGATTGAGCCTAAGAAAATTTGGCTGAATTACAAATTTGTATGTACTAAGGAAATAAAAATAACAACTTCTAGGGGTGAAATGTGAGAGAATCTTGCCTGCACATTAACCTTATTAATAATAACTGTATTTACACTAATTAATGAATTCGTAATTACAATTATTTTTCGTTCTTGTACTGGAGTGAAAATACAAACACTAAACAAGACAAAAATTCACAAAATCATGTAATACAAAACAAATATTACCAACATATTTTTATGGTGATTGCATAAACAAACAATGAGGTCTGAGAAAACAGTCGCTGCACATGCATGGTGCACAATACCAAGATAGACCATTAAATTTATTTTTCGTTCAACATTAACATATTGTTGACTGGCAATTTTTTTTCTGAATCTATCTCATGTCACCGCTGAGAGAAACAAAAATGCATTGATCACAAGTTTACTCGGACTAAGCTCGCATCAAATTTTAAACCATAATCGTGATGCGGGACTGGTGGGAGAAGATCCACCTGGTGTTTCTAAATTATGACAACTTCTGAGTATAGAGAATGCTCTTACCTACCTTTTATGGCTACAATTGAAGTGTGAACTAATAGGTTACAATTGTATTTCTAAGAATATTTGAGAACTTATTTATGGGCTACTGAAATTATATGACTTCATTATTGTCTGCTTTGCAAACCGTAACTATTTATAAGACCGTCATTAGGCCTACAGTATACCTGTGAGCAACAAGCAACCTCAACTCACTGATTATCCTTACGAATATTTGAACGCGAACAATTTTTTTTCCTTCATCGAAGACCATTGTACAAAGCATTACAAAATAAAACAGCCAAAATTACTTTAACTTTGTGAATGCAATAATTTTTCATTAGGCTATTTATACAAAATATCATCGTCCTAAGGCGCGACAACTTCAAAAGTGAAAGTTTTAGCCTTCTCAACAATCCTTCTCCATGCCAAACTGTCTCTTGCCATATTCAAATTAGTCACTTTCATTTTCTTTAGATCGTTCATTGTGTCATCCTCCTATCTGATCTTCGGTCTTCCAACTGCTCTGCCTCCTATAGATTTCCATTTATAGAACTTCTTGACCAGTCTCTTCACCCTCCTATCTGATCTTCGGTCTTCCAACTGCTCTGCCTCCTATAGATTTCCATTTATAGAACTTCTTGACCAGTCTCTGATCATCCATTCTTATCAAATGTACAAGCCAACTAATTCTGAGAGATCTTATATGGTTTACTATATTCTGATTTTTTATTAATTTGTTTAGTTCGTTATTTGTTTTGATTCTCCAACAGTTATTAATTCCTCTATTTGTTTCAAATATTCTCCCTAAAATTTTCCTTTCAAAAATTAATAATTGATGTTTTATTGTTTCTTTTAAGACTCAAGTTCCACTGGCATATGTAACTACTGGTCTAATGAGTGTTTTGTATAACCTTATTTTTGCTGTTTTTTATATTAATTTGCTTTTAAATAAGGTTCTATATGCAAAATAAGCTTTATTCCCATTTACCAATCTTTCCTTAATTTCCTCTTCTAATGCATTATGTCCGTTTACTTTGGTACCTAGGTATTCAAATGATTCTACTGTGTTAATTTGCATGTCATCAATTTATAGATTTTTCGATTTTCTGTTGTGATTACTACATTTTAAATTTTTGTTTTATCTTGATTTATTATTAGACCAATTTTTTTTATTCCTCTTTCAATGTGCAAAATATACATGCTTATTAAACTAATAATAAATTCATTCATCCATAGTAATTCTGCCTGAGGACAGGTCTTTCATTGCAGTCATAGCACTTTCATGCTATGCTTTGCAGCTTTACTATGGAATTGTAGGTGTGGTAGCTTCCCGTTGCTTTCCACACCGGTGAAGGATGATGATGATAATGATAAGGATGATGATGATCATATGATTTCAGGGACCGTTTGGGCCTTAAAGTTTTCCTGACATTTGTCTTACAGGTGAGGAAAAACCCCGATAAAAACCTCACCCAGAAAAAATGTCCCTACTGGGGATCAAACCTGGGCCTGCTGCATGACAAGGCAGCATGCTATCTCGAGACCACAGCGGTGGACTAATAATAAATAATATAATATAATGATATACTAACAATAGCTGCTGCACAATATCTTATTCTTCTTCATGACATTGAGAATGTCCTTCAAACCGGGAATAAAGCCCTTCTGATAAACACTTAACAGTATCTGCCGCAGTACTTCTCAATCAAAATTGTCAAGTTTAGTTTTTGTGCTTTCATGAAATCTCTTTTTAATGGGGCTTCTTAAGGTTCCATTTGTTCATTTATCATGCTAAATATTTCTTAGTACACTCCTAGATAATCCAGTGGCATTTGTGGTTTTTTTCCCCACACATTGGTTACAGAAATAAGCAGCACTATCATATTTAGTGCCTTCGCATTCACTTTCAAAATACGCATGGATATGAAACATTAATTATTTTGTATCTGTATGCAAAGGTTGACCCCTGCCTCCAAGCAAACAAACAATGAGAATTAAAGAAAATAAAAAAAAATCACTGCAATTAGCATGTCCATTGTATCACACTTTATGGCCTACATATACGCCCTACCTGTGTTTAATAAACAAAACATTTAATATAGAGAATTACAAAAATTACAGCCTATTGGCGCACTAATATTTTTACACCGTCAGAGCACTATAAGGTAAATGGGAGAAGAACTGAAGGTTTACACAGTATGATAAGTGATTTTGTATCGTCCTATGACGGTACTGTAAGGGTGATATCTGCAATCCATCCCCTTCTTTCAAGGGGAAATTTCAAACTTTTGACGGCCAAAGTCCACTAGACCAAACACACTATAATAGTGTATGGAAAAAAAAAAAAAAAAAGTAGCGTTTTCATGAAAATGGATAGTGACTTTAGAGACACTCTGTATAAAATGAATACAAGATGCTTCACAGAAACTGTTAACATTTATTAAAGTAATTAAATTTATATCTTATTATTTGGGTATGTATAAATAGTTGTTAAACATTTATTGAGAAAAAAATAAGTATTGCCAAACATGAAAAATAATACATATCTATTTGGAAAGAACATAGCATTGCTTTTCCTCATACCTCCCATATGCCATGTAGAGAACTAACATACTTAAGAAAAATATCAAAGTATAATACACACCATAAGTATTACTTAGACAACCTTTATTAGGATGGATGAATGCAAATAAAAAAATGAGGATTGTAGTTGGCTTAAATATTATGGAATCCCATATCTTAGAATTGTCAGCTGTGCTCCATTGTTGATAAGGATCCTTGGCTATGATCCATATGTACATGATCAACCATTGTAAACCACAGATTACAACAATCCAATATCCAAACATTCCAGAAGCTCCAAATATTACCATTATTCTGCTTACTGCAATAAATAATTGTTATCAGTCTAAATCAGGAGCCTAGATAGCTTAATGGATAAATCACTGGAACAGAATTACAAATCCTGGTTTAGACAAAATTATTTCTTTTAAAATACTAATGTGTCCTTTATTATAAATATATAGTAGTTATAAAATGAATATGAACTATATAATAAGTAGGGAAAGGATTTTGAGATGCGGCACCTTTCCAAAAATACAGCTGTTTCATACCAATAGTTAAATATATGTATTTTGGGGAGATGAAATGAAGTGAAATGAACAAACTTGTTGCATCTTTTCGCGAGATTACTGCATTTTGCCCCCTTTTTCCCTCTTTTTTATGCTTCAGCACCTTTTCCTCCACTCTTCTCTGCACGTTTAAAAGATAGGACAGAAAAATGTAAATTTTTTTCTTCTTGAACAGCTTTTTAAAATCTCAATCAGAAGTCAACAATATTAAATAAATATTAAAATATAATTTATGTAACTTATACCCCAGAAACAATGCCCAATCTGCAGTGTGAAGTCAACAATAGTAACACATTGGTGACCGACAGTTGTGCGTTCCACCCACCCCGCTTGACCGGACATTTCTGTCAGTGGGATGGACTTTTAAATTTTAAACCGCGCTAGCACAGTGTGGCTTTACATCAATATATTTACAGTCAATAACAATAATACATAAGTAATTCTTTATTAGTGTTCTCACCAGACCTTCTAGTATAAATTGAGGGTTGGAAACATTCCCCTTTATGTAAAGGCACAGTGCAAAAGGAGCATATGTAGCGAATTTCTTTTCTTGTGTTCACTGCAAATGCGGCAAGTTTTGGAGGGGTATTTTTTCTTTCCAGTCACAATTGATGTTAATTTATGTCTTCATGTCTCCTGACAGCCTATCTGGTGGGTCTTGACCTGGTGTTCTAGAAGTAGTTTCCTTTTCTCTATGTCTTTCTTCCTCTTCCCTGTCATCTGTTCCTAATTTCACGACTGCCCAACAAGAGGCTGTTTCAAGCAAAAAAATCTGTTTGACATTTTGTTGTTAGGATTTTGAAATTTATAGACCCTGAAAGCATTAAAGAGTGCACAATTCAGAAGCCACAGTACAACTTTCTTGCTCCATTTCACTGTTTTTCTGTGGTGAAACAAGAGTGGCATTTGTGATAGGTACTGGTCAGCCCTGTCTACGCCATTCACATACTTGTTATATTGAAGTATTCAATAGGGCTTTTTACAACTTTACCCCTCCCACTCTCGTGTTGCCTGATGCAATGTGCTAACCATTCTTACGTATCTTTTATCTCTCCATGTTTAAAGCAAAACTTCGCCCTTACTACAAAATACACTTTCTCCTGGTTTGAGTTTATTTCCTGCTTCCACAAATGATTTTTGAAGTCCCCTGTTAATCCGTATTGTTCCACAAACTCTCTTCTTTCTTTCAAGCAAATTTTCAGCTATAGCCACACTATTATAATAATTATCCTGGTACACATGGTGCCACAGATATAAATTCGGGTCCAGAACGCAAAATAGTGTTTCTTCTAATTTATTCCCCTCTGCAACATATATTTACAGGTTACATATGTATCCTGTAATTGCCTAACTACCCGCACTAAAATTCCATATTTCACCAGCCGTCTGTCTGTCTTCTTCTTCTACTACAAGGTTTAGGCTATGCAGCCTGTTCCGGCGAAGTTAAAAGTGGAGTCCATCTTCTGCGTGGTCGGCCAACAGCTCTTGTTCCTCTGGGATTATATAGGAAGGTTCTTTTTGGTATTCTTTCGTTGTTCATTCTCATTAAGTGTTCTGTCCATTTCTTATTATTTTCGCTGATTTTATCTTCAATTTTATATATATTTAATTCTTCTTGTATAGTTTCATTCCTTATTCTATCCACTCTTGTGCATCCTTTCACATTACGTAAAAACAGTATTTCTGCACTCTGTATCCAGCTTTTATCTCTTGATTTCATTATCCAATTTTCACTTCCATACAACAACAAAAGGAACAGCCATTGTTTTATATAATTTAAGTTTCATATCTTTCCTTGTTTTCCGACCTAAGGTTCTTTTTATGGTGCCACAAATAGCCGTCTGTCTTGAAACTGTAAACTACCCTTTCTGTAAAGATGGAAATTTCATTAAAGAGAAGAGAGAGGTACAAATATAACTAAAATTTATTTCACAACAAGAAAAACAAAATTGCATACCTCCTTCAAACGCAAAGAGGCAGGGAAACCATACAAAACGTAAAAACAGATATCTCCGTGACCGGTCGTCTAGTGCTGGACATTTAAACACAGAGATCTCCGTGGCCTGTCACCAATGTGGTAAATAATAAATATTAAAATATAATTTATGTAAACCACCAGTAATTTATATCCCAATAACAATGGCCAATCTGCAGCTGTGAAGTCAAATTTAAATTTTAACAGTGTTGCTGCAACATTTTAAATAAGTTCAGTTAGTATTGGCAGTAATTTCACAGTTTTCTATCTACCAACTTATTGTTGGCTGTGTTTTACTAGTCTGAACCACAACATATTTTTATTAGTATTACAACTAGGTTTTCGCAACAATAACATGGCAAATGTTAAGAAGGATAAGTTGTATGCACTTTCAGAATTCAAAACACAATTTGTCAAAACTGATGGCATCATTCTTCGATGTTCCATCTGTGAAGTAAATATTGCAATAAACTAAAGAACTATGAATTACCTCTTATGGACTCTATAAAGAAGAAAAATTTGGTGCAAAATGATATGCATATTATATAAACTGAGTTCATGTAACTGGTTTAAACCTTAATTCAATTGTTTTAGCAGCACCTTTTTTTTTACACCATTTTGTATGTATTTTCAGAACCGTTTTTCCCCCTTTTACAACCAAAATTTGCACCTTAAAATTCTTTCCCTAATAATAAGGCAGAAATTGAATCATTGAGATACCGGTAAATAAAAATGTTCCTAGATATTTTTCCCAATTCTTTTCCCCCCCCCCCAATACTGTTTTTACCAATGAACAATTTTATTTACAATGCTTTGATGGCGTTATGCGTCAACCGGCTATGTGCAATTATGTAAGTTTAGAGAAAAACATGCTTAAAGTTAGTCAAACTTCACTTTTTATTGTAGTGCCAAGCTAACAATACTGGATATTGCAAGTTATTTTCCTTGTCTGACCGTTATGCATTAACAATTTAAGAGCGGGAACATTTGTTGCTTAGCTGCATGATTCAAAATTTAGATTAGCATATATCAAGATGTGGTTTCATATTGTTTGTTGGAAAACAGAGAATCTCAGAACTGATGTCGTTTACATTTTTCTTTAATAATAAAACTACATTTAAAGATTTGGCACTAAAAGTGTGCATACACTTATTTCTTGAGTCAATGCAACAGATGGCATCAAAATCTCAGTTTTTAAAATGGCACTTAACCAGTTGTTGCACAACATTGTCCATTTATCTCTCTCACTGGAGGACAATTTATTTTTTGAAAAGAAAACATCACAATATAAGCTTTACAAGCTATAATAACTCCAAGCATGACAGGCCTACCAGCTGGCTGCTGACCTCACATCCACATGTGTTAATCACAGAGGTAGACAATTATCTAGCCAGTGTAGGGATGACATGTGATCAGCATGTCAGGTCCCCCAGTCATTATAGCTGGTCTGGAGTCGCTACTTATTTTAGCTACCCAAATGCCTCATGATGCTCGGTGGGCACGTGTACATGTGTCCATTGTTTAAAACAAGGTGGCCCAGTATCTATAAGGTGAGATTTTTTATGCATGCTTTATGCGCGGACTTTATGTAGGAGCGAAGCTGGCTGTGGCACACCCAACTGTGCACAGGCAAAACGCTGTGTGCCCGTTAGGTTATAAATGAAGAAATCTGTAGTTTCTGCTTATGTTCTCATTTTCCAGCCACTGCCTCAATTGTAAACATTACAACAAGCAATATTCAGCACTTACCTATAATAAATAGGATCCAATTGTATTTTATAATTGTATTGAGCATAAGAATAAGTATTGAGCTATTTGGTCTGAAAATTAAATTTTCTTCTAAAGGTAAAGATGTAGAATTAAAAAAAGCCATCATATGTGTTGCTATGAATATATAACATAGCTGAACATTTTGTATGAAAGAATATCTTTCTTCTCTAAAGTAAGTAAATGCTAGAATATGTAATATAGTTTGCGGCACACACTGAAGAGATGTTATCAATATATTGAACTCATTCAACGGTATAATTTTGTCATCCGTTGCTAACATGAGACAATCTGGCGATCGTCTAACATTTGTTTTCAGACTCTCTGCAATCATTTTACATCCCCTGCAAAATTAATTAATATATATATATTAATATAAATTTTCCTCATTTAGAGGATTGCCACGAGGACAAATTGATACAGACAATTGATTTTACGTTAATATTATTCGTTTTTAAACATCTTAATAATGGACAAATTATATTTGAAAAGAAAAATATACGCCTAGACTGGGGTTTGAACCCAGGACCTTTGACTTTCTATGTCAATGCTCTTCCATCTGAGCGAAGAGCATTGACATAGAAAGTCAAAGGTCCTGGGTTCAAACCCCAGTCTAGGCGTATATTTTTCTTTTCAAATATAAATTAATTTGATCTTAAATATTAAATTTATCATTTCTCTCACTGAATGATAAATTTTATTTGAAGACAAAAATTAATTTTTAACCTAATTAAATAAATATGTTTAAAATTTCTTACAAAGGAAAACTTTTCTAAAGGTGGTTTCTTAAAACAGAAATTGACCCTCGAATGGCAACAGTGGCAATTTCAGAAAGACATACTTTAACCAAATTATATTTGAAGAGAAAAATGTTCGCCTAGACTGGGACTCGAACCCGGGACCTTTGACTTGCCGGGCCAAATGCTCTACCAACTGAGCTACCGAGGTGAGTTACGATCTAGATGCAAATTTTTCTCTTATATACGTTGTAATTTCCTTTTGCCAAATGCTTTTGAAACCATTGCTTCTATCTTTGCAAATGGTGGCTTCTTAGTTAAGAAGACATTTATTGGGAATTTAACATTACTTTATAAAGCTAGTAAGGCTTCTAATGATATTTTTCTCTTCAAATATAATTTATCTTTCAGTGAGAAACATCATACTTTAACCAAATCTAAAAATTTCCAAAATTGAGATAAAAATCTTGGTATTGTACCCTTTGCCCCCACCATCTATCCTTTGATGGTTACATACTATTTAATTGGTATTTATCTTTATAATAATCAACTGTTGGCCATACATGGCTTTATTTTCAGAGTCAACTTCCTCTGGCTGGCCACCATGAGACTCAAAACGAACTGTGGGATCTTAAATCAAGTAAATGAATAAGATTTTACACCTTACCTCATATTTTATATCCTTACCAGGACTAGTTCCAAGGAACTTTTCCTCATTATCAACTGGGATCTGACTCTTGAAAATCTTGAGTTGACAATGAAAAAAGTTCCTTGAAACTGATTCTGGAAAAGATACAAAATATGAGGTGAGGTGTAAAATCTGATTTATTTAATGATTATTAAATAAAATCTCATAGCATTGCTTTGTAGAAATATAAGTTATTAATTAATAAAATCTTATACTTGATTATGTAAAATTGTAGACTTTCACGGCAGGTATTTTGATTCATGTATTTTATGTCTTTCGGGCTAAATGGCCGTGGTCTGGTATTATTAAAACTCGACGTTTCGTCTACTACTGCGGTAGACATCCTCAGGAGATTCTGCGCGTTCTTCGACTTGTTAACCCTTCAAATGTCGGCTGCAGACTGGCTGTGTGTTGGAAATCGTGTCCTTATTTATAGTTGAGTATTGTGCAGAGATGTTTTCTACATGGTCCGTTACTTTGGAGCTATTTTTCTGATTGGTTATCACTGGTGTAAGTCATGGGTTTTATTTATATTATTTTTGGTCTGGACATCTTACCTCAATATTAATGTTGATTTGTTCTTGGACATGTTTCAAAACAATTCTCTGTTTTATCTTCAGCTTTAAAAGCTGAAGATAAAACAGAGAATTGTTTTGAAACATGTCCAAGAACAAATCAACATTAATATTGAGGTAAGATGTCCAGACCAAAAATAATATAATTAAAATAACCTCAAAATATAACTTCCTAAAATTAAATATTCATGGGTTTTATTCTCGTGTTATATAATGCTGGAATCCAAATTTTATTAATCTTCATAGTTTCTTCTTTTTTGTTAAATGAATTTTTGTGTTTGTAAATTTCAATAGCCTCTCTGTGAAGTCTGGTGTAGTAATGTTGTGTTTTGGACAAAACTTGCATTTCTTCAAATTTTATGGCATGTTCTTTGTTATTCACTAAATGTTCTGCTACAGACGATTTTTCAGTTCGTTTCAACCGACAATTTCTCTTGTGTTCTCATATTCTTGTACTTATCATCCATTTTGTAGTTCCTATATACACTTCACCACAACTACATGGAATACGATATATGCTAGCAGTGCTTAAAGGTTCTCGTTTATCTTTTGCTGGATTTAATGTATTTCTAATTTTATGTGTAGGCTTGTAGATAGTCTGGATCTTATGTTTTTTCAGAATTTGCCCTATTTTGTCTGTTATAGATTTAACATAAGGTAGAAAAACCTTACCTTTGATTTGTTCCATAGTTCTGTTGTTAGTTCCATGTTTTTTTAGGATTTACTGCACGGTTGAAATCAATTTTAAAATATATCCGTTTTCTTGGAAGGCTGTTTTAAGATGATTCATTTCTTCTTGAAAGTATTGTGGTTCAGAAATCCTGTTTGCCCGGTCAACCAGAGTTTTTATAATGCCAAATTTTTGCCTATACTTGATTGTCTCTATGTTGTAAAATATAGCATTTCTCTGAAAGACATCCTAGAGATCATGAATTTGATTCATGATTATACCATAGAAATTTTTCTTTGAGAATATGGTTTGGAAAGTTGACAACTCTGCCTTATGAGGAGTTTTGAGCAGTTACTATTTGAGTTGTAATAAAATCCAGTTACAAAAACTGAAATTAAGGACCAGTCCTGATGGAGTAGTGTTACCAGCTTTGGCTCTGATTCTAAGGTATGCAGGTTCAAATGTAGCTGGGATCAATAGATATATCACAGTAATTCATGTTACTACTCAGTTCACTGTCTCCTCTCTTTGTTGCTTTTGTCAAAGTATCTAAAGATTAAAATTTATAAAACAGTAATCTTGCTTATGATTAGAGCATGGAAGTATATGAAGAAAATTATACCAAAATATGAAATCATAACAACAAAATATGAAATATATGAAAATTATGACACAAAAATATTAGGAAGGTATTATTTTTTCTAACTTTTTACATATATTTATATACACAAGCTCTGTATAATTTATAGGTGTACATACCAGCACACAAATGAGACAGGAAGGCCCTTTTTTAGTTCAAGAAATCAAGATTTTCACTGTATTTCCATTTTAAATAGTTTTTCATTAATTCTGTCCTAATATCAAATATCATATTCATGATTTGAAGCAATTTTAATGGCTCATGTTATAGTGTAGTTATTTGAGGAATCACAACTACAAGCCGGAAGGTCATGGGTTCGATCTCAATGGGGTCAGGGTTTTAACTGGACAAACATTCTGGTAGCATCATGGCCATAGGGTGTACTTAGCTCTTAATGTAAATGAGTACCAGACGTATGTTCTGGGGGCAAAGGCAGCCATCACATAGGGCTGACAACCCAGTGGATATCATGTGGAGATTTTCTAGAAAGGTGGAAGTCTCAACATCCATCTACCCCAAGAGCCTCCTAAGCCTGTAGTTTGACACTTTACTTTAATAAATTAATACTCGGAGATTATGTATATAAAACATGATCAATTGATTTATCAATATAATTTGATATATAATTATGAAATCCAAACATAAACTAAACATAGTATCCGAAACAAACATGCTTCCATCTAATATAGCACTGACAAAATTTAAAGTGGGTGTAGTTTGGATGACTGCTACTTACCTTGCATAAAGATACTGAACTCCAGCATATGTAAATGTCACAATAACATTAAATTGGATGAATCATAACACAAGTAGACCAAGACCAGTATGTCATATTTGGAGAAACAAGATGTTAGAATGAATTAATCCACAAATAATTCTAGGGAGTATTTCAAAACATAATTACAATTACAATTACAATTATGTTTAGTCATATAAACTACATGTATGAAAACATAGTGAAATGTAGTTAGAATTATTTTAACATTAGTTTTTTTCATTAAATTGGCTGACCACAGTATCTAGTCTTGATCTACTTGTGCTTTGAACAATCCAATTATCAATTCTGTTCGTAATACACAGTTAAGAGCTTTTTTTTCTACATTTTATACATTTTTAACCCCTGTCTGTTAGAATTGTTTTGTACAATCAAAAAGTACGCTCCACACCATATGAAGTTATGGGAGCAAACATGTATCGCACTATATTTGATAGTTTGATATAAGTCAGAATAATATTGGCCTTACCTACAATAACTTTACTAATTTCATAAACTGTGGATTTAGACCTTATTTCTTAGTGCAGCTTCAAGTTTAAATACTGTAATCCATTCACAAAATAAGGACTGCGTTTATGTAGAAAAAATAAACTGACTGCTATCTGATTTACCTGCTACATATGGTTATTATTCTAACATTGTTGTTCTACTTATTCATGTAGACCCATTTTCTTGTTCTGTAACCTCTATTTGGCCATTCCATGTCTCCTTATTCAATTATTTTCTTTTATCAAATCTATTTATCTTGTTCTGGATGGGATACTGAGGAATTTTCACCTGTCTGCCATATTATAGTATGATGTTTTACAACATGAGGACCTCACCTCACACCACTGGCTCCTGGCAGCTATCAATGACAAGAAAACCCTCCTGAGTAAAAAATGACATTGTGCTGTTTCTAAAAGTGTGTCTCTTTTGTCCACTGGTATTTAAATGATTATAAGAAGGGTTGCCTTTTGTTCACAGGAATTTTTGAATGGAGAAAAGAGGTGTGATTTCAAGGTGCTTCCAGGAACTGAGGTTCTTAAGTTTAGGTGAAAACTATACTTTGTCAGATAATTTCAAAAGTAGTCAGGTCAAATATGTTTTTAACCAATAATTAGAAATTTTATTTAAAAAATTTAAAGTTGAAAAATATGAAGGAATATTAAATTTATACTAATTATAAACATTTTGCCAAAATATTATGAATATGAAAACATATTTTGGTCTTATTTGATTCTATAGATCATAAAATGTAAGATACTTTGTCTCAGTGCTCTCTGACTAATAGTTTAAAATATGAAATTTCATAAAAATCCTCACTCTACTTATGATATTCTATGGATGTAAAACAAGCTAAAATTCTATTTAGTGTAAATGATGAGTATATTTACTTACATTATTAGTGGTTCAAGTTGAAACAGGATTTTTAAAATGTTGACATAATATTCACAATTATTTGGCAGTGCTGTTTTTGAGGATCCAAACCTGCACATTTTAAACAAAACAAAGAGTGGGTCAGATTAAGATTATTATTGAGCCCTATTAATTGTGTTAAATAGAGTAAAAGAAAACACAAACCTATAAGTAGCAATAACAATTATAGAAGCTGCATATAGTGAAACTGTTGAGATTCCAAAAACATAACAGTCCATAAGAAAATACCAAAGAGCTAAAGTAAAAATTTGCAAGTTCATGACAATTGTTCCAGTACAACAAATTATGACAAATATGAAATCAAATATGGGAATAAATTTATGAGTTCTTTGTTGTATTTGTACATTTGGAATTGGCATGAAATTCTCTTCTTCAAAATTATTAAATGTTTCTTGTTCTTTTATCTCATTCATAATTCTTATTAAAAATTCAAATTGAAATCACTTAAAAAATGTTATTCAAGTTAATAATGGATACCGAACTTCGAAACATTCTTTTTATTCATCAATGGCATATTTTCATCTGAAAAATAGATTTTTTGTTAGTCCACTAAAATTAGCAATATAAAAATTCACGATAACATAAAAATAGGTATGTAAAATTTATTAGAATGGTATATATTAAAAAAAAATTATATTAGAAATAATATTGATTCTAAGTTAAAACTTAATCATCTTCAAAATAATTAACTTAATCATTTTATTTTCCAGATATGGATAAAATACGGTTAAATATTTTTAGATAATTATTTTACCATTTTGGTAAAGAATTTTTATTACTGTAAGAATTTTTTTGTGGACATCCATCTTGAGCACTGCACTGTCAAAGATTTTTCAGATTCTAAACATTTTTTTTACTTGATGATATGATATGATATGATATGAAAATTATTATTATATGAACTATTTCATTTGTTTCTCTTTTACATAAAATATTCACTTATATTAAACAACAGTAACACATTATTATGTATGTTTTTAGTACGAATTACAAATTCCTATTTGAAATTACCGCTGAGTATATGACAGTATCCATCAGTATCGCCAATAATGAAACATCTAAATTGTTATGTTGGTACAAATATATGTTTATTGTACCCAACTTGATTGCTAATCGCCGTTCGCGTTAGTCTCAGCCAATCATTGAGCGTCTTTTTATTTTAATACTATTCGCTAAGATATTGAGATATTTTCATCTGTTGTAAACAGGTGACCAACTTAAGGTTAGAATTTAAAGTAAAATGGAGTAATTCTTAGTTTGAGGTTAGTTTTATGATTTTTTAAAATTGCTATTTGAAATTAAAAAGTATAAATGTTTAGCAAACCTGATCAACTTATTAAACGTACTGGAAAGAAAGGCGTTGGGAGATACGATTACTTGCAGCTACTAGTAACCGAATTTCAAGATACAAAATCTGAAGGTATGTGCAACTTTAAAATGCGCTTAATTATTTATTAATTGCGAGTTCGGGTTTGGCATTTAAAATAATGTAGAGTTAAGGAAGGAATGATTGAGAGTTGATTTTGCTGCTTTTTAAGGAAGTGGTGATTAAGAGTTATTATTGTTAGCTTTTTAAGGAAGCAGTGATGTGCTGTACTATTATAATCATATTTAAGAAATATCAGATACATTATGGTCTGACCCATCTGATTTTTTTAGGCTTTTCATTGTTCTTTTTTGTAAATGTCAAATTTAAATGTCTTTTCGGCTATTCTATGCCAGGAATGGGTCTGTGATTGTTGGAATGGAGAAAAAGTGACTGCTAGCATCATCTTAGCCAGCATGATAATATACGTTTCGGGCTCGTTTCTTCTATCAGATTGCATTCTTTATATATTTATTCACTCATTACTAAGTCCTTGAACCACATAATATTTTGTATTAATTTTATTTCATTAGTTTAGAAAATGGGCAAGTTAGTGTAGACCATATTAGTTTACAGTTTATTGGATAATAATCCGTTGCCTCTTAGGGGTAAGTTGGCTATTTTGTTCCAGGAATGACTAATGTGTATTTTCCATTGTAAATATGGTGATTTTAGGTTCATTAATTACCTCAACTTTACAATCAATTTGAAGGCATCTCTCAAACTTCTTTTGGGGAAAAAAATTAACATATTTGTTTTCCTCAGGTAATTATTCACATGTTGGCTACAGTGGACTAGTGATTATGTTCTGTGTCCCTGTTTCCGAAGGTTGCAGGTTCAAACCTGGCTGGGGTTGATGGACTTTTTAGGATGGAAAAATCCAAGGAGCAAGTTCTCTGGAAGGGACTTTAAACTATGGGTCTTCAGTCTAAAGATTTTCAGGCTTGTAAAATAATCTTAAGCCTGCATAAAGAGGCCTTTAAGGAAAATGTATGACCTTCTTCATCCTAATAATACCTTAGTTGCCTACTAAATGTCTCATTGGGTCGGTGCATACCATTCATGACATTTATAGGGAAATAAGCATAACTTAATTAACTTGGTATAGAACTGCTAAGGTCCAATATTGAGCTGTTAAACTTATTCACATAGACCTACTGCTTCAATAATTTGTGTTTATTTGATTTATTTTTATTATTTTAATTTATGTATACTGTTAGCATATAATCCCCATCTTTTCTACTAGCCCTTAGGTCTAAATATTTTGTTTCTGTGAAATTGTCTGAAATTTGTAAAGGATTCATGGTTTATAACTAAGTATTCCACAAGACGTGTATTTTATGGCTATATCTTTATGAACAATGCATGCACAGAGTACAGCCAAGGTTTTTAATTAAACATTTGTTTTCTTTTGGGAGAAAGTTTGTATTTACTGTTCACATATTGTGGGAGTTCGAGTTTTGGCTGAAGATAGGGGTGAGGCCCTTGAAACCGGTCCTATGAAAATGTGGTATTTTATGAGGTGAGATGTAAAAAGATTTCTCTGACTCAATTTATAAATTATAAATTATCTCTCAGTGTTACTTCCCATCGTAATTTTTATTAAAACAACTAAATTAGTTTTTTTATATAGAAATAACATTTTTTTCAGAAGCAAAAGAGCAGGTAGTTGCAAATTTAGCAAATTTTGCATACGACCCAATTAACTTCGAATATCTAAGGAAGTTAAATGTCATTAATTTATTATTGGATCTTTTGAGTGAAGATAATACAAAGTTGATTCAGTATGCACTTGGAGGAATCTGCAATTTAGTGCTAGGTGAGTTTTAGGTTAATTATTTTAATTATATAATTCTGTTACTTTAAATTTAGATAGCTCTGATTCTAAAGGAGATATTTGAGAAGACCTTGATTCAAATTTTATTCTTAATTTTTTTATATCCAATGATGTTCTCCTATTGTAAATCAATTATAGTCATTTGTTCTATTTTTAATTTTAAATTTAAATTTGTTTGATATGTATTTTGTCAGCAAGTAGCTGGATCCACAAAGAAGTTGGATAGCTACAAAATGATCCAAGAATATATCAAAAGTTGTTGCAACTCTGAGGATGTAGTTCCGTGTCTCTAGAATCAAAATTAATATTTCCGAGTGAGTTGGATCGTGCAGTAACATTTCAGACTTATAGTAGAGATAAATAATCAGTAAATGAATCAGATTTTTTCTTCACTTCCTGGTTTAGGTGTTGATAGCCTATTTTGTCTTCACTAATAGATCTAAGACCATCTCTTCCAACGATGTTTGATATCTCTTCTTCCTCTCGGAAAATATTGTAAGATTTTCTTAGGTAATCTACTCTCTTCCATTCTTTCTACATGTTCTTTCCACTGTATCTTGTTATTAGATATGTTTTCTTTTATGGAATAGATCTACAGTTCTTCACAAATATCATCAGTATGTCACTAGTTGGTCTTAGAGTTGGTTTCACACCATTTTATCGTAATAAAACAAGATGATGTTGAAAACCTCTATAATAACTTTCTTTAATTTTATAAACTCTTTCTGACATTTCACTAACAAATTATTGTAATAATTACTCTTGTTTTAAAGTTTATCTATCACACAATTATTTTATAGTCTCTAATGAGTCCACTTGCTGCAGTTCCTTCCATTCACAGTCACTGTATCGCTGTCAATTCACAGCTGACTACTCTCATCCATGGCAATGTTCATATAAGCGGGGGACACAAACTCCTCAGCCCTCGATTGAGACCTTTCCAGTATGGAAATTTCTGACATCGAAATTTCATGACAGTGAGGATTGAAGCTTGAAGAAGCCTCTGGAATGTAGATCTAGATGCATCTATGATCTGCATGGATCTTTCTACTAATGCAAGACCACTATTCTTGCCATCACCTGCAAAATTCAAATGCTGCTAGTATGATGCATCACAATGTTATTCTCTTCAAATATTAATTTCTCCTTCAATGTGAGTGATAAATCTAAATAAAAACATTGAAGCATGCTGACATATGCAGAAACTTGGCAGTTTAATAAAAATTTGAGTTTAAAGCTTATGTCTACTGAAATGGATTGTTTTAGACACTCAACTAGACATTCTAAATTGGAAAAAAATCAGAAATACAATCATCAGACAACAAATGAAAGTCCAAAATTCAATATTAGATTTTGTGAGATACAGACAGCTAGAATGATATGATCATATACATAGAATGCAAGAGAAAAGATTACCCAGACAAGCTTTGGAATGGATTCCACCTGGGAAAGGAAAGAGAGGTCAACCTAGATTTAAATGGTTGGATGATGTAAGAAGAGGTATGAGGGAGTAGGTCTGGAAGAATTGGAATGGGAAATTAGAGAAGAATGGAAAAAGAAGATAAAACTTTAAAAACCTTTGGGCACAGGAAGATATTTTATTTCATTGTAAACCTGTTTATAAGTAAATAAATAAACATTGTCATATTTTAATTTTGTTGAGTTGTTTCTTGGCTCACCTCATACTTCTTAACTCCCTCGCAGATTCGGATTTCTTCACTGTATTTGTGACATTCTCAATGCTGTATCATGTTCACAACTGACGTCCAATGAACGTGATACAGCATTGAGAATTTCACAAATACAGTGAAGAAATCCGGATCTGCGAGGGAGTTAAGAAGTATGAGGTGAGTCAAGAAACAACTCAACAAAATTAAAATAAACCTCATAGTGTTATTTCCTACTACATAACTTAATTGTCATATTTTTTTTCCCTCTTCAGGACTAGTTTATAGAGAAATTCACTCATCTTCGACTGGGTTCTGATTGTTGATTCGATAGTTGGTATTTCTTTGTGTCTCCTCTTTCTGGTGAACTTCAAAATCATGAGTAGCTGCTGCAAATTTGTCCATTTCCCCACCTTTTACTCTAAGGTGCTCCTTCATTTTAATGTTCAGGATACTTAGTGTTTTAGTTTTTGCATTCCCCACACTTTATCTAATAAATTCCTGATTTTTTTCCTCCTCTAATATTTAATTAGTTTAGTAGTAGTAGTATTAGTAGTTTCTGTCATTCCTCTTAGAAGCATAGGGCCTTTCTGAAAGCATACTACTGGACTCTGCTAAATTCCTGACTTCATTCCAACTTTTTCCTTGTTGTTCAGTTTCATGGGAAATGTCATCGTCATCATCATAGTATCCTACCGGCTTGTTTTCATTTTGGTTTCTTTAATAATATGTTTTAAGAAATGTGGGTTATTAGCTCACATCTTCCAATTCCAATGATGGGGTTGTCAAGTAGGCAGCGAGATCTGCCTTCCTCAGTTCTTGAGGCGGAGTCTAAACATTTCCTTCTAAACTCAATAGTTATGGTTTTCCTGCCAATAGTTGGTGGCTGCTTGCAGTGGAAATCCACTGATGATGGGGTCGTTACATCGCTACATTGGGATTTAATTAGTTTACTGAGCCTGAAATAATTTTTCAGCGCAAGTTTAATTTGAACTTTAACATTTTTTAAAACTTATTTTGTGTTAAAAGATGTTATGTAAATCTCTTATATTTTCTATTTTCTTGTTTTTTCAGCACATTGGGTACTTTGATTAATTTTTGTTTTCTGTTTCATTTACTGATTTTTTAATTCCTAACAAATATCTGACGATCTTAGATGTTAAAGCATCTTTAAATAAGACTGAAATTTAAAAAAAAAATTGTATCAATATCATGTTATAAATGATGCATGAACTAAATTCAGGTGTTTATAGAAGTTCACCCAGCTTTTGATTTAGATTAAGAGATCTAGAAATAAATTTAAAAGAGAGAAACTAATTTCTGGGTCAATAGAATAAAATTTGGAGTATGTCAAACTAAAGGTACTTATAGAATGAATTACTGATACTTCTAATTAAAATAACTTATCCTTAAATAAATTAATTTTGTGTTTTTGCTTGAAGCATGATATATCTTGATCAGTGCTACTGTGTTTGAGTGCATGCATGTTATCATAAAAATGTTGCATTTTGTCGGATGAACCAAACTTTATTCTTTTCACACAGATCCAGAGAACAAAGAATACATTCTTCATTGCAATGGAGTAAAGATTGTTTCATCTTGT
The DNA here is from genome assembly GCA_030220185.1 of Diploptera punctata. NCBI lineage: Eukaryota > Metazoa > Arthropoda > Insecta > Blattodea > Blaberidae > Diploptera > Diploptera punctata. Next base: position 4,399,138 of record JASPKZ010003868.1, on the reverse strand, counting down.
TTATCTTCATGTGATGAAGAAACTGTTTTATCAGCAATATCAACTCTTATGTTTCTCGTTACACCACAGTCTAAACCAGGTAAGTTGTAAAATACACATTTTGGAATTAAGTAATTTATTTACGTGTTGCATACAACTCAAATTGTGAAGAAAATAATGATTTCATTATAAAGTGCTCAACATTAGATACCAACCAACCAGCCAACTATTAAATCAGTTTCAATTAATTCTACACCGAGTCTCATGTCTCTATACTGGGGGGTTGAGTTTTGGACAAAAACCTCCATCTATCTGTAATTCCATGTCTTCTCTTTCACATTTAACTCCTCTTTTCATTACATTCTTTTAACTTGTACTTCCCATCTATATGTTTGATGACTTCTTTTTTCTCTTCCCTCCTAATCTAAATTCCAGCACTTCTCTTGGTGTCCTTATGTCAATTACTTATTTTATTTTTTTATGAATATTCCACAATATAGTGTTTTTCCTTCAATACAAAGTGATTTGTCGCCAGGGGTTTCTGTCTAAAGCATCTTCTTCCCTCAAATCTCTAGCTTCCATACTTCTCCTCACTCCATCTATCCATCGTTCTCTAGGTCTGCTTCTTCCACTTCTTCCATTAGCTTTCCAATCAAAGATCTTCTTTGGTATTCTATCTACTTCCATTCTTATGAGGTGTCCATACCATTTCAAATGTTTTTCTTCTATATTTTCTAATATGTTTTTTCAACTTGCATAATTTCCCTTATTGTGCTGTTTCTTACTTTATCCCTTCTTGAAATTCTTCTCGATCACCTCCAAAAATCAATTTCTACTGCTAAGAGTTTGTTGACTTGTTTTCTACTTATTGTCCACATTTTGGACCCATATAATAAAATGCTTTGTAACATAACTTGAAATATAGTTTTCTTCGTTCTGTATGTTATATTTCTATTCCAAAGCACTGAATTCAACTTACCAATGATTCTTCTTCCATCAGTTATTCTTCTTTCAATTTCGGTAGTTGAATTCTCATTTTTATCTGAAATAGATCCTAAATATTTAAAATTTTTAACATTACGTATTCTTACTTATTTGATTTACCTTATTAATAAATAGTTAGAATTTTAATGACTCACCTCATAACTGTAGATTTCTTGAAGACTATAGTTTCAATATTCTACATATCGTTTTCAATTCCCTCTTACTGTTGATTTGGTGATTGATGATCCTGTAGATTACTTCCTAGTCCCTCTGTTGGCTGATTGATGAACCTCCAAGTTAAATCTTTTTCCCCGGGAATTTCAAAATTCATGATTTTCCTTTTATTTTTGTGGACGTGAATTTTCTCCCAAACTATGAATTCCTTAGATTTATCAAACTGTTTCAGTTACTTGGACTTTGTTTTAATTCTTGTGTTTTTTGACCATGCATGTGCAGCTATTGCAGATTTTTCTGTTTCCCCATTTTTAACATTTCTAAGGCATTCTTTTAAACTTGTATTTAAGTTCCTTTTTGTTTTTCCTATGTATATTTTTTCACAATCTTTGCAATCAATTTGATAAATCCCTGATTTGCTGCTTTATTAATTTTTTTTATTTTTGTTGGTATTAATTAATCTATTCATGATAATAATAATTGATCCTTGCTAATTTAATGTTACATTTGCTGACAATTTTTTTGAAAATTATTGTATGCCAAATGATGGTATGTAAATTTCCTGAAGTTTTTATTAACCATTTATTAATTAAATAAAGCTCATAGTGTCACTTCCTTTAAATATTAAAAAAAATATTTATTTTGATTAATTATGTAACATAAATAAAATTTAAGGATATTTATGTGCAGATGTCTTGATAAAACTCAATGTCATGCCAGGCATAGAAGGCCCTTGGCCTATCAATTGACTGCTGGCCTCACATCCACATGTGTTAATCACAGAGATGGATGATCATCTAGCCAGTAGAGGAGTGACATATGGTCAACATGTTGGGTCCTCCAACAATTATAGCTGGCTTTTTAAACCCGAAGCCTTAACTTATGTAGCTACACAAATACCTCAAGTTTCTGGCCTAAATTCCTTAAGAAAATTTCTTCCTCCATGTTAATATATTTCAACACTTTAAACTTTTTTTTAGAATATCTTTTAGAAAATTATTTATAAAATAATCTTAAGGTAAGGAAATTCAAGTAAAAAATATTTATAATTAGAGGATTAGTTGTGTCATATAAATACATCATCATCATCCTCTTATCGTGTCCTTTCGAAAGGTTGATTCTAAATATGCCTCCAACCGTATCTATCTTCCCATGCTTTTCTTTTTTTTAGTTCTTCCTAGTTGTATCATCTTTCTTGTAAACTTTTCTTCACTTGGTTAATCCATCTTTCTTGTGGTCTACCTCGTGGTTGTTTTCGTTGTATCTTGAGATTTAACAGTTTTTGTGTCAGTCTTTCCTTTTACATACCTCCATCTATCCAGATATAATTACATACAAATTCTTATTTGTTTCAGAAATAACATCACCAACAATTCTTAGTTGTATGATTCAATTCTCAACAAGCCAAAATGCACGTATAAGAAACTTGGCAACTGTTTTTTTAGAGGATTATTGCTCACCTGAAGAAGTGGAAGCTGCAAGACAGAACACATGGAGCCTGTAGCTGTTGAGAATATTCCTCTCCCACAAACTAAATGAATAAGTGAAGCAACTTTCCCTTGAGCTGAAAGATACATTGGTACTGCTGCATCATTGAATGACAGATGAAGAGATGTATATAACTTTTACATGATTGCTCAATATAATTTGTTTCCTGATTTAAATAAATATAATTTTGAAGTATCTCATGTTTATTGTCGGGTTTTGTTAATACAGCAGTAATTTTTTTTTATCTAATTGGAATTCAGACATATTTCCAAAGTGCTTGCACGTCCAACTTAATTACAAAGAATTACAAATAACCAATATTGTCCTAAAAAGTTAAATAGAAGAAGCTTGAAGAAGTTCAGTTCAAGTTTTCAAACACTATTTTTAACTTCCTTGTTATAAGACAGATTTATTTAATGTGTGTACAAAATTCTTTATTTTATGTTATAGCTTTTTTTTTGCTAGCGCAGCAGTGTATTTTGAACTGCATAATAATTAATTCTATAATATAATAATTTTTCTGACTCCAGCTGTGAGTTATAGAAAATCTGTAAATTAACATAATTAATAATTTATACAACTGAATCATAAATAACGTTTTATATCTCACCTCTTAAAATTCCGTGATTTTCACAAGATTGGTTTCAAAAGCCATATTGCTTCTGTCCTCAGCCAAAACTCCTACAAAACTTAATCTTGGTTAAAAGATTATATATATATATATATTATATATATGATAAAACAAATTTCTAATTCCCCATTTAGCAATTATGTAATATATAAAAAAGTATCTAAAACACTATTGAAGCAGGGATAAAAAATTCTGGTGTATTTATCCCATCATGTGTTCTTAATGTAGATGTCATTCGATGTGCATTTATGAATGATGGTTCATTGCTTTGGATATGGGGTCAATCGAGTAAGGTAGGAGGAGAATTTGTACTTTGGATGGGAAGGAAGCCTGAGTAGTCAGAGCATCAACACATAAAACTGAAGGTTCAGAGTTCAATTCTCGGTTCATGCATACATTTTTCTCTTACCATTGATTCCGGTATATTGTTTGCAATAAAGGTGGTACTGTAATATATAAGTCCTTTACTTACTCTTTAGGCGATTTATTTTAAGTTAATAAATACTTCTATAGTAGTAGTAGTAGTAGTTCGTGTCACTCCTCTTGGAAGCATAGGACCTTTGTGAAAGCACACCAGTGAAATCTGTTTTTGCCAAATTCTGACTTTTTCTTTGTTGTTCCATTGCTGTGCCGTGTAATTTTTCATCTTTCTCTTTTTCTAGGCAATCCTTGTGGATTCTATTCTAATGCCCTATCTGGCACACTGTTCTCTTTTGAAAGTACTTCTATAGGCCTATATTAATATGGAGTTTAATAAAAGTATTTTTGTACTTAAGACATTATTTGACAAAATTTTAACAAAAAACAGGAATGTTTGTAATTTGTTTACAAATGCTTGTAAGCTTGTTGACAATGGCGCAGACTGTCAGAAAAAAGACATAAGTACTGGTGAATCCAATTTCAACACAGAGGAAATAGCAAAACAGAAGAGAATTAGTGTGGCAGTAGGAGATAAGGTGACAGAAATGAGATGTGTATCACAAGAAGATGTGGATAAGTTTGCAGATGTGACTGGCGACCACAATCCAATTCACAAGATTAATGAAGCAGGTGGTAAGTCCATTGTGCATGGAGCATTATTAAATGGACTAGTTTCAGGTGTTATTGGAACTAAACTACCTGGACCAGGAACTCTAGTCGTGTCTCAGACACTTAACTTCCCAAATCCATGTTATGCTGGAGAAGATGTCAAGATAGTTGTTGAGATTGAATCAGTGAGAAAAATTATTTCTTGTACATTTTTCTGCACAGTTTGTAGACAGCAGGAGATTACTGTTCTTCAAGGAAATGCTAAACTAATTCCAATGAAAAACTTTTCTAATTAATTTAGTTGTCAACCTTAAACATTACTTATTTACAATGTTTTTATTTTAAATTGATCACTTCTCACTGAAGGACAAAATATGTTGATTCAAAAATCCCAACATGATATAACTGCATTTTGCCAGGTTTTCAGGGAAAAAAAATCTTTTCATTACTATGAACATTATCTGATATTTTAGTGCATTAATTAAAATTTTAAACGAGAATTGTATAAGTTGAAAGAAATGTTTGAATGGTGTAATGGACAGCACACTAGTACATAGAACTAGAGGTCCAGGTTTCAGACATTAATTTTTCTTTCTTAAATTAGATTCTATCCAGGATTGGAAAATGTTAATCTAATTAAAAACAAAAAATATGAAGCTTTACTGCTAAAAAGTAATGTATAAATTCTCAATAAAAATACTTCTGAATAGAAGTCATCAGTTGGCGTGATGGTAGTGACAGCTATTAGCCTTCAGATGAACGAGAATTGTATAAGTTAAAAGAAATGTTAATGTTTGTATTGTCGTTTGAATGATGTAATGAACAGCACACTAGTACGTACAACTAGAGGTCCAGGGTTCAAATCCCGGCTCAAACATTAATTTTTCTTTCTTAAATTAAATTTTAATATTTGTAATGATGGACAATTATTATTATTTTGAATTGGGATTTGAACTCAAACTTCAAAATAATAATTGTCCATCGTTGTGAATGTTTTTTTTTAATGCCCCCAGTTTGTACTTTTTAGACATTTCTGGTGTTCTCTCCTGGCAATGGCATAATTGTAACCCACTTCTGAGGTTGGGACGCCTGGAAGATGGGATTATGTTGCCCCGATAATATGATGGGTGATGATGATAGTGGTGCACCAGCAGAGCCCCTAATCCTAAGCTTAATCTAAGATGAATATAAATGATGATGATTGCGATAGCCATATGATTTGGGGACCATTTGGGTCTTAAAGTTTTTTTGACATTTGACTTACAGGTGAGGAAAAACCCCAATAAAAACCTCACCCAGAAAAACTGTCCCGACCGGGGGATCGAACCTGGGCCCGCTGCATGACAAGGCAGCACGCTACCTCAAGACCATGGCGGTGGACTCATTGAATGTTAAAATTTAAATTAATGCATCGAATATAATGCTTAACTGCTATAAAAGTTATGTAATTTCTTATTAAAAATGTCTTCTTGAATTAAAAGCTGCCAGATAGCACTAGTAGCGAAGTCAAACTGCTTCTGACAATAAAGAGACGTATATATAAATAAGAAGAATTAATGTTTGTATTGGAAGCCTGAAATAGTTGTAATGGTTAGCATACTAACAAACAGAGCTTAATGGCTCAGGTTCAAATCCTGATTCAGGCATTAATTTTTCTTTTTAAATTAATAATTATCTGGTATGTTAGACAATTGTGTCATGTTGGGATTTTGGCATTAAGATGTCCTAACATAAGCCTACCAGATAATGTGTACAGTAATGAAAAAAGAGCTTTTTGCTTTCCTGAAAACCTGGTAAAATGCAATTATGTCATGTTGAGATTTTGTTATTGATATTTGAAGAGAAAAAAAAAATTATGCTTAAATTGGATTTAAACTCAAGGTCTCTAGTTTTTTGTACCAGTGTTCTAAACCATTGAGATATCTAGGAATCTCAATTAAAACAGAAATTTTTCTCTCTCTTATACAATCCTTGCACATGCAAGGCAGTGACCCTTCATTCCACATGCCATCTGGCTGCTTCTTCTTAAGAAGACTTTCAATAGGATTTAACTCTACTTCTGTAGCCAGTAGTGTTAAATCCAAAAATACATTTAACTTTTACAGGAATTAATCACCATGAGGTTTAATTTATGGTAAAATCAAATGTTTCTTACCTCTCCTCATACAAATCTTCTAAGTAGATCGCGATTTCGAGACCATAACGGTCTCATCTTCAGTACTATTTTGGCGACTGATGTTATGTCTATCGGAAGAAACTCTTCTTCTTCCCTCTGTTGTTGGACCGATGAACCTCTGGATCAGGTCAGAATTTGTGGGAATTTCGAAGTTCATAAGTTTTCCTTTGTTTTTCTGTATGTGGATCTTTTCCCAAACTGTGAGTACCTTTTCTTTGTCAATTTGTTTAATTAGACTGGCTTTTGATTCAATTAAATGTTTTTGAGACCAAGCATGAGCAGCTACTGCTGACTTTTCCACTTCTCCATTTTTGACATTTCTAAAATGTTCTTTCACCCTTATTTTCAAATTTCTTTTTGTTTTTCCAATATAAATTTTGTCACAATCTCTGCATCAAATCAGGAATTTATCAGATCAAATGCAAAAGTTGTGACAAAATTTATATTGGAAAAACAAAAAGAAATTTGAAAACAAGGGTGAAAGAACATCTTAGAAACGTCAAAAATGGAGAAGTGGAAAAGTCAACAGTAGCTGCTTATGCTTGCACCGAAAAACATTTAATTGAATCAAAAGCCAGTCTAATTAAACAAATAGACAAACAAAAGGAACTCACGGTTTGGGAAAAGATCCACATTCAAAAAAAACAAAGGAAAACTTATGAACTTCGAAATTCCTGCAAATTCTGACCTGATCCAGAGGTTCATCGGTCCACCAACAGAAAGAAGAAGAAGAGTTTCTTCCGATCGACATAACATCAGTCACCAAAATAGTACTGTAGATGAGACTGTTATGATCTCGAAATCGCGATCTACTTAGAAGATTTGTATGAGGAGAGGTAAGAAACATTTGATTTTACCAAAAAATACACGTTTTTTTTTTCTTCTTCATTTCTCTGTATTTTCCCTTATAATAGTATTGCTTTGTCTTCATGCATGCAGCTTCAATTGGGCGAAGCTCAAGAAAATAAAAATTGAACTTATTGTAGGACAGAACATGTAATAGTTCCTGTTAAATTAGTTTTCCGGGCTAAATGACCATCCAGTTTTGTGAACTCAGGGAGAGCATGCAGTATCTTCTAAGGATGAATGAATGAGTCACTTCTTATCTTACCTCATAGTTTATGTTATTTTAAACATGGGAACTGCAGTTTTCAAGTGAACATCTCTCTCATTTTCAACCGATATTATGACTACAGGATTTTCGTTGGAAACTTCATCTGTAACATTGCCATCTGGTGTTGATTTGATGAACTTTGTGATCAGGTCCTGTTCATCGGGAATTTCAAAATTCATGGATCTAAATTTGTTCTTCTGAATATATATTTTCTCCCAAACAGTCAATTCTAAAGGTTTTTCCAAATGTTTTAGAAGTTGGGCCTCTTTTTCAATTTTATGACTCTCCAACAAACTATGTGCTGCAATAGCTGATTTTTCAATTTTACCATTTTTAATATTTCTAAGAACCTCGTAATGTTATTTCTCATATTTAAATATGAATCTTCTAAGGATGTTTACCGTGCAGTAGATGAAATGTTGAGTTTCAACAAAGCCGGACCATAGCCATTTAGTCCTGAAGACTAGTTTAACAGGAATCAAGACACCAGGCATGAAAGCCAATAATTTTACAAGACAATGTAATCTATGTAAACATTTATTTTGTCGCTTCTCTTAGTAACTTCAAATTTGTAATAAAGCATTATTTTGAAAGGTGATATTTGTGAAATAATTTGAAAAAGGAGTTGGATTTTTTTTAAATTTAGTAGAATACTGTATTTTACTGCTTTCATCATCATCATCATCATTGACATCAAGGAATAGTCCTTCTGACCCATTCCATCTCAAAGTAGCTGTTCACGCCATTTTTTCAAAGGTCTGTTTGGATTATAACATAGAGGAGCTTTTGCTTTACTCGAGTCTGGTATTCATTGAATTTGATCTCTCCAGTTTGTATTCTGTATTTTTGAACTGTAATTATAAATTTACTCTATTTTTATTTATATACCTTTTGTGGCTAATAATTTATAACCTGATAAAAATTGGAGAAATCTCATTTATGATAATTCCATTTATCTTAATTGCTCTTCTTTCAATACTGTATTATTATATATAATCTTTACTCTAAAAATAATACAGTAACATATAAAACTGTTATTCTCCCAGTTATATTATATGGATATGAAACATCGACTTTTACTTTAAGGGAGGAGAAAAGATTACGAATATTTGAGAATAAAGTTCTTAGGAAAATTTTTAGACCAAAGAGAGGTGAACAGACAGGTGAATGGAGAAGATTACATAACAGTGAGCTACTTGATCTTTGTAGGAAACTAGATATAATAAGAACAGTTAAGTCTCGTAGACTGCAATGGGCAGGATATGTGGCATGAATAGAGAATGAAAGAGGGGGATGGAAACTTCTTGTAGGAAAACCAGAGGGAAAATGCCCAGTAGGTAGGTCAAGCATGAAATGGGAGTTTAGTATAAAATTACAATAGGAAATAACATTGAGGTTCTTCTTAATTAATAAGGTGAGTCTGTAGCATCTCATAAAAAGTTTTGAGTTCTTTTAGGACATAAAACTGAATTGTTTTGAAACATGTCCTAAATGAAACATAGACTCATCTTATTTGTTATGAGATGGGAGAATAACATTAACCTTAATTTGAGGAGGTGAATTTTCAAAGAATGATTGTAAAATATTAGCTCAGGAAAAGGATATAGGAGAGCTTATGTCTGCACAGTCACGAAGCCCCAGGTTTGATGGTGGAAGTGAGTTAGTGACATTAGAATTAGAATTTTTTTTTGTTAAATGCCACCATGTTTTCATTTCAACATTTTGGTATTCTCTCCTGGCATGGCATTATTGTAACCCACTTCTGAGGTTGGGGTATCTGGAAGGCAGAGTTACACTGCCCCGATGATATATGATGGGTGATGATGGTGGTAATGATGTGCCAGGAGAAGCCTTAATCCTAAACTTAATGTTTATGTTTATGATGACTATTTAACTCATGCCCCAAATGGGAGTCAATGACCAATCACGTTTCAATGAATTTTGTTTTACAAACCGCCACGGCTGTGTTTCACCCTATATTTTATCAATTAAGTTTATCATATTAAAGAAAGTTCTTCCTTTTTAATATTCTGAACAGGTCATAGCATTATTTTGCAGTGACTGACTCTCTAAGAAATACGTTGAATATAGCAATTTATATATTAAAGTGTAAGAATCCTAGAATGCATGTAGCTACCAGATTGTATATATATAGTGCACAAATGTAACCAGATAGTGCTTGCGAGATATAATAGAAAAAAAATTGTAGCAATTGATTATACCACAATAAAGAAATCACTGTTTGCACTTTCTTAAACGTATTATTTCCCAGGTATTTACGTTCCGGAAAAATATAATTGACATATTTACATCATAGGACATCAGAAATTAATTAATAACCTGTAATGTAGGTTATAAACAGTTTGATGTATTTCATTTTTTCTCCACTAGGGTGCATTCTTACAATATTGCGATCCAATTTGGCAATAAATCATATGATCTGGTTCCAATGATGAACAAATGAAACATAAAGGTTTCTCATTTGTTTTCAAACATCGCTGTTTACAGTAAATATATAAATATTTTAAAATAACCATATTTAAATAATGATTTGTGAGTAAACAGCTTAATTTTATTTGTTAAATAGTCCTAACAAATATATTTACTTAGGCTTTCACAGCCGGAGTTACTATGATGATCTTGTAGAAGATTTCTGGGCTGTTGGCCGTGGTCTTGAGGCTTCTAGTTCCCTGACGTTTCGCCAGAGACTGCGTCCGGCATCCTCAAGGGTTGGCTTGAGACTGGCAATTTTGTCGACTACCTGCCCTATTTATACATTTATTCGCGACGTGTTCTCTGCACGGACCGCCTGGAAATCTTCTACAAGATCATCATAGTCCTAACAAATTCCACTCTCCATTTTTAAATTCTCTAGATAAATTTGGAAATCACTCGTGGCATTACTTATGATAATGATGGCCAGATGATGTTTGAAGACTCTTTGGGCCTTACAGGTGAGAAAAAACCCTGAATAAAATCATCACCCAGGAATCTTGTCCTGACTGGGATCGAATCTGGGCCCGCTGCATGACAAGGCAGCAAGCTACCTCGAGACCATAGCGGTAGACGGATTGGAAATACAAGGAGACCAAGTCACAACCCACATTCCTAGCAAATAGGGGTTAAAGTATGTATATTATAAAAAAAATTCTTGTCCTAGAACAACTTAGAGATTCACTGTATTGACTTGATCTGATTTCTTTTCTTTCTCTTTTTAATTTGGGCTTGACCTTCTTGTATTTCCAATGCTTCATTTAGAGGAATGTAATGGACCAACGATGATAGATTTGATGAGCAAATAGCTGTTGCATATGTTTGGTGGATAGGATTACTTTTATTACACCAATTTCTGATTGATTTTTATTTCAATTATTTCATAATACTATACAGTATTATACAATTAAACATTTATTTGATAAAGTTTCACTGATATATTTATTTAGAATCTGAAACATTTATTTTTACATAAAATTCAATGTTGCAATCATACAGCAATTTGCAGGCATACAATTTTCATCATACTCTTGATTTTCAGCAAATTTTATTTATATTTAGAAAGCTAAGAAACATCTATAATCTATCTACAATGACATAATAGCTCAGTGTTGGGCCTTAGCCTCTCCTTTGTTAGGGGTTTTTTAGATCAAGTTAATTTAGTTATGCGTATTTCCCTGCAGGTGTTATGAATATTATACAGTCAATAAACCGACCCAATGAGACATCTAGTAGGAAACTACGGTATTACTAGGATGATGAAGGTTGGTAAATTTTGCTTAGAAACCACTTTATTCAATTTAAGGTTCTTTTATGTGCTTGGAAATCTTCAGACTCAGGAACCACGGCTTAAAGTCTCTTCTGGAGGACATGTCCCTTGGACTTTTCCATTTATCTGTCTGGGTTTGACTCGTGACCCTCAGAACCAGAGGCAAGAAACATCACCACTAGTTTCAGATAGATGGTCATTCAATTTTGTTCAGAGGCCTTTTTATTCAGACTTGAGGTTATTTTATGAGCCTGAAAATCTTCAGACTTGAAATTAAAGCATAAAATCTTCCTGGAGGACTTGTCTCTCTGATTTTTCCATCTTAAATATCCATCAACATATCTCGGTTTGAACCTGCAATCCTCAGGACTAGAGGCAAGGAACATAACCACTAGACCACCGTTTTCGACCAATTTGAAATAAACATTCATTAAAAGTGTTGTAACAGTCTGTTGATTAAAAAAAAATACATTTTGAAATGCTCAATAGTGTCAGTTGGCAAAATATTTTTAATTAGGACTGGCATATATTTTTGTAAATGTTTTTTGTGATATGAAAAGAAAAATAATAAGTGTGTATAAATATTTAGTAGTAAGTATTTTTGTTTGTTGCCCGCAGTGGACTAGAGGTTATGTTACTTGCCTCTAGTCCCGAGGGTCACAGGATCAAACCCGTCCGAGGTTGATGGATTTTTTAAGATGGAAAAATCCAAGGAGCAAGTCCTCTAGGAGGGACTTTAAGCCATGGGTCCCAAGTCTGAAGGTCTTCAGACTCTTAAAAGAACCTTAAGACTGTTTAAAGAGGTTTCTAAGCAAAATTTACCGACCTTCATCATTGCAGTAATATCTTTGTTGCCTACTAGACATCTCTTTGGGTCGGTATGTTGAGCGCATTCCATTAATGACATCTGTAGCGGAATAAACATAACTAAAATAACTCCTAATAAAGGAGAGGCTAAGGCACAACATTAAGGTGTTATGTCATTGTAAATAGATAGACAGATAGAAGTATATTTGAAGAGAAAAATATACGCTCAGACTGGGGTTTGAATTCAGGACCTTTGGATTTCTAGGCCAATGCTCTACCGCTGAGTATCTGAGCACTCCAATCTAATTGCAAATTTTTCTCTTACACATTGTTAATTCCTGATTGCTGAATGCTACGAGCCTTTTTTACGAGCAAATGCTCGTAGTATTTGGTGATAGGAAGTTAACAATGTATAAGAGAAAAATTTGCATTTAGATTGGAGTGCTGAGATAGGTCAGTGGTAGAGCATTGGCCTAAGAAAGCCAAAGGTCCTGGGTTCAAACGCCGGTCTGAGCATATAATTTTTCTCTTCAAATATAATTTGTCCTTCAATGAGAAGTATTAAATGAATAATAAAAGCATCCATAGGTAGAAGTATTTTTGTTTCATTTTAATTTTTTTTTCTGTTAAATATTTTTTGTTCTTTTTTGTTAATGTTACATTAGGGACATAAGAATTTTAGGAAGGCTTAGGTGAGGCATGACAAAAAAAAAAGTTGGGAAAGACTACTCTAGACTGTTACGGCATTATGGAATAATTAACTGATGAATAACTGATTAAGTTCTGTTTTTCATGATTTAGGTATCTCTTCTCCATTAATATGTCTTTCAAAAAGAGACCTTAACCTTTCAAATAATTTATTTGTGCCATGTTTAATAAGTTCAGGATATACTCCATCAGTCCCACTGGACTTACCATTCTTCATTTGTACAACTGCCATTTTTACAGTTTCTATATCCAATATATATTTATTGACATTGGTTTCCATGATATAATCTCCATCCAAAAATTCATTTCTTCTTTCCTGTGAAAGGTTTTTAAAATTATCTTCCCAAAAATTTAAAGAAATGCATCCAAATGTATTCCCATTTTTTTATATTGCAATGTAGTGATTTTAAAATGTTCTATAATTCAATAGTTCATTTTCTTCCAATATAATTTTGAATTCTGTGACATGTTTGTTGCCAAAATTTATATTTTTCTTCAGCAATTTTTTTCCCTTATCATAGCTTGTGCTTTATAAAATTCTATTCTATCCTCATCACTCTTGGTATTCATCCATTTCATGTAGGTCAACCTACATTTAAATGAATGGATGATGTAAGAAGAGGTATGAGGGAGCTAGGTCTGGAAGAATTGAAATGGGAAGATAGAGAAAAGTGGAGAAAGAAGATAAAATTTTGAAAAGCTTTGAGCACAGGAAGATGTTTTATTAATTGTAAACCTGTTTATAAATAAATGGAATAATTAGAGTATTTTGATGATTGGTGCTATTTACAATAATGATGAAGATGTAACAACTCATTGGATGAGAGGACACTTGTAGGAAATACCTTCCTTGCAGCAGTATTCCCTTCCTGCTGACATGTTTGTGTTGACCCACGTGTCGCTACAGTTCTTGATGAACAGATATGCCTGTAACATAAACATTGTTTTTTATTGATACACAGGATCTTCTTGGTGATGAAAAATTATGTTACACATATTATCATATGAAACTCAATCACCAAACAATTCAAAAGTCATTATTTCGAAAATAAAAATTAACGACTGAATCGGGATTTGAACCTGAAACATAGTTTGAAACCATACAACATAGTTTGAGAAAAAAAAATTATATAGAGAAATTGGTACACTTTAGAGAAAAAGTTACTATTGGTGACTTGTAGAACTAGTTGAGGGTAATTGTCTTCCATTTGTTCCCAATTACATAATGTTTATTGTTTTTTCATAAAATATTTTCCTTTTACATCTCACCAGAACAATATATATTTTAGAAATACAGTAGGAAGTAACATTAAGAGGTTATGTTAATATTATTCGTTTTTAAATATCTTAATGATGGACAAATTATATTTGAAAAGAAAAATATACGCCTAGACTAGGGTTTGAACCCAGGACAAGAGCATTGACATAGAAAGTTCAAAGGTCCTGGGTTCAAACCCCAGTCTAGGCGTATATTTTTCTTTTCAAATATAATTAAGAGGTTATACTTAATAATTAAGCTTGGTCTGTATATTCTTACCCCTTATGGTTGTTTCTGTTGAACATATCAAATAAAATATGCAGATTATGATAAGATATATACGAGGGTCATACTGAAAGTCATGAGCAACATTTTTTTAAACAATCATAATAATGTGTCTTTGCACACATTTTGTCCAGCGTTCTACAAGCTTGAAAATTCCCTTATGATAGAAGTCTGTTCCAGCTGCTCGAAGACACTGACGCACTGCTTTCCGAATATCCTCCAGCATCTCGTAGCGTTGGCCTCTCATCTGCTCCTTCACAGAACCGAAAAGATGGTAGTCGGAGGGTGTCAAATCGGGACTATAGGGAGGATGTGGAAGAGTTTCCCACCCAAATGTCCTGATCTTCTCCACAGTGGTACGAGCAGTGTGATAACGCGTGTTATCGTGTTGCAGAATGATCTTCCTTCCAGGGCGTTTGTCATGCAATGCACGACGGAACTTCACAAGTGTCTGGATATAGCGGGCAGCATTTATGGTTTGTCCAGGTTCAAGAAATTCAACCAGAATGCAACCTTGTGCATCCCAGAAGACGCTGCCCATAACTTTCCCAACAGATTGCACTGTCTTCGCTTTTTTCTTTGATGGCGAATTCAAGTGGTGCCATTCCATACTCTGGTGTTTTGTTTCAGCCTCATAGCGATGAAACCAGCTTTCGTCACCTGTCACAATACTCATCAAAAAATCATCACCTTCATTTCGAAATCTCTGAAGAAGGTTATGGGTGATGGTTCTTCTCTGAAATTTGTGGTCTTCACTCAATAAACGTGGAACCCAACGGGCACTAACTTTTCGGTAACCTAAGCTGTGAATCATTTCTTGCACTGCACTGTGTCCTACTGCAAGTTTTGTAGCGATTTCATTCAGTGTGATACTCCTGTCGTCTCTAATGAGCGCATCAACTCTTTCCTTGTTGCAATCCGTGGAGGCAGAGCGTGGGCGACCACTACGAGGCTCATCTTTGATACTCGTGTTCCCATCTTTAAAATGTTTCACCCATCTCCTAACACTGCTGGCACCCATGCAGGCATCTCCGTAAGCACATCGAAGCCTTTGGTGAATATCAACAGCAGATTGTTCCTCTTTAACAAGGAATTCAATGACAGCGCGCTGTCGAAACAAAACATTGATGTCTGCCATTTTGGAAACACTGCGTATGGTCACATGATAGAAGCTATGACGCCACAAAACGGCAATGTTGTGGTATAAAGTCTGTAGATTACGATCCTGCAGTTGTTTTTGTTACATTGTTGAAATTTGAATTTTAACAATGGGTTGCTCACGACTTTCAGTATGACCCTCGTATATAGGGAAAACCAAGAGAAATTTAACCATTAGAACTAAAGAACACACAAGAAAAGTAAAAAAAGGGAAGCAGAAAAGTCTGCAATAGTTGGTCAGAAAAACACAAAATAGATGTAACACAAAATTATTAAAACAATTAGAAAATACAAATGAACTCACCATATGGGAAAAAATCTACATACAGAAGAACAAGGAGAGAATTATGAATTTTGAAATTCCTGGGGAGAGGAACCTAATTAGCAAGTTCATTGGACCACAGGAAGAGACCGGGAGTCAAGAATCAGGTCCGACAACTTGAGAAAAATCAGTCTGTAATAGCTGAAGATCGGGCCAACATGCTTTGAAACATATGTCCAACAGAAACAACCATAAGAGGTAAGAATATACTGACATATTTAAAAAAATTATAAATTACAATCAAATATTAAAATAAAATGTCAACATAATTTTTTAAACATAAATTCACTTGAAAAGATGGATTGAGTATTAACATAGCTCTGAATAAAATTGTCCATTTTTCTTTCCGATCTCTCTGCAGGAGCTGTATCAGTAGGCCCACTGCAATATATTATTGTTGTAGAACTCCTTGTATTCATTTGGAATATATTGTATTATCTTGATTTAAATCCAAACTAAAATAATTTTCCTTTTGCATGTTAGTAAAAATTTTACATATGATTTTAACAGAGTTAAAATGAAGGAATGTTTTCCTTTTTTAGTTGTTTGTAGATTATGTAAAGGTATAAAATGGCTATCTGTCCCGCGCCGTAGCCGAGCGGTTAAGGTAGAAAGCCTTGGAGCAGAGCTACGGGACTTGCGCTGGTTCGAGTCCCCATGGGGGAAGAAATTTTCTCATGGTATTTCGGCCAGTATGGGACCGGTGCCCACCCAGCATCGTGAGGCAATTGGGTAGCTACAATAAGTAGCGGCTCCAGGTTGAGGAACCAGCTATAACAGCTGGGGGACTCGACATGCTAACCACATGTCACCCCTACACTGGCTGTTGATCATCTACCTCTGTGATTGACACATGTGGATGTGAAGGGCCAGCAGCCGGCTGGTAAAAGGGCAACCGCTGAAAAGTGGAAAGACCCTCAATCGGATAAAATGGCTATCTCAGTTTGAAATGACCAAAAAGTGGAGTGTTTCCTTTTTTTGATCTCACCAGTTCAATTTAATTATGCATTTTATGAGTAGAGAAAGTTCGGGTAATGTGGACCCTTTGGTTTTGAGTGGACTCTGTTATCTTCTTTAATTGGTGCTGCCTTCGAACAGAAAATATTTTAACTTCTTCCCCTGATGTGTTCAAGGCCAGTTTCTTTTATTCTTTGTGTGAAGAAGTGTTTGTGATGTTTATGAAAATTACCGTTTATGAAAATGACCATTTTAAAAGTTTTTCAAACTAAGAATTAATTCTTAATTTCTGCTATTGAATATTATAAATATTGTATTGACGTAGACTTTCACAGCCGGAGTTGCTATGATGATCTTGAAGAAGATTTTCGGGCTGTAGGCTGTGGTCGTGACGCTTGTAGTTCCCCGACACTTCGCCAGAGACTGTGTCTGGTATCCATAAGACAACCCTTGAGGATGCCAGACGCAGTCTCTGGCAAAGCATCGGGGAACTACAAACCTCACGACCACAGCCTACAGCCCAAAAATCTTCTTCAAGATCATTATAAATATTGAAAAATCTTCTAAATATGTTACATTGAGTAGATACTGTTTTAATATACTGACGGGTTTGGTTTGATATTATGTGACATGGCGACTGTATCAAATAATTAAACATAACAAAGGAATTTGGTTAATGTAGACCTCCATGAGGCAGTTAAAGAGGACCTGGGTGCACTTTACATGAATATGTATATTTTATCAATGAGGTTGCTGTCTGTAAAAACCATGCACTTAATTAATTTGATTTAATATCCTTATAATTTTACTAAACCCAAAGATTGTCGCTGTCTGCAGATAAATGACATGTGAATGTTATAATCAACAATTTTTCAAAACAGTAAATAAATATCAGTGAATTTTAATTACAATCAGCCATAAATACTTTAAATTAATTTATGCCTGATTGTATAAATTAATAAAGTAAATAGTCTTAAAAATAGATTAAAAACTAGGATGGACTCTGGAGTCCATTTTGCCCAAACATGGAGGTTAAACTGAACCTTTCTTGTAATGTAAAAAAGTTGATAAATTATGAAGATATTTCCATATTTGAATAAAATAACAATGCTATTTCATAGTTATAACACTAATGATAATCACTGTAATTAAACAAAATTGAAATCCTTTAATTAAAAGAAGAAAAACAACAAATTCAATAAATAGGGGTCCACATTACCCGAAGTTTCTCTATTGACACATAAACTGTATATAATCGATAGTGTACTCACTCTTTCTTTGTAGCAGTCCCTGTCTATTGAGCCACACACTAGAGCAGGACTGTTCGGTAGATATTTCACAATCTGAAATGTAAGTTAAATATGCCATTTCAGAATTTTTTATGAATTGAATTCATAACTTTCTCTCCTAACTTGGAGTTTTAGGAGAGAGGAATTTGTGTTTGGTCTGGAAGAGCATCTGTGAAACTGAAAATCTGGGGTTCAAATTTTTTTTCTAGTTATATTAACTAAGGCTGAGTCTCTCTCTCTCCTTCTAATTTTTCTTCCTTAATCCTATTAAACATTTTTTGGTCATTAATTTGCTGAATGTGTTCAAGCTATTTTAATCTTCCTAATTTTATAAAGGTTGCAATATCTACCATATTGTCTTATTCATGATTTAATTAAATATTGAATATTGATAAAACTGAATCAATGGTCACATGTAGAAATACATTATATAATAGAAATGGACAGTTAATGGAACAAAGTGTACAAAGAAATTAAACATACGCTCAATTCTGGAAATGCATGCTGTTATGAATTACAGGGACTCTTGTCATCGTAACTTCTCTAAAAAAGCATTAAACTGAAAATATATAAAACTGTTATTCTCTGAGTTACATTTTTATGGATGGGAAAAATTACTTTAAGGAAGGAGAAACAATTACAAATGTTCGAGAATTAAGTTCTTAGAAAAACTTTTGGACCAAAGAGAAATGAATAGACAGGTGAATGGTGAAGACTACATAACAGTGGGCTACATGATCTTTAGGGATATAATGAGAACTATCAAGTATCATAGACTACAATGGGCAGGACATGTGGCACAAATGAGGAATTAAAGAGGGACATGGAAGCTCCTTGTAGGTAAACAAGAGGGAAAGCTCTAAATAGCCCAAGAATGAGATGGGAAAATAACATTATCATAATTTGAGTGAAGTAAATTATACAGGGAATGATTGGAAAACATTAGCTTATGATAGGGTTGTATTGAGAGCTTATGTTTGCACTGCCATGAACCTATGGGTTTGATAATGCCAGTGAGTTAGTTAATTGTTACACCTAAAAGGTAAAGTGATCCCACTAGAAGCCATAGAAGACCCTTGGAATAGTAGGAGGTTAAGGCTCCTGCTTTTTCTAGACATCAGCACTTGATCTCAACCCTGCGTGACGGCCGCCTTTACTCTCAGAACAAGTGTCCGGTACTCATTTCCGTTAGAGGCTGAGTCGACCCCAGGGCAACAGTGTCACTAGAAGGTTTGGCTCATTTTAAAATTCCTGACTCCCACCGGGATTCGAACCCTAAACCTTCCGGTTTGTATCTTATTGCCTTAACCAACTACGCTACGGCGTGTCCCAATTCTTACACAAATATCTGAAAACCATTTTCGCGATAGTGCGTTCTGTCTTACAGCAATGGCGACCATGATTGAAAGTTCAATTTCCTACATTTCGAGTTGCGAACCTAAATAACTATACGTAATATTACATATTACCGACCTCGTGCGGGAAGTAAAACTACTGCCCTTTATGTATACTATGTACAATGTATATAAAAATATATCCATAAGGTAGTGTTAATATACATTATACAAAACAAATCGCTGCATTTTAAATTAAATGAGTCTTATTTGAAATAATATAAAACAATAAATTCGTACTTGCCGCCACTTTATGACTGACTTGTTTCATAGCCTGCTGTAGTCTCAGCTAATAAACATTGGCCACACTGTTAACGTTAGTCAGTTGTTTATAATGAACGCAAATATTTCCAAAAAAAAAGTATTATTTTACTATTTTTATTATTTTGAAAACACCATCGCACAAAAAATAATGTACAACGCACGTTTGTGAAGTGTTTTACAGAACTCGGAAATTAAAAACCTCGTTGTCGATCGGATTTTAATTATATCCTCGCTTCTGTAAAACCACTTCCCAACCTCGTATTGTAATATACTATTAAAACGCATGTTAATTATTAAGATCGGTTGGAGAAACCCCTCAATAATGAGGAATATTCTGAAAAATGAATGAATGAGAAATTCGTGTTTTGCCAATTAAAAAGGTTAATGTTAAAGCTTCTACAAATAAGATAAAAAATAGCTTAAATGTTTAACTTACACTGTCAAGGCACTTATTTGTGCACTGTTTGTTGCCAAAAGCGTTGCAAGGTAGATTTTCCATAAGTTCATGAAGCACCACAGCATTTCCTTTCGGAGGTTCTGGACTTCCCTTGACGAACTGACCACTCAGAAACACTCCGCACACACAGGGGAAAGATGATGTAGGATACCTCTTTATAAGCGGAGGAAGAGTGTTTACTTGAAAAAATTGGATTGTTGTTTTCCTCGATGTTGTCGTGCAGATCCAATGTATTTGACATGTCTCCACAGCTAACATGAGACAATATTGAAGTTAGTACAGAAAGATACAAAATAATGTTATATATTATTTTTTATTCAAAGCCACCACATTGTCATTTCGACATTCTGGTATACTCTCCTGTCATGGCGTTATTGTAACTCACTTCTGAGGTTGGGGCGCTTGGAAGGCGGAGTTACACTAACCCGATGATATAATTATGATTGATGATGAACCAGGAGAGGCCTTAATCCTAACTTAATGAATATGTTAATGATGGCCAGATGATGTTCGGGGACGGTTTGAACCTTAAAGCTTCTTGACATTTGTCTTACAGGTGAGGAAAAAACCATCACTCAGGAAACTTGTACCGATCGGGGATCGAACCAGAGCTCTCTGCGTGACAAGGCAGCACGCTACCTCGAGACCACATCGGTGGACAAATATATAGAACAAACTAATGCACGGCATGCGCTGCACGCCAAAATAAATTAAATGGACGATGTTATGCATCAACCGGCTAAGTGTCATTTAAGAAAATTATATTTTGATGCCAATCGGCCGCGATACTCCTTGCCTCTGGTCCCGAGGGTCGCGGGTTCAAACCCGGCCGGGGTCGATGGATTTTTTAGGACGGAAAAATCCAAGGAGCAAGTCCTCCGGGAGGGACTTTAAGCCGTGGGTCCCGAGTCTGAAGATTTTCAGGCTCGTAAAAAATCCGTAAGCCTGAATGAAAAGGCCTCTAAGCAAAATTTACCGAATTTTCCCGTCCTAGTACTACCTTGGTTCCCTAGATGTCAGTGTGAGGCGGTGCGCTGACCACGGACCACTAAAAAAAATGACATCTATACGAAAACAAGTGTAACTAAATTAGTATGGTTCAAATTCTTTCCTATAGGGCGAGAGCGCCTAAATCTCTGTAAAGGGAAAAATATGGACTTACAATACAATACAATATTTTGATGCCATCTGTTGCACTGGTTCATGAAGTAAGTGTACGCATACTTTTAGCGCCAAATCTTTAAATATAGTCTTATTATTAAAGAAAATGTAAATGCCATCAGTCCTATCAGAGTTTTTATGTTTTGCAACAAACGGGTATGAAACCAGATTTTCATTTATGGTAATCTAAATTTTGAATCATGCAGCTAAGCGCCGAATGTTCTCGCTCTTAGATTGTTGTATACAGAAATGTTATTGTCATAGGGTTGATTGACAATGAGAAAATGGAGGCTCAGCAATAAATAAAAAAAGTATATACCACATAACTTATTTTTGACATTCCATAGAAATGCAAGAATCCAGCTTTGAAATACACATGTTACTAAAATAACTTTTATAATTATTATATCTGACAATATGTCTACCACTGTGGTCTCGAGGTAGCTCAGCGGGCCCGGGTTCGATCCCCGAGTTTCCTGGATGAGGTTTTTTCCTCATCTGTAAGGCAAATGTCAGAAAAATTTAAGACCCTAACGGTCCCCGAACATCATATGGCCATCATAATTCATATTCGCCTTAGATTAAGTGTAGAATTAAGGACTCTCCTGGCGCACCACTATCATCATCATCACCAATCATATCATCCGGACATTGTAATCCCGCCTTTCAGGCGCCCCAACCTTAGAAGTATGTTATAATTACGTACGCCAATGCCAGGAGAGAACACCAGAAATGTCGAAATAACAATCTGGGGCATTGAATAATAAATATGTGACAAGAATTACTTTGAAACACTTAAAATGTGGAACATATTTAAAATAAAACGTTCAATTTTGTAAATATATGTGATATTTTCTGAAATATGCATTATCCTCAGAAATATAGACAAATATGGAAAAAACAAATGAGTCTTAAATCACTCCAAATACCCTAATTCATAAACATATAATGAAACTTCAAACTTTAAATAATGTAAAAAAAAATATGTATTTGCATAGAAATCCTAATCCTGATTATTATTATTATTATTATTATTATTATTATTATTATTATTATTATTATTATCATCATCAGGGCCCGGAAGTTGAGGATCTATGAAATGCCTATAAAATACCTTTAAAAAGACCTAAATATATCCTAAAAAATACCTAAAAACTGAAAAAAGGACGTAAAAAAGGCAAATCAAATAATAGTTTTAGTTTCAACTGCATTTTTAATTAATGTAATAAAAAAATGTTTAAAAGTACAAAATTCTAGTGAAATGCAACATACATTCCGAAAAGAAAAATATTACTGAAAAATGCTTCTTCTTTCATACTTTATTTAATTATTTTTTAAATTAAATAGCTAAAAAAATTCTGTGTTTACTAAAAAGAAAGATCTTAGAGAATTTAGAATGAACGATTTTTCCCACATATAATAGCTTCTCGCGGAGCAAAAGTGTTTGCAATGTGAAAAGTCTTTGGAAAGTAAAAGTAGATAGTATTTTTAAAAGAAATTGGAATTGAGACTTGACTCTGCGGATTTTTTATTTATACAAATTGTATAAATATAATTAAAAGAAGGTAAAGTTGCAAAAAAAAACCTTTAAGACCTATAAAAGAAGCTAAAAAAAGGACCGATAAGCCAAAAAACGTCGAAAAAAGGACAAATAAAATCCACCATCTTTTGCCTACAATGACTCAAAATGTATATTATTAAGTTGGACTTCATCTTCAGACATAAAAAAAAAAAGAGATTTTACTCCAACTTCCGAATCCTTATTATTACGTACCAATAATCTATGATGAGCGCAGTGACCAGAATTACGAAAGTCTGTAGTAACTCCATATTGATTTGACTCTGGATCACTACTGTGTGGAGAATCTACAATTCTTTCAATTTTTATTCATATCCGCCCCCGTCATTTACTGCTGAATCGCAATTTCAAACAATAATGTTACTCAGTTTTTCGTAATACACATCGCATTTGTAATAGCGATTGACCAAGAAATTGTTTCTGTTGAATGCCAGTATCATGATTTAAAAAGTTATTTAAAATTGAAAACAAATATATTGCATTATGTTTATTCTCCCAGTTATATGGATTCGAAACATGGACTCTTAATTTAAGGGAAGCAAAAAGATTACGAGTATCTGAGAATAAAATTCTTAAAAAATGGACCAAAGAGAGATGGACAGACAGGCGAATGGAGAAGACTTACATAACAGTGATCTTTATAGAAAACCAGATATAATAACAGTTAAATGTCATAGACTGCGATGGACAGGTCATATGGCACGAATGGGGAATGAAAGAGAGGCATGGAAACTACATGTAGGAAAACCAGAGAGAAAGCTCCCAGTAGTAATGCCAGGAATGAGGTGAGAGTATAACATAAACCATGATTTGAGGAAAGTAGATTATACAGGGAAAATATTAGCTCAAGATGGGGATGTCTGAAGAGCTTATATCTGTGCGGCCATGAACCTAGGCCAATTACATCCTTGAAACATAATTTTATTTAGTGGCAAAGGGATATAAGTGTATGCGTTAGGAGTAGTTAAATTATGATTGTTATAATTTTTAGTTACCTATGATATTTTTATACAACTTCAATTGTATACATTTTTTTTTTAATACTGTAAAACTTGCTCCTCTTAGCTTCTAACCGCCCCGTATATTACCATCATCATTGGCATTACTGCCCTTTAAGTTTAGCCTTAGCCTCCCAACCATTCTGATCCAAAGCCTTCAGTCTCCATCTTTTTATGCCCGCCTTTGTAAGAGCAGCCTGGACATCATCAAACCATCTTAGTCTGGGTCTGTCGACCTTCCTTCTACCATCAGGTTTAATCTAAACGTTTTCGGGGAATTCTGGTTTTATTCATTCGTAGAAATTGGCCCAACCATTCCAATTTTCTAAGTTTGATATCAGTTACATGTAATGATTTTTGTATAACGATATATATATATATATATATATATATATATATACACGAGTGTGTGTGTGCGTGCGTGTGTGTTTTTTAACGGTCTACCAGCAACAATTTTTTTTCGGAACTAAACTGGCACATAGCAATAAAAAAAAATACTGATAAGGTTGAGTTCGTTAACCAGCATAATCGGACCATTAGGAGTGGGGATTAACCTGAAGCGAAAATTTAAAATCTCTCTATAGAGTTTTTCATGTCTAGAAAATAGTATTGATCCTATTCAGCAATTCTTTCTAGTAAACGTGGCCTTTTTGGGTGAGATAGATTTATCAATTAATTCATTTGAAATAAATAATTTAATTAAATGGTTTCACCTGCTACTTTGCCAAGAAGGTGGGTGCCCGATTTATGGAAAAAAAATACCATTACAGAACGTATAATTATCACCCACATGTTTAGTAAAGTTAGGGGGTGAATTCAGTTACCGGAACAGTGACTAACGGAGATGCCATTGAACCATTCTCTTTCAACGAAACATGGAGATATTTATATTTCCCTCGCTGTCGCTCAGTGTGCGGCGTCAAGTGGCAACAGCGATCCCATAAGAGCAATACTATTTTCTAGACGTGAAAAATCCTTTAACAAGCGTAATTTTTCGTAACGAAACTCGGTATGTGCCATTGTAATAAATCAAGGAAAGTATTCTCCAAAAAAATAAAACGAAATCGAACCATTAGAAGAGGGAAATGCCAGAAAGCTGAAATTAAAAAATCGGTTTAGCGGCCGCCATTTCTTTCGCAATGAAGCGGCGTGTAACATTTGAATAAGAGAAGTAAGGTCCAGTTAATTAATCAGCCAAATCGTGCCATAAATCTGAGGAATTCTCTCCAGCGTGAGTTAATTTCTTTGTATTTGTTAAATAATTTTTCATATTTTGAATTTCAGACAAATCTTCTTTCCCAATGGCCAGATTTTGCTGATTTACGCAATATGGGATGATTAAATCATACATATCAAGTTTCGTCGAGAGAAAACACAAATTGCGATTGTTACTCGTTACTAATGGTTCGTTTTTGCTGATTTTTGGAGAGTACGTTTTTTTTTTAATGGCATATGTCTAGTTTCGTTGCAAGAAAACGAAACTTGTGGTCGATAGAGCGATTTTTATATTTTCGCCTCAGATTAATCACCATTCCTAAT
Organism: Diploptera punctata; assembly: GCA_030220185.1. NCBI lineage: Eukaryota > Metazoa > Arthropoda > Insecta > Blattodea > Blaberidae > Diploptera > Diploptera punctata. Next base: position 4,373,624 of record JASPKZ010003868.1, on the reverse strand, counting down.
AGTGCAATTTTGCCGGTAAATGTCTCGATATTACTTTTCTCACTTGATTGTCATATGTCGAGATTTTGCGAAAAAAAACATACAGTAGCCACTATAAAACACACACACACAAGACACACACACACACACACACACACACACACACATATATATATCCATCCATAGTAATTCTGCCCGAAGGCAGGTCCTTCACTGCAGTCATAGCATTTCCATGCTATGCTTGCAGCTTTACTAGGGAATTGTGTAGGCGTGGTAGCTTCCCGTTACTTTCCACACCGGTGAAGGATGATGGTGATGATGATGACAATGATAAGGATGATGATGATGGCCATATGATTTCGGGGGTCTTTTGGGCCTTAAAGTTTTCCTGACATTTGTCTTACAGGTGAGGAAAAACCCCGATAAAATCCTCACCCAGAAAAACTGCCCCGACCGGGGATCGAACCCGGGCCTGCTGCGTGACAAGGCAGCACGCTACCTTGAGACCACAGTAGTGGATATATATATATATATATATATATATGAAAAGAAAAATGAATGCTTGAGTCGGGATTTGAACCTGAGTCTCTAACTGTACAGAGTTTAGAGACTCGGGTTCAAATCCCAACTCAAGCATTCATTTTTATTTTCATATCATATTTGCCTTCATTGCCAAATGTCAAAAATATAGTTATAACATCTAAATATATATATGCCACGCGGCACAATCGAGTGGTTTAAGGCTTCGTGCTCTGATGCAGAGTTCGCCAATCTCCATGGGGAAAACACTTTATCATGGAATTTCGACTATTAATAATAACCCGCCATAGCCTGTCCCAAGCCAGGTTAAAAAAAGGGTGAGTGGAAGGAGTAATACCTCTTAAAAAAAACTTAGTTCAGCTTGCCCAGCTGATAGTGCCCTTTGCCAGGGTTACAGTGAAGACCTCAATGGCAGATACAGCGGAGGAGTCCTTCGGTACGGTGTACCTGACGGAAGAGGCAACACTACATTTACTGCCTTGTAGATTGACAAACGGGCGGATGGGATTCATTAGTCCTGCAAGACAACCCATCTAGGAGAGACAACTCCTAAATAAAACGGGGTAGGCTGAGCTCTGGAGCTGGATGAAGGCAATCGGTCTAGGGAGGAAATCCCGAATAATAAACTCGCCATGAAAACGGACTGGCAACCCACTTCAAGGTATATCTTATACATTTCTCGCAGTCCCAAAGATCAAGCCTCGGATCAAAGAAATATTGGGTAATATAGAAAGAATGGAAGATAACAACATGCAAAAAGAGCTAAAGAAGATAGACCAATGGACAGGAGAAGAACAAGAGGAAGACCAGCCAAGAGATGGATACACAGTGAATGCACATCCCATATGTCTTCCTCCGAGGAGTGATTTTGGAAATAAACAGGATGAAAATCCTACAAATTATGATTAAGAAGAAGAATAATAGTATGGGACCAGTGCCCACCCAGCATTGTGAAGCATTTGGGTACCTAAAATAATTAGTGGCTCTAGGTTGAGAAAACCAGCTATAATGGCTGGGGAACCCGACATGCTGACCACATGTCTCCCCTACACTGGCTGGATGACCGGCTACTTCTGTGAATAACACATGTGGATGTGAGGCCAGCAGTTAGCTGGTAGACCAAGAGCCTTCTAGGCATGTTGTGCCGTGTAGTGGAGACCAGGAATGAGGTAGGAGAAAACATTAATCATGATTTGAGGAGGTGGATTATACAGGGGATGATTGGAAAGCATCAGCTCAGGATAGGGATGGATGGAGAGCTTATGTATGCGTGGCCATGAACCTATGGGTTTGATAGTGACAATGAGTGAGTTATTATTATTATTATTATTATTATTATTAAAGAAGAGGTATGAGGGAACTAGGTATGGAAGAATTGAAATGGGAAGATAGAGAAGAATGGAGAAGAAGATAAAAAATTAGAAAGCTTTGTGCACAAGAAGATGTTTTATTATATTGTAAACCTGTTTATAAATAAATACATTATTATTATTATTATTATTATTATTATTATTATTATTATTATTATTATTATTATTATTATTATTATATGGTAATGCTATGATTGCAGTGAAAGACCTGCCCTTGGGCAGAATTACTATGGATGGATGGATTATTATTATTATTATTATTATTATTATTATTATTATTATTATTATTATTATTATTATTATTACTATTATTGATGTTCTTCATTAATGTAATACAATGTAGATCTTAAACTAGCAGTGTTCTAAATGAATTTATGCTATGCATTGATTTGTTATAATAATGGAATTTTTATAAAATCTAAAAAATATAAAAAGTACAGTGAAATAAACAAATATAATTGATAATCACACATTTATAAAATAAATATTCTCATTTTAAAAATGATCTTTATTATAAAAGCAGGTCAAAGACTTCCACATTGAGACTCCCACTCTCCACCCTAACACACAAACAAATGGGTGGACCCACTGATCTATTTTTAAAATTCTCAACTTTTTCTTCTCTGTCACTTACACATGAGAAGAAACTTAACAAATAAAATAACTGAATGAATACCAGCATCAATAAACTACTTTTTATATTATATTAAAGCTTATTTATGTTATTAAAATCTTATATTTTATTTTTCTATATTATGAATATTAAAAATCTCTCCAATGTTTAACCTTAAATACATGGAATGATTTATATTGGTAATGGTTGTTTTTGTCAAAATTAATTGTGCTGGTACTAGAAATTATGGTTGATAAAATTGTAAAGGTAACAAAGATAATGTTATTTGTAATGGAAGTTTGATGTTGATAAAAGGCTATATATTGCTTTTATGTATGTTGGGTGAAATGTCTATACATTTAACTGTGTTAGGAAAGGTCTTGTAACTGTGTCTGCTATGTAACATGTTTACAATTTCTGTTTCTGTTTGCTCAGTACTTTGAACTTCACATATGTTGTGCTGATAAAGATAGACTTAACCTATATTTCTATTTTAGCAAAAATAACAATGGATAGTAATTGTATTATATGATTATTGCATAATGAATAATAATAATTATTGCTAAAGTTAAAAACATTAGCTCTTCACTATTAACATGCAAATTATAACACAGATTTTAATAAAACATGTAAAATAACAAATTAAGAGTTGGAGACATTAATAATACATTTGTATTTAGGGTTTTAACTTTCTCAGAAAATATATTCCACAGAATTTCATTCTTCTCTTTAACAACTTATTACATATCTTTCTTTTTAGCATGAAGTTTTAGAAAATGTGAAGATGAGCATAATGCTAGCCACCTTATCTTATTCTAGCACTTTTAACCTTTATATGCCAGGGTATTTAAAACTCTGTTAAAAAGATCATGGCACAACCATAACAAACTAGAAAAGTTGGAAGACCAAAATTAAGGGAGGTTGATGTCTTGAGGATATTAGTACTAGTAAAATTATAAATTGGAAGAATTTAGCAGCAAATAGAGAAATCTGGAAGAACATTCTGAGGAAGGCTAGGGCCAAAAATTGACTGTCATGCCATATATGATGATGATGATGTATAAGGTATGGGCCGGGATTAAAATCTGCTGCTGACTTTAAGGGAGGATAAAAGATTATGAATATTTGAAAATAAAGTTCTTACGAAAATGTTTAGACCAAAGAGAGAAGATTACATATTAGTAAAGTACATGATATTTTTGGAAAACCAGATATAATAAGAACAGTTAAGTCTTGTAGACTGCAATGGACAGGACATATTTCGCAAATGGGGAATGAAAGAGAGGCATGGAAAGTACTTGTAGGAAAACCAGAGGGAAAGTGCCCAGTAGGTAGAATAAGAATGAGGTGGGAGAATAATATTAACTATAATTTAAAGGAAGTAGAATATACTGGGGATGATTGGAAAACATTAGTTTGATAGGAATGTAAAGGTAAAGTGATCCAACTACAGGCCTTAGGAGGCCCTTGGGATAGTAGGAGGTTAAGGCTCACACGTTTTCTAGACTATCGACACTTAATATCAGCCAGATTGTCAGCCCTGCATGACAGCCACCTTTACTCGCAGAATAAATACCCGGTACTCATTTCCGTTAGAGGCTGAGTTGATCCCAGGACCATAGTGCCACTAGAAGGTTTGGGTCAGTTTAAAAATCCTGACCCCACCGGGACTCAAACTCTTGATCTTCCATCTTGTAGCATAGTGCTTTAACCACTAAGTTATGGCATGCCCCTGCTAGGAATGTATGGAGAGGTTATGTCAACGTGTTCATGAACCTATGGGTTCGATAGTGCCTGAGAGTTAACTAAACTCTATGGCATGACATACCTAGAAGGCCCTTGGCCTACCAGCCAGCTGTTGGCCTCTATTCCACATGTGTTAATCACAAAGGTAGATGATAATCCAGCCAGTGTAGAAGTGACATGTGGTCAACATGAATGGTCCCCAGCTGTTATAGCTGCTTTCTCAATCTGGAGCTGCTACTTATTGTAGCTACCCAAATGACTCACGATGCTGGGTGGGCACCAGTCCCATACTGGCCGGAATTCCATGAGAAAATTTCTTCCCCCATTGAGACCCAAACCAGCGCATATCCCGTACCTCTGCACCAAGGCATCTTGTCTTAACCACTCAACTATGGCGTGGGACAGTTAGCATTTGTAATTCCTATGATCTTATAAGAGTTAATCATTCATGCAGAAAACTACATGATAACATACTGATAAAACAAATGTTTATTTATTTAATTAAATAAAAAATAAAACTTAAAGTTTTATGTGATTTTCATATTTATTAAAATATAAATTAGTAACAGCTATTTCGGTACTTTGAACCTTCTTCAGACATGATTACAAATGAATGAATTTTGTTATTATAGTACATAAAAACTGTAACTATGCAATGTTTTTTTAATAACAATCTCTATTATAAATTTAAAAGAGGCGATTCATTCAAATCTAGTTGGGAATTTAACAGCTTATTACCACTTTTCAATTTATTTATCTCTGCAACTTCTAAAAGATCCAACTTCTTTCCTTTGTCACAAACATGTAATATTTTAAAATTTGAATCAAAACAATGATCGTCTTGGAGTAGGTGGTTAGCATACTTTGAATTATCTAAATTTCTGTTATATGCTCTCATATGTTCCTTTATATGAGAAATGAAAGGTCTGTTTATTTGTTACAGAGTTATAGTATGTCTTCTCCACTCCTGACGTGTCCACTTTGTTCTCAACCTGGTTTTGAGACTCTCGATTCTCTTCGTTATGGTCTCATTAATGCTGCAACACGACAGATTATTTGCCCTGTTTGTCATGACGTTCTCTATGGACTCGACAAGTTTACAATCCATCTCTTCAGTCATGCAGTCCAGCACCAAGACACATCCAGTTCAGTTCCAGTTCAAAGAATACAGCAACCATCAATATTATTAAATCACCAACCTAATAATCTGTTGATATGTACACAGTCTCATATAGCCACTGTAACAAAACATCAGCCATCCATAGAAGATAACCTATCTAATGTTCAGAACTTTGTAACAATCACTAATGAACTTACACCAAAGAATGTAGAACATGAAGACACTAGTAAGAATGCTTCTTTTTCCTGTGAATTACTAAAAAGTGAAAATCTTCAGACTTATAATAACATTGAAACTATTTGGGAGAAAAAAAGAACTAGTAATTCTATTTGTGACGATGAATGTAGTAATAGAATTAAGGATGTTTTTATTCAAGATGATCATTTTGAAAAGATAGTACAGAAATCATTGCCATCAGATTTAAAATCAATAAATGTTTCTAGTACAGAAAAAAACAAATCAACAAATGATAATGCAAAATATGACAGTACAAATGAAATTAATATGACACATCAGAATATCTCGGTTCATTGCTCTACATCTAATCAATCATCTTTGAATGATAAATCACCAGTGAAATTGTTTGTTAAGGATATAGTAAAATGTGATATCTGTGGTTTTACATTTGATGATTCATCGATATTAGCAATACATACTCAGCTGGTACATTCAACGTTATGTTCCAAAGATACAAGTAACAACAGAAAGGAATGTACTAAAGGAGGCGAACAGGAGAAAATGTCAGATGAGAAACGACAGTTCCCATGCCATTTGTGTTCAAAAGCGTTCAAAATGCGAGGAAGTTTGATGGTTCATCTTCGAGTTGCTCACAGCAGTATTATTGGATCAGGTACATAGCCTACTTTTTAATTATTATTATTATTATTCTTAACAGTGAACTACATAGTCTTTATAGGAAGCCAGATATAATAAGAACAGTTAAGTATCATAGACTGCGATGGGCAGGACATGTGGCATGAATGGGGAATGAAAGACGTGCATGGAAGCTTCTTGTAGGAAAACCAGAGGGAAAATGCCTAGTTGGTAGACCAAGAATTAGGTGGGAGAATAACATTAACCATGATTTGAGGGAAGTAGATTATACAGAGAATAATTGGAAAACATTAGCACAGGATAGGGATGTATGGAGAGCTTATGTCCATGTGGCCATGAACCTAGGGTTAGATAGTGCCAGTGAGTTAGTTAGTTATTATTCTGCAGATGGCTATTCTATGCCAGAGTACTACCTGTGAATATTCAGTCGGGGAAAAAGTGACTGCTATATTCATGTTAGCCAATGTGATAACTAGAGCCCAGATTTTTGTGCAAAATAAAGTACTAAATATGCATGGAAAATGTAGGAAATATGCACCCTAAATATGCAAAAACAGATTGTAATAAAATTTTAAAAAAATTATTTGCTTTGTGGGTAATCGTACCTTATTCCTGGCTATACAGTAGATAAGGTTTTCATGAGGTTTCCTTGTGTAAAGCTCCTTCGTCTGTCAGTGAAGAAGGTTTTTACAATGAAAATGTCCTTTCTACATCACATGATGTCACAAGTGCATGTGAAAAACATCAGAGTTCTTCTTCAGTGAATTTCTCTACAGTTACATTTTTTCACTATCACCAGAAAACATTTTGCTAATTTGACAAATTCTATTGTAGCCAGGATTTTTATTTAATACTTCATTAAGCTTATCAAATGCAATTTTAGCAATACCATAATATTATTTCTCAAGGTCCACTGTATTCCCCTCTTACACAAATGTAAATATACACGTTAAGCTTATATCCAATTTGAATGCAGAGACTATTAATTAAAAAAAATATTAATTAATAACTAATTAATTACTAGTAATTAGCTGAAGGGAAAATTATAATTTAATACCACATTTAGGAGTAAAATATGCATTTATGCATTAAAAATCTAAAATAAGCATTTTACCCAGAATAGGCATTTCTATGCATTATCAAATACCACTCAAATTGTCTGTGAAGGGACCACTTTAACATGTAAATCATATCTGCATACTTTTTAATGCATAAAACAAAACATGCATTTTGCATACAAATCCAGGCTCTAGTGATAAAATACATTCTTGCTAGAACCAATTCCAACATTTTTTAAATATTACTCTGACCATATTTTAAATGAATATTACCTCATAATGTTTACTTAGTTGGCCACAGTGGACTAGTGGTTATGTTTCTTGCCTCTGGTCCTGAGGGTCGTGGGTTCAAACCTGGCCAAGATTGATGGATTTTTTTAGGATGGAAAAATCCAAGGAGCAAGTCCTTCAGAAGGGACCTAAGATTTTCAGACTCGTAAAAGATCCTTAAGCCTGAATAAAAATGCCTCTAAGCAAAATTTATCAAAATTTCCCATCCTAGTACTTCCTTGGTTTCCTAGATGTCACTATGAGGCAGAATGCTGACCACGGGCCACTTAATGATATCTATCAGAAAACAAGTGTAACTAAATTAGTATAGTTCAATTTATCCGCTGTAGGAAGAGAGCACCTAAGTCTTGTTGAAAGAGAAAAGGGGTTACAAAAAAAATGTTTACTTCCCAACATTGATTTTAAATTACAATTCCAACATACTTACATATAAGGAGATTCTATCCCAGGAATTTTTAAAAATATTAAAATAGGTACCTATTCCAGGAATCCACCTACATTAGTGGGCAAGTTAATGAACAACAGATTAGTTTAGCATTCACTTGTTTGTTAGCATGTTTTCTGATAAGTTGGCAACACAGTCTGAGCAGTGACTAATACATATTTACGTACATTGTAAATAAAGTGATTTTAGGTTACTTTGAGCTCAACTTAACACTTCATTTTAACCCTTTAGGTGCCGATTAGATCGGCTCTGATGTTTCTGTCCATTACCTGCCAGACAATATACTTAACTACTTGCAAAGCCGATCACATCGGCAGATGCAATTTAAATCTCTGACACAAGAGATTTTACAAGTGGCATGCAGAGGGTTAAGACATTTTTCACATTTCTTTTGGGAAAAAAATCAACATATATATTTCTCTCAGGTAATTATTCACATACCCAAACAAATGTTAAGATATCAACCTGCAGGAAGAAGAAGACCAGGACGTCCAGTCAAAAGACTTCTGGATGGTGTTTCTCTTGAGGCCAAAAACAGGTCAACAAATGGCCTAAATTTGTGAATGTACTATGATGATGATGATAATTATTCACATGGTACAACAATTAGTTGTGTATTAAATTAATATTAAGAAGCTAAAGCTATTACTATGATTGAAATAAGTAAATTACTGTACACAACTAAACTATGGTATTGTAATCAATGGTAAACAGAAAATTTTTTACCTGAACCGGGAATCGAACCCCGAACCTTCAGCTTTCCATACTGATGCTTTGACCACTGAGCTAATTCAGACTACATTTCCATCCAAGCATAAATCCTCTCTTTACCGTACTTTACCGTTAAATATAGAAATTTACTTATTTCTATCATAGTAACAGCTTTAGCTTCTCAATATTAATTTATTAAATATGCAGTCCCTTCATGTCTTCTTAATACAGAAGCCATTCATTGTGTATTTGTGAATGATGATTCATTGCATTGAATATGGGACCAAGAGAGTAAGATAAAGGGAGGAGAAAGTTGTATGGCCTTAACTCTGCCAGTTTAAATGAATTGTTATTATTATTATTATTGTCATTATTAATTTATTAAGTTAGTTTGGTAGTTTGTAAACTGCACTTTTTCTCAATTTACTTCTATTTCCAACACATGCACTGTAAAATGTTCCTCTTGATATTCAAATTTCTTTTAGTTTTTCATATGTGGATTTTTTTCATATTCCTAACATTTTACCTGACTATTTAACTCATGTCCCAAATGGGAGTTAATGACCAATCACGTTTCGATGTATCTTGTTTTACAACCAATCACAGTCGTGTTTCACCCGATATTTATCAATTAAGTTTATCATATTAAAGAAGGCTCTTCCTTTTTAATAATCTGAACAGGTCATAGCATTATTTTGCAGTGACTGACTCTCTAAGAAATACGGCTACCAGATTGTATATATAGTGCACGAATGTAAACAGATACTGCTTGCGGGTTATAATAGAAAAACATTTGTAGCAATTGATTATTCCATTAAAAAAAGAAACCACTGTTTGCACTTTCGTAAATGTATTATTTCCCAGGTAATAACGTTCCAGATAAATACAATTGACATATTTACATCATAGGACATCAAAAATTAATTAATAACCTATAATGTTGGTTATAAACAGTTTTATGTGTTTCATTTTTTCTCCACTTGGGTGAATTCTTACAATATTGCGATCCTTTGGCAATAAATAATATGATCTGATTGCAGTGATGAACAAATGAAACATAGGCCTAATAAACGTTCTTATTTTGTTTTCAAACATCGCCGTTTACATTAAATATATAAATATTTTAAATAAACTATATTTAAATAATTATTTGTGAGTAAACAGCTTAATTTTATTCGTTAAATAGTCCTAACAAATCCCACTCTTGATTTCCAAATTCTCTAGATAAATCCGCTCGTAACTTCGTGACATCGTGAATTTATCGATAATTTGGAAATCACTCGTGACATTACTTATGACTATTTAACTCATGCCCCAAATGGGAGTCAATGACCAATCACATTTCAATGATTTCTATTTTACAACTAATCAGAGTCGTGTTTCACCAAATATTTATCAGTGTTATAATTACCATATTAAAGAAAGCTCCTCCTTACAATATTGCGTTCCTTTGGCAATAAATAGTATGATCTGGTTGCAGTGATAAACAAAAGAAACAGTAGAAGCGTACCTATCGTTTCTCATTTGTTTTCAAACATCGCCGTTTACATTAAATATATAAATATTTTAAAATAACTATAGTTAAATAATGATTTGTGAGTAAACAGCTTAATTTTATTCGTTAAATAGTCGTAACAAATGCCACTCTTGATTTCCAAATTCTCTAGATGAATTCACTCCTCACTTCGTGAGTCGTGAATTTATCGATAATTTGGAAATCACTCGTGGCATTACTTATGATAAATTTCTGATTTTTTATCATCATTTGTTTTCTGGTTTTGTTTGTTTTAATTAGGTTGTTGATAATGAATTTTTTTTTTGTTGCAATCTGATATTGATTTTCTTGAAAAAAAATTGAAATTTGTTGTGTGTCAAAATATATCTGAATTTCTTTTATATTCTTCTTTATCTTTATGAAGTGTACTGTAATTTGTTAATGATTTAATACCTGTATTTTATTTATAGGAAAATCTCTTCTTGGAAAAGTGGATCCAGACAATCATTCAGAGGAGAGAAAATTTGGATGTCATTTATGTAACAAATCATTTAGAAAGGTAGGTTATAGTAAAAGAAACCCCTAACTGTTATGCATAGCATTGTATTGTTAAAATGGTAATAATAATAATCATAATAATAATAATACTAATAATAATTATAATAATATTGTTTAATAAATTATAATAGAAAGTGACATTATGAGATTCTATATCGACGGTAGGCAATGAAAACTCGTAACTCCATCAGTCATTGAAAACCACATAACTCCAGTAGCCAGCACAGAAATATGTGATGCATAACCTGTTGAGAACATGGACTTCAAATTTATTAATAACTTGACTTGTATTCAGTAGTAAAATATGTGGGAACTATTGCTGTGTCAATTTTCATAATTATTTAAAACAGTTATTTGTTTCTCCAGTAAAATTTACCAAAATGGAGTTACGAGGTTTTCATTGCCCACCATCGATATAATATTTAATTTGAGTCTTGGCATCTTAACTCATAAATTTGTTGTATTCTAGAGAACATATTTCAATATGTAATGCATATCACCATCAGCTCTTGCAGACTGTTGAACTTCTAATTGTTGGTCCTTGATTTCGACTCACCCTCCATTTTTTGGTTATCCAAAAAACTTCGAAATCAAATCTTTTTCCTTGGAAATTTCAAAATTCATAACCATATCTCTGTACTTTTGAACCCCAGCCAGCAGATTACTAAATAGTGTGCTTGACCACTGAAACATTTTATGGTGGACCTTTTAACTCTGAATTGCTGTATAATAAATAAGGTGCGTCTGTTGCATCTTACCTCAAAAAATTGAGTTCTTTATTACACGATTGTCATATCTAAATATAGTTGTCCCATCAGATTAAGTACAATCCTAAAGTATATCATGACATGACACACAATAAGTTACAATACTTTTTTCGATTTTTTTTGGAGTTAGTTTTTGTCGACAGTTACACTCCATCTAAAAGCTCGAGAAACGTCATTTATTCCTACAAATTCCTATGCATGTACATCCTTGTCATGACCCCTGGGGAATGCAAAATGTACAAGGGTGAAAAAGCAAATTCCCGACGCTTAAATTGGGACCTGTCAGCTAGCCACTTCTTCAAAATTTCCCTTATTTGTCATTAGTTATCCATTTCCATTATATAATGCATTTCTTTGTGTGACCATATATTTAGTTTTATTGATATTTACTTCCAGTTTCAATTTCTTAGTGTTACTCAATAGTATGTGCGTGTTGGTCCTTAGTATCTCCTTGCTACATCATCAGCATAAACTGACAGTTTATTAATACCATTGAGTTGTAGGCCTTCTTCATCCTCTAAAGTTTTGATGGCATGCTTGTAATTTTATTATTTCTAAATTGTTGTATAACTTCTTTGAGTTGTTTATTGATGTTACAGGAACAGCATCTAACACAGCACTTGAAGACACACGAAGGTAAACAGTGGGAATGTGATGTGTGTTCTAAAATGTTTACCACAAAATATTTCTTAAAGAAGCACAAGCGTCTGCATACAGGAGAGACACCATACAGCTGTGATACTTGTGGCAAGACTTTCACATTCCAGCAGTCGTACCACAAGCACCTCCTGTATCACAGCGATGATAAGCCTCACGTGTGTTCCGAGTGCGACCGAGCTTTTAAAGAACTTTCCACTCTACACAATCACCAACGCATCCATACTGGAGAGAAACCATTTGCATGTGAAACTTGCGGTGAGTTTTAATCATAAAATTGATTGTAAATAATGCTATGGCATATTATATTTGAAAAGAAAAATATACGCCTAGACCGGGGTTTGAACCCAAGACCTTTGACTCTCTATGTCAATGCTCTTCCATCTGAGCTACCTAGGCCTCCAATCTAAATGCATATTTTTCTCTTACACATTGTTAATTCCCTAACCCCAAATGCTATGAGCTGTTGCTACGGTTTTTGCAAATGGCGGCTTCTTTATTAAGAAGACTTTTTATTGGGAATTTAAACATTACTTATAAAGACAGTAGTGCTTCTTTCAATGTTAATATTATTCGCTTTTAAACATCTTAATGATGGACAAATTATATTTGAAAAGAAAAATATACGCCTAGACTGGGGTTTGAACCCAGGACCTTTGACTCTCTATGTCAATGCTCTTCCATCTGAGATACCTAGGCCTCCAATCTAAACACATATTTTTCTCTTATACATAGTTAATTCCCTAACCCCAAATGCTACGAGCCGTTGCTACGATTTTTGCAAATGGCAGCTTTTTATTAAGAAGACTTTTTATTGGGAATTTAAACATTACTTATAAAGCCAGTAGTGCTTCTTTCAATATTAATATTATTCGTTTTTAAAGCACTACTGACTTTATAAGTAATGTTTAAATTCCCAATAAAAAGTCTTATAACACTTTGGCTAGACCAGTGTTGACCTATGGTAGTGAAGCATGGACACTAAAAAAACAACATGAAAGCAGAATAATGGCTTGTGAAATGAGATTCATGCGCAGAACAGCGGGTTACACCAGATGGGATCGGAAAAGGAACACCGATATCTTAAAAGAATTGAAGACTATGCCAATTTTGGAATATATTAAACAGTACCAACTAAGTTATGTAGATAGGAAATAACACTATGAGGTTCTTTAATATTGTTTATTTTTTATTATTTCACTCACCTCATACTTCATAATTCATAGCAGACCCTGGGTTTCTTCACATAATTTGTGACATTGTCAATGCTGCGTCACGTTCACCGTTGGACGTCAGTTGTGAACGTGACGCAGCATTGACAATGTCACAAATTATGTGAAGAAACCCAGGGTCTGCTATGAATTATGAAGTATGAGGTGAGTGAAATAATAAAAAATAAACAACAGTACCAACTAAATTGGAAACACCATCTTGAAAGAATGAGTTCAAATCGGATCCCCAAAGCTGTTTATAATTATATACCAAGAGGACGAAGATCATTGGGCCGTCCTATGAAACGCTGGAGGGAAAATTTTCTATAGGATCGTAACAGGCCTTGGCCTAATACTTGGAAGGAAGAAGAAGAAGAAGATAAAAAGTCTTCTTAATAAAGAAGCCGCCATTTGCAAAAATCGTAGCAATGGCTCGTAGCATTTGGGGTTAGGGAATTAATATGTGTAAGGGAAAAATATGCATTTAGATTGGAGGCCTAGGTAGCGCAGATGGAAGAGTATTGACATAGAGAGTCAAAGGTCCTGGGTTGAAACCCCGGTCTAGGCATATATTTTTCTTTTCAAATATAATTTGTCCAGCATTAAGATGTTTAAAAACGAATAATATTAACGATGCTATGGCATGTTTTATAAAAGAAATTGAATCAGTTATTTACAATTGACAAACAGTTCGATTTTTACGACTCACCATATAATTGTATATTTCTTGAAATCTATAGTTTCAGTATGCTATGTATCATTATAAATTTCATCTAACTGTTGAATTGGCAGTTGGTGATCCCATAGGTTGATTTCTATTCCCTCTGTTGGTTGACTGATGAACTTCCAAATTAAATCTTTTTCCCCGAGAATTTCAAAATTCATGATTTTCTTTTTATTTTTGCGATTGTGTATTTTCTCCTAAACTGTGAGTTCCTTAAATTTACTCAACTGTTTTATTAATTTGGTCTTTGTTTCGATTCTGAGTTTTTCTGACCGTACATATGCAGCTATTGCAGATTTTTCTATTTCCCCATTTTTATCATTTCTAAGTTGATCTTTCAATCTTGTATTTAAGTTCCGTTCTGTTTTTCCTTTATATATTTTTTCACAATCTTTGCAATCAATTTGATAAATCCTTGATTTGTTGCCTTCATCGATCTTTTCATTTTTGTTGGTTTTAATTAATCTATTCAGGCTATAATAATTTTTCGGTGCTAAATTAATGTTAAATTTTTATGAAATTTATGTGCCAAAGGATGGTATGTAAATTTCCTGAATTTTTTACTAATTTCTTTATCTGTCTGAAGAGTACTTTCATTTATCAATTTTGTGTTTTGAATTTATTTATTTTCTTATGAATCATCTTTCCTTCAAAACCATTTTCTTTTGCTATCTTTAATGGGTGTTATTTCTCTGTTTTAAAATAAACCTAGTGTCACTTAATTTACATATTAAGAAGTTATTTACATCTTACTTCATATTTTGCTCTCTCATCTGGGACATGTTTTCAAAGTAAATTTCTTCCATTTTCAAGTAAACTGTATAAAATTCATGAGATCAACAGCAGTTTATTGCCAATAACATCACAAAAGAAATTATGATGTCGTATAATGACTCAGATTCAATTGAAATTTAAAATAAATTCTTTATCACCTCACCTCATATTCTCTCTTGTAATTAGACCGGTTCCAAAACCTTATTGGTTTCTTCTTCAGTAATTCCACAACTGTTGTTCTGTCATTTGGAACACTGCTTCTTACTCCATCTGTTGGTGGATTGATAAAACTCCAAATAAATCAACTTTCCTGAGAATTTCAGAATTCATTCATTTTTTTTTTACTTCTTACACCATCTGTTGGTGGACCGATGAACCTCCCAATCAAATCAATTTCCCCAGGAATTTCAAAATTCATTGTCTTGGAGCACAACTTCTTACTTCATCTATTGGTGAACCAACGAAACTCCAAATCAAATCAACTTCCCTGGGAATTTCAAAATTAATTTTTTAAAATAAATTAATGAATTTTGAAATTCCTGGGGATATTTATTTGATTGGGAGGTTCATCGGTCCACCAACAGATGAAGTAAGAAGCAGTGCTCCAAGACAACAGAACAGGGGTTGTGGAATTACTGAAGATGAAACTGATAAGGTTTTGAAACCAGTCTAATTAAAAGACAGAATATGAGATAAAGTGATAAAGAATTTATTTTGATTTGAACTTTTATAGTAATAAATCACTGTGAGGTTTAATTTAAGATAAATTAAAATGTTTCATACCACTCCTCATAATTAATCTTCTAAGTAGATCGCGATTCAGGGTCTTGGCAACCCCATCCTCAGTACACTTATGCCTTATGTGTACTGAGGATGGGGTTGCCAAGACCCTGAAATCGCGATCTACGTAGAAGATTAATTATTAGGAGAGGTATGAAACATTTTAATTTATCTTAATTTATTTTAAATTTAAACTATATCTCATAGTGATATTCTTTATATAGTTCAAATAGAATCAGTTATTAATTTTATGAACAGTTAACAATGCAATTGGAAAACTTGATCTACATCGTAGGTCCAATGACTGAATTCTGAAAGCCATGTCTTCATAGGAAGACATCTTTGGCCATATGAAGAAGAGATAAATTGAAAATCTAGGCCTTTACTTGTACGGAAGATGATGAATACTTCTTCCTTTCATAACTGAAAATAGTTCCCATTTTATTCACAGAAGTATTAATTTTGTTATCAACAGTACTTGCATCAACATATGTCCAGATCGAGGATTCCTAAAATCCATGACACGACTGATCTAGAAAGCCTTTACTTAGCTTACCTACACATCAACTTGTCATTTACAGAGATGGATGATCATCTAGCCAGGGGTGTCATGTCAGCATATCGAGTCCCCCCAACCATTAGCTGTTTTTCTCAACCTGGATCCACTACCCAAATTCCTCATGATGCTGGTTGGACACCGGTCCCATACTGGTCGAAATTCCATGAGAAAATTTCTTCCCCCTCGGGGACTCAAACCAGCACAATATCCGTGGCTCTGCACCAAGGCATCATGCCTCAAACTACTTGGCTATGGCACGGGATTGAGGATTTCTAAGGCAATTTTAAAAGTAAACTCACTGGCACTTTTGAATCCTTAGGTTCATGGCTGCACAAACATAAGCTCTCCATGCTTCCCTATCCTGAGCTAATGTTTTTCAAACTGCATAGTCTACTTCCCTCAAATCATGGATAATGTTATTCTCCCACCTCATTCTTGGTCTACCAACTGGGTGTTTTCCCTCTGATTTTCCTACAATACGCTTCCATGCACCTGTTTTTCATCCCCCATACGTGCCACATGTACTGCCCATCGAAGTCTATGAGACTTAACTGTTCTTATTTTATCTGGCTTCCTATACATATCATGTAACTCACTATTATGTAGTTTTCTTCATTCACCTGTCTGTTCGTCTCTTTTTGGCCAAAAAAATTTCCTAAGAACTTTATTCTCAAATACTTTTAATCTTCTTTCCTCCCTTAGAGTCCACATTTTGCATCCATATAACATAAGTGGGAGAATAATAGTTTTATATATTTTTGGTTTAAATTTTTTGAAAGGAGTTGGAACGACAAGAGTCCCTGTAGCGCATAATAGCATGCATTTCCAGAATTGAACCTATGTTTAATTTTTTTGTGCATCTCATTCCTATTTGCAATTATTGTTCCTGGCAATTTTAGGTACCAGTACTAACCAAATTATAAAAGATTATTGGGATGGACAAAGAAGAAACATTGGAACACTTTTTTTTTAGATGGGAACATTCCTTTCAAAATCACAACTTGAGTGGAAGAGATGATAATTTATAATCTGATTTAGTCCCATTGCCTTTATTTCAAAGAAATTACATTATTTGTTAAGAAAAATGAAGATGGTACGAAGTTAAAAGGTTGTCCTATCATAAAAATAATGTTAAGAAATTTATATTGATGTAGACATCTTGTTTGATATTGATATTTTGAAATGAGTTAATATTTGATTGCAGCAGCAAGTTATGCAGTGTCTTGAGTCAGCATATTGCTAGTTAACATGCTTGTTGTGCAACTTATGTTACTTCATAACAAGCTCATTTATTTATGACTCATCACTCAATTCATTTGTATGCATGTTTCATAACTTACTGGGAAACATATTTTTATATAATGTACTCACTTAGGTTTTCATCTAACTGTGATGTGATTTTATATACCTTTTCCTTGACATATATTACTAGATTAATAAATTCTTTAATTTCAAGAAAGGAGAGATTCAAAGGATGATGGAATAGTTAAATAATAACTTCATATTATAATTGTTGTATTTTATATAATTTTTTTAACATATTCCTGCTTAGAACCAGGTTATTCTAACTCCACATTTTAAAATATCTCTTCAATATTCTAAGTCCTCTTCTATATTAGTTTCATACATAAAATTGTTAATTTGTAGCTCTTTGCAATACCAATCATCATCATCCTTTTATCGTGTCCTCCTTTCGGAAGTTCAATTACTAATACGCCTCCAACCATCTCTATCTTCCCACGCTTTCCCTCTTTTTGATTCTTACCAGTCGTATCCTTTCTCTTGTAAACTTTTCTTCACTTGGTTAACCCATCTTTCTCATGTTCTACCTCATGATTGTTTTCCCCCAGTCTTTGTGGTAGTCTTTCCTTTTCCATTCCTTTTAAATGTCCAAAGCATTTTAGTCTATTTTTATCTATGTCTGTTGTTAATTTTTCTACACTTAATATCTCCCTGTCATTCATTATTCTATCTATCCTTGTTTTATGTACCATTCCATGTAAGAATTTAATTTCTGTAGCTTGGATTCTGCTCAATTCCTTCTTTTGCAATATCAATATTGTTACTAAGTCCCGCGCCATAGCCGAGCGGTTAAAGTAGGAAGCCTTGGCGCAGAGCTACGGGACTTGCACTGGTTCGAGTCTCCATGGGGGAAGAAATTTTCTCATGGTATTTCGGCCATGTTGGGACCGGTGCCCACCCAGCATCGTGAGGCAATTGGGTAGCTACAATAAGTAGCGGCTCCAGGTTGAGGAACCAGCTATAAAGGCTGGGGGACTCGACATGCTAACCACATGTCACCCCTACACTGGCTGTTGATCATCTACCTCTGTGATTGAAACATGTGGATGTGAAGGACCAGCAGCCGGCTGGTAAAAGGGCAACCACTGAAAAGTGGAAAGACCCTCAATCGGAATATTGTTACTAAATAATTTGACTCAATAAGTTGTTGAAGTCCACCACTGGATCTCGAGGTAGCGTGCTGCCATGTCACGCAGCAGGCCCGGGTTCGATTCCCGGTTGGGACAGGCTCCTGTGTGAGGTATTTTTTTTTGGGTTTTTTCTCACCTGTAAGACAAATGTCAGGAAGCTTAGGGCCCAATGATCCCCAAAAATCATCCGGCCATCATCATCATCCTTATCATTATCATCATCCCTCACCGGTGTGGAAAGCAACGAGAAGCTACCACACCTATAATTCCTTAGTAAAGCTGCAAAGCATAGCATGAAAATGCTATGATTGCAGTGAAAGACCTGCCCTTGGGCAGAATTACTATAGAAGTTGTTAAAGAAATATTCATTCCATCATCACAACAACCCTGGGTGGTCAAAGCTTCCTTCAGAATTTTTCTCTAGGCTTCTCTATCTCTGGCAACCGTTCAGCAATTCTTGAGTTTTAAGATTTGACACTCTGTAGTACTCCATCCATCCATCTCAAATTCAGTCTTTCAGTTCTCTGTCTTGCTTCTGTTTACCATCTATAATTCTTTTAACTACTTCATTTTGTGTCATCCTCTGCATATGTTCTGCCCATCTTAGTCTGTCCACTTTAATATCTGCAATGATATCTGATGATTTGTACAACTCATATAATTGCCTATTATATCTCATTCACCATTTTCCATTTTCCTTAATAGATCCATATATCCATCTAAGTATCTTTTTTCAAACAGCCAATCAAAATTTGTTATTAAATTAATATTGAAAAGCTAAAGCTACTACTATGATAGAAATGAGTAAATTAACCCAGATATGCCTGAATTATTTTTTTTATTTTTTTTAAATAATTTAGTTGAATATGTTGTATAGAGGTCCCATATAACTAATTATACTTGGTTTCAACTCATTATCCATTGTGGTTCACGAATGGTGCACCACCCTTCCAGAAGGATGTTAGGATAATATGATATCAATAAGTTCATATTTGCATATAACTAGAATTGAGTTGTTGGAAGCAATGTTTTATGTAAAGTAACTTATTTTACAATAGAACAAGTGAGAAAATAACACATTACAAGACTATTACCTTACTGTAAGTGTATTGTCCAGTGTTCATTTAGTGTGAAAGGTAATGAAACAGTCAACATGAAGAGTTATGTTGCATTTAACACATTCTGTTGTTGCTTTCTTGCTGCACTGCCTACAGTTCAGTTGCTTTTTCTTAGATGTTCTTGAGTCGATTGGCAAACTTGAAACATAATGCTCCATTCCGTCATATCTGGGAGTCTACTTTGGAGGAACTAGACGGTCGACCTCGAGAAGTAATAACTCTCTTACTGCTTTCCAATATCGCCTTTGCAACACGACGCCTAAATGACAAGTGGTCTAGACTGCCTCCATCCTTCCTGTATAAACTCCAAGCATTTTGTTCAGCAGCGTCAATTAGATGGGCAATAATGGGAAAATACCATTTTTTCCCTCTTATAGACGTTCTATAGAGAGAAATATTTTGATCTGCACGATCAATTCCTCCCATATACTTATTGTAACTATGTATTACGTTTGGCTGTGATACCTGAATATTTTTCTTCATTTGTCTTGAAAATCTTGCAACTTTGTGCAGGGGCTGGATAGTGTCAAAGTTAGTGGCTAATGATACAACACTATTATCATGCCACCTTACTACTGAAACTCCTGCATCTTTATCAGAGAGACCTTCAAAGTATCCTCTGCTTTCTTTTTTCACAGCTTCAGGTGGAGACAAATTGCATGACTTATCTATACGATTCCCTCGAATAGTTCCTGTTGCTTGTATTCCTCTTCCTTTTAGATCTATCAATAGATCCATACTCGTAAACAGATTATCAAAAAAGAGTCTGTATGGCACTCTGGGGAGAAGCTGATCAGCATATGTCATGACAACCCCGTATCCCATTCCCTTTTCCTCATATTTTTCACTGCAGGTGCCAGCTCCTTGGTAGGGTTCTAACCAAATTAGATATCCGTTACTGGTACCGCCACACCAGAACTTATAACCGAATCTTATCGGTTTGCCTGAAACAAGATAGAATATTATTAGAAGAGCATGTACGAGATACAAACATATGAGCTAGAAAATAAAAGTTTATACAATTACTTTACCTCGAATAAATTGCTTGCATCCATGGCGACCATAGTAGGGAACCATGCTCTCATCAATTGAATGATTTTGCTCATGTGGTGCATAGTTCTTGAAGCGATCGTTTATCTCTTTCAACAGTGGGCGGACTTTTGCGAAACGATCATTTTTATCTAAGTCATCGTTATTGCAGACATGAAAATTAGAAAAAATGAAATCAAATTTGTCTCGGGACATGGCATTAGAGACCAGTTCATTGTAGCTATCCTGTTCATTTTGCCAATACATTCTTCTTCTTGGAACAATGACATAACCACTCAAGAGTAGAATTCCAATGAATGTAGTTACATGTTGTTCAGTACATTCTCCTATTTTATTCCACTTTGATGCGTATTCATTTGTAAATTTAGTTATCATTGCAATAACATCCTTGTCAAAAAATGTTGTGAAATATTCCAGTGGAGTCTTTGACCTGTTCTCAGGAACATCATACATAAGTGGCCACTCCGTCTGTACAATTGGCAGATCATTGTTTTTCCAAGTTCTATTGGCTCTCTTACGTACTCCAGATGTGTAGAAGCTACGCAGCGACGCTTTAGGGCACGAGAAGATTCAGAAACTCTCCGACTCCCAGACTCTGACTCTAGTGTTATTGAAACAGAAGATGTATTATTTGTCAAATTAGTAATGTCCTGACTTACTTCCACACAGCTATTCAACTGACTAGCAGGTAAATTATCAATATTTGGGTCATCTTCGGGGCCAGAATCTTCATCCGTTAAGTCATCATTGGCGTTTAAAGGGGGCATTAATGTAACATCTACTCCAGATTCAGGTATTTTATCATCACAAGTATCTAATATGTCAAGCAAATCGTTCAAAGTAATTGGTTTTCTGAAAAAAGAGAAAAAAAATACAAATTGATATCACATTATCCTGACATCCTTCTGGAAGGATTTGAAAATATCAATGCCAATAATTAGCAAAATAATTTGCATGAGTGTTATTTTAAATTGCAGGCAAGTACAATGCACATTTATGAGTCCATATTACAAATCAGAAAAAAAAATTGTAAAGACATTGAGGAAATATGCTTACCCTTCTATACGCAAGTCAGTCAATTCTGCCATCATCTTCTTACAACAACATTCACTGCAATATATTCGTTCACAGGTTCAGTAAAAACTTATGGTTCTTACATTGTTGCAATGTACAAACATTTTGAAACAGAATATTAAAAGTTGACAACAATGAAATAAATAGCTACATTGTTGTGACACGAAATTCCCCTTGACGTTTGCAATCCTTCTAGAAGGATGTTAGGATTATCTGGGTTAATGAACACAATTAAATTATTGTAATCAATGGTAAAGAGAAAATTTTTTTGCCTGAACCAGGAATCGAACCCCGAACCTTTAGCTTTCCTTGCTAATGCTCTGACCACTGCAAAATTACAATTTCTTAAAAATACATATTTAAAAATCTGTACCTTTAATATGAAGCCAATTAGAATCTTCAATGAGGTCCACCATCTATAATATAATGTCAGTTTAAGTGCATTCTTGTTTTTTGTAGTGACATAATTTTTTAATTAAAAAATTCTATTCCAGAAACATATTTATAGTTGTCACATGTATTATATTATCAACTTAAAGCTAAACTAATGCAGAATAAATATATAAAATTTGAAGAATATCTATTAAGAAGCAATGGAATTATTATTTTTTTTTGTAAAAAGTACATCTGCTACTGTATAAGCCCCCTTAAGAAAAGATCTTCAAAATCAAATTGTGATAACAGCAATAAAATAATGTTTTTTTATTCCATTCTTTTATATAGATGCTTTAATGTCTAAAGTCATATTGTATCTTCTTCTTCTTCTTGTAAGTCCTTGTTTTTCTCAACAAAACTTGGGTGCTCTCCCTCAACAGGGGAGAAATTCAACCATACTAATTTAGTTACACTTGTTTTCGGATGGATGTCATTGAGTGGCCCACCTCATAGTGACTTCTATCAAACCAAGATAGTCCTAGGATGGGAAAATTTGGTAAATTTTGCTTAGAGGTCATTTTATTCAGGCCTGAAAATCTTCAGACTTGTGACCCATGGCTTGAAGCCTCTCCCAGAGGACTTGCTCCTTGGAGTTTTCCATTCTAAAAAAATCTATAATGGGACCAGAGGCAAGGAGCATAACCACTAGTTCATCACGACCAATCATATTGTATCTACTTTTTAAAATTATGAAGTGAAAATAATGAAATGAGTCCAGATAATAAAATTTCAACACAGCATTTGCCTTGATGACTTAGGAAAACCTGAGAAATACCTCAGTCAGGTTGGGACCTCCCAAATATTTTCCAATTATTTTCTTTATACTTCTCCTACCTCAAATCTTAGTTAATGCTATTCTCCCACTCTATCCTGGCCTACCTATTGGGCACTTATCTTCTAATTTCATACAAGAAGTTGTTGTTTTTCAATGGCTTCCAGTTGAGATTCTTTAACCCATTTTGCGTTTTGCCTCCTAGTAAAGTCCACTTAGGTTTTGATGTTCTATTTTTTAATTTAACATGTTCCAGTGCTGGGCAAATTTATTTTTTGAAAACAAAAATTAACATCTGCACCGGGAATCAAATGCCAGACCTCCGACTCTGAACATCAGCATGCAGTCCATCACACCATTCGAGATACGATAGAAATGTTAACATTTCTTTCCACATATACAATTCTCTTTTGTCCAAAAGCAGGTAGCTAGAGCTATTAACAATGCCATCAGACTATATATATTTATATCATATGTCCTTCCATTGCAGTCTACAAAACTTAACTGATCTTATATCGAACTTAAGGGTGAAAGAACATCTTAGAAATGTCAAAAAAGGTGAAGTGGAAAAGTCAGCAGTAGCTGCTCATGCTTGGTCTGAAAAACATCTAATTAAATCAAAAGCCAGTCTAATTAAACAAATAGAAAAACAAAAAGAACTCACAATTTGGGAAAAAAATTCACATACCAAGAAAGAAAAACTTATGAACTTCAAAATTCCCGCGGATTCTGAATGGATCCGGAGGTTTATTGGTCCACCAACAGAGGAAAGAAGAAGTAGTTCTTCGGATTGACATAACATCCGTCGACGAGATATTATTGAAGATGAAGCTGCCAAGGCTTTGAAACTACAGTATAATTAGAAGACTGGATACGAGGTGAGGTATGAAGTATTTTAATTTAATCTTAACTGATCTTATTATCATATTTCCCATAAAGATAATGTAGCTCATTTTTATGTAGTTTCTTCAAGTAAGTATTAAACATTTTAAACAATTACATTACAAATTCTTAACATAAACAGTATATGTACAGTATTGAAGTGACTAATTTTTACTTTTGGTGCATGTTTTCAGATGTGACACAACCCATAACTGTGTGCTAACTTGTAACAGTCATGTCATGCAGTAACCAGTAGATCTTTGTGTTCTATTAACATATATATTATCATATGGTAAGTACACAAAATATAAATGAATCATGTATATGAAGCATCAGAATGGTTTCATCATTAATTGGACGATGTTATGCATCAACTGGCTTAATGCCATTTTTAAAAAAATTGAGATTTTGATGCCATCTCTTGCACTGGCTCATGAAGTAAGTGTACACACACTTTTTGCGCCAAATCTTTAAATAAAGCCTTATTATTAAAGAAAAATGTAAATGCTGTCAGTCCTATCAGAAGTTCTATGTTTTATAATAAACAGCTATGAAATCAGATCTTCATAAATGTTAAACTGAATTTTGCATCATGCAGCTAAGTGCCAAATGTTCCCATTCTTAGATTCTTGATGTATAACTGTCAAACAAGGAAAATAACGTGCAATATCCAATTTTGTTAGTTTGGCGCTACAATAAATAGTGAAGAATGACTTGAACTCTAAACATAGGTAATGGCATGTAGCTGGTTGACGTACAATGCTGTTCAATTATGAAACTGTTAGAGATAAGCAACTTGTTTTTCTGTATTGCAATTGTTAATTTAAAAAGTTTAATTCTTTTGTGATCACTTGAACATATTTGTCTTCTATGACATTTTTGGCTTTCTCCTCTGGCATTGGCGAAATTATAATCCATTTCTTAGGTTGGGGCAGCTGGAAGGTGGAATTATGTTACCCCGATGATATGTTGGGTGAAAAATTATAATGAAACGCCAGGGAAGTTCTTAACCTAAACTTAACCTAAATTTCAAACTGAGCAACCACAAAAATAATTCCCTTTAAGGAAAAATTCCATGTTCTGAACAGGAATCAAACCCAGGATCTCATCATGAACTGTAGTCAGAAATGTTGACCACTAGCTCATGAGATTGGGCATATGTATATCCTTATAATCTTCTAATGGATTATCAGTAATAAATTGCCTGATTATGAGTCAGTAGAAAATTTGGAAGTGTTTTGAAGTCAAAATAATTGTGTTTAAAAATATTTAAAGAATAATATCTCTCTAGCTCAGAAGAGGATGTTTTCAAGGCAGTTTAAAAAATGTCATCCAGCTGCATCCTGGCCCTCCTCAAGCCCTGTGTAGTGCAGAACCAAACCATGAGAAGTTCAGAGAGTGGGATTTGAAAATACATAAATACACCCTCACAAATTTACAATAAAAGTCAATTGAAATAAAACTTCCTTTTAATAATATAAATCGATTTTTAGCAAAAAATTTAATTATGTTTCTAGAGAAGCATTGACAGTCACGGTGGTCTAGTGGTTATATTCCTTGCCTTTGGTCCCGAGGGTTGTGCGTTTAAACCCAGTGGGGGTTAATGGATTTTTAGGATGAAAAATTCAAGGGACAAGTCCTCCATGCTATAACCAAGATTATCTCAGCCATAATGTAGCGTAAAAAAGGATTCAATGATTTAATTGACCTTTGGCCTGAGCGGTAGGCCTTCGTTTTGGTGGGAAAACATCACATTTGTACACAGAAACACATAAAACCATACAACAAAACATATTTATTTTTAATATCAACTATACATAAAGACATATTAAAACAAAACCAGTAAAAACATTTTAATCAAGGAAGCTAAATGTCGCCATGTTGAATCGCGCCGAACTTTGATTTAAAACTTACTATATATATATATATGAAAATGTGAGAGAATCAATAAAGTCAAGTGTAGTTTATTAATGTTAATTTTTAAGTTAATTAATTTGACCCTTAGGTCTAATTATTTTCCAAAGCATGTTCGATATCATCTAAAGTTACTAAATTCAAGGAAAGATCATTTTTAAAAAAACATGATCCCTTTCAGGATGAAAAATTTAGGAAGTACTATGCTTACCCATGAAGCGTCTCCACTCATCCCACGGGAGACCAAAGCGAACACTTCGGTCCCCATCTCCAGTCTCTTTTCGTTAAAAAAATTGCGAATATTTATATGATTGTTTTTAAGTTTCTAATTGTGGGGAAACTCGGGTGGAAAGTTAACTTTCCTTTCCATACATGTGGGGTTTTCTCATCAGTTTTCACTTCCAACCCACTTACACTTTCACCTGATGTAGTTAAAAACTTTTATCTATGTCAAAATGGAAATCTCTGTTTTTCCCATCAAAACATGTTGATATTCCGACCTACATCTTGGTGTTGTTGTAACAGATTCCACCAGTAAGTCCCAGATATCATAAATTTTTACTCGTTTTTTACTTCCTAACAGCCCTTGTATGACTTTGACTATGACTTAATCAGCATAATAAAGGTGATTATTCATTTCCTATCTTCTGGTATAATAAACAAGTATATATCGTATATGTTTTATAGTTTTTTTATCATATATTTATTATCATTGCGATTATGCCCTGTCGTATCGCAACACTCCAAGAAGGACTTTAAGCCATGGGTTCCAAGTCTGAAGATTTTCAGGCTCATAAAAAACTGCAAGCTGGAATAAAAAGGCTTCATCCATCCATGTAAAACATTAGTTGCCTACTAGATGTCTCATTGAGGTTATGTGCTAACCATCGTTAGCATCTCTAAGTAAAGAAGCATAATTAAATTAACTTGATTAAGAAACTCCAGCTAGGGAGCACACGTGTCCCCACATGGGACATATGGGATATACATACTTGAGAAAGATCAGCAAAAAATATTTCATATTTGAAGAGAAGAATTATATGCTCAGACTGGAGCTTGAACCCAGGACCTTTGGCTTTCTAGGCCCAATACTTTACCGATTGGGCTATCTGAGCAAGTTCCAATCTAAATGCAAATTTTTCTCTTATATATGCTGTTAATTCCCACACACCAAATGCTATGAAACCTTTTGCTTCTATCTTGCAAATGGCAGCTTCTTTATTAAGAAGACATGTATTTGGGAATTATACACTCAGACTGGGGCTTGAACCCAGGACCTTTGGCTTTCTAGGCCAATACTCTACCGACTGAGCTATCTGAGCAAGTTCCAATCTAAACCCAAATTTTTCTCTTATATACGCTGTGAATAAAAATATTTACTTAATAAATTTAATATGAATTAAAAATTACGTTTCAGGAAAGTGTTTTCGTCAAAGAGTGTCATATTTAGTACATCGCAGAATTCACACAGGAGCTATGCCTTACCAGTGTACTGCATGTGGAAAGAGCTTTCGATATAAGGTGAGGAAACTTAGTATTCTGCTACAATTCAATTAAATGTATTTATTATTTTGTATAGTGTTCATTTGGCTTCTCAACCATAGTTTGTTTTCTTAACCAAATTTTGCTTTTCCTGATATCAAATAGCTACACAGTTGTCCTCACAAGAATGAATTGATCCTTTACACACTCTAAATTTAAAAAAAAGTGATTAAATTTATGATAAAGTCAAACTTTGATATCTCAAAGAGTTTCCGGATGGGCATAATGCTTCAAATTATAAAAAATTTGAGATATAGAAAATACAAAAGAAGACGATGTCATTGTGACTTTTAAATTTATTGACCCAACCTGTACTTGCCTGTAATGATGAAAATTGAATCCCCAGCTCATTGGAAAATTTTTGCAAAGTTTGGAGTCCTGAAGTTGGAAATTTTTGTCCATCATTTTTCACTCATTTAAAAATCACTTCCTCTAATTGAGGGAAAACTAGATGTTTTAAAGCACTTTCTGTGTGATCCAAAAAGTGATTCCTGTATAGCATTATAAATCTCATGTTTGTTTAATATTTGATATATGTAGTTGAATGCAGGCTTTCACGGCCGGTAATCGTAATGTTGAGTGATTCCGGGTTATGTGGCCGTGGTCCATAGAAGCACTCGCCACTGAAGATGCCCTCCGCAGTTGAGGGCGAAACGTCTGGTATCAACACCAACTATGGACCACGGCCACATAACCCGGAATCACTCAACATTATTTGATATATGTATTTAATATATATATAATCATCATCATCTTCATGGTAGGCTCTTGGCCTGTTCTGCTCTCAGAATTCATCTTCCCATCGTCTTCTAGGATGTCCCACTTCTCTATAGCCTTGAGGCTGGTACAACAGTGTTTGTTTTGCTAGATATATGTATAATTTCAGCAAATTTAACATTAAATTAGCACCGAAAAATGATTACAGTTTGAATAAATTAATTAACAAAATGAAATGATTGAAGATGACAACAATTTATCAAATTGGTTGTAAAGATTGTGAAAAAATATACGTAAGAAAACAAAAAGGAACTTAAATAAACAAGATTGAAAGAACAACTTAGAAATGTTAAAAATGGAGAAATAGAAAAATGTTCAATAGCTGCACATGCAATGGTCAGAAAAACACAGAATTGAAACTAAGCCAAAATTACTAAAACAGTTAGAAAAATCTAA